>JANAVB010042820.1:8847172-8977783 GCA_029216955.1 Iris pallida | reverse complement strand
CGTGCGTGAAGCAAAGCAACGAACAGCAATAATAGCAGTACTCGACCCCACTTCGTCTGTGACGTTTCATCCTCTAGTTCGATTATTTCTCGACCGATTCTTCAGTATGAACCTAGCATGACCCTCTTTAGATCCCAGTAAATAGTTTCGATAATCGTAGAAAAAACCTGTCTAAACTATCGACTCAAAGTCGACAAAAATCATGTCGGGAAAATATTATAGAGTAGTCCAAACACCATGTTGGAAGCAATTTCTCGTAATCCTTCGACTGTTTCAAAAATGTGTTTGAATAGTTTATATACAACCTATAGGGCTGCATCCATTTAGAAGTTGATTTCATCGACTATGGCCGAGAAATTGGATCCCAAATATTGACAAAATCTGTTTTTAAAAACTGTGAATTTTCAATAAAAATCCTCCGATACCACGTGCGTCCCGCCAAACCGGGCGACTTGGTCGCGAACCGAAGCATCGAAAGGTGCATATCGACTTCGTGGACGTGTGAACTTTGACAAAATTTAAATTGGTTGCGTGTATGGGACGAATTTGATGCGTATCCGTCAAAATTACCGTATCAGCCTCTTCGCAAATTTTTTAATTCCTCTGTGCACGTTCGTCAATCGAAAAGAAACTTACGCCAACAAGACCGTATCATTTTTCTGGTCCTGTATGCCAAGTTTGGTCCAATTCTGAGATAGTTGATCGGATCGTCGTTTTACACCCCCACGATCCGACTTACGGACATTTTGTGTACGGACCGCCGAAATCCAACTTTGGACATACGATTGGGTTCATATCATCAAAACAAATTCATATATATAGTTTGACATTTTAGAGACCATTGACTCTGGCACGCTTTTCGGTGCAAAGCGGATCCAACGACGGCTCATTTTGGCCCAAATGACCGTTTTGCCCCTATGTCCAGAATTGGAATTAAGACAGATAATCCTAGCTAATTTGACTATTCTGAGAATGTTTCAATGTCTGTTTCAGCTTTCGAAGACAGTTGTAGATTTAGACTTTATGGCTTACCAGTTGACGGTATATTATTGGTCTTTATGCTACCACACCAGGCAAGATCCTTGCCTCCCTCTATATTCATTTTCATGCTTAAGTTCTTCTGCTTTTATTATGTTATCATTTAGTTACTCTAGTTGATTTGATTCATATGTTTGCTGCGTTCCATGTTTACCAGTTTATTGTTTTGCTTGTATCCATCTTTCATGACTTGATAATGGTTATACCACGCTTTTCACATTATAGTTCATGCTAGAGCTGTCCTTACCTATGTCACGACTGAGTTGTCCCGTGTCGTCACCTGTATCTTGACTGAGTCGTGTCTACAAGTATGTGTAATTGAATTGCTATCCTGTATCACTTCCCACCTGCGAGTCTACAATCGGGGCGAGGGTTGACCGTTTGTACCTGCGAGTCCACACTCGGGGCGAGGGTTTGACCGTTGCACCTACGAGTCCACACTCGGGACGAAGGTATTTGTCGTGAACTAACCTGCGAGTCCATGCTCGGGGCGAGGGTTAGTGATTAGTTCAAACCTGTGAGTCCACACTCGGGGCTAGATTTGGTATTCCATTGATCTTTTGTTTACTTGTTCTTCCTGCAGTTCATTTATGCGTAGTTGGTCCCGTATCCGTGTCATAGTCACCTGTTAGCCACCTGTCAGTTTTCTACTCGTTTTCTGTTTTAGCCTATTTATATTCTTATGCATGATAGAACTGTTAGATACATGTTTTTACTGTCTTGCTATGTCCCCTGAGGACTTGATGATCACTTCAGGTTTTAGCGATCGCATGGAGTAGTTAGCAGAGCAGGATGGTATATTAGTGATGTACTTGCAGATCTAGGTATTGATATTACGTTTATTATCCATTCGTGCTTTCATTCCTTATCATGATATACTCGCTTGTTAGTTTACTTTATAGACTCACGTTATTTCTTGGAGTCTAATCGGACTGCATGCTAGTGGGCTGCAGACCATGACCCATAGTGTTCATTCATGTTTTACATTCTTATTGTGGATTGAGATATATGTCACGACCCGCTACCCAATTGTTGGCCAGGCCGAGTCATGTCCGCCTACGTTGAGATAAACGTAGTAAGCTGTTCTAAAGACAACAGGATAAGACTAAATGTACTAACAGTTCTATAAGTGAAGAAGAATCATAAATGCTCCAAACACAAAAGTCGTCGTATATAGTAAAATATCCAAGTACAAGTGAACTGAAATGTAAAACTGGATACATGTCCAGTTACAATGATGTAGTCTAATACATGTCTACTCTCAAAAGTCTAAGTAAACAAAAAGACAACTAGGCGAGGTTCCCCGCAGGAACATCCTCGTAAAGCAGAGCCGGGTCCTCGCGGTAATCCCATAGTATGAGTCGCAGAGTAACTCCTCCTCAGTAAGGACACCTACAACGTTATCCTGTCAGGACGGGAGCAAGTACTAAATCTAGCAAACTAGCATATGAAACATGGAAATGAACATGAGAATGAACATGTGAGAAATAACTGGAAAGCATGGCATCACATAGTCTATCATGGCAAGGACACATATGTCATAGAGACAGATGTATATGTAATGTTTAAAACTGTAGCAAGTACGTGATCGGTCAATAGATGTACAATGTGCTGGAGGGCACATAATGAAATGTACATACGTACAAGTTAACAAGCATAAATGTACATCCGTACAGACATGCGGGGTAATGGCCTGCGGCAATGCATATAGAATGCGACCGAGCTCGCTACTGTAGGGGGGTCGTGATCACGTACAATACTATCAGTTTCCCCATAACCCATATTCTAATCATGTGAGAGATACATCAAGACGGTTTTAAGCATGGTAGTAACTGGAAGTACAACATGTAGAGATCTAACTTGCTACCCCAAGGATCAGCATTAACATGGTGGGGTTTGTTTATTTATGTGACAATATGTAAAGTTCGTAGAAAGTACTTGCCTCTAGCAAAGCAAAACAAAACAAGCTGCGATAACAGTGCTATGGATGTCCAGTAACTCGTCGCTGTAGAAGTAAAATATAATAACTTAGTTTTACACTAAGCTAAATCACTAGGACACTAATTGGTGCGACACGACTTGTGACTGGACACCTAGCCAAAATGATGACTTGGTATATGAGACCCATGTGGGGTGACACACTATGTTAACTAACTTTCTAGGGTCTTTACACTAGTGAGGGATGGGGTTCAATAAGACTAAAACTCCAAATAACACAAAAAGCTACAAGTCGTAATTAATCAATAAATAAATCAAAAGATCATTGTGTTCTAACAATTTTAGAGATAGGCAAAAAGTCTAGTTTTTCTTAAAGTAAAGTATCAAAGTGATCCTTGTTAATCATAGAAATTAATTATAATTTTTTTCTGGAATTTATTAGCTAGTACAAATATTTTATAAAAATCAGTTTTCCTAAGTATACAGAAAATGAGTTTTGGTTTCATATGCCAAACTAGTGGCAAAACAGTAAATTAAATACTACAAAAATTATACTAAATTAGCCAACTTAACAAAGTATCTAAAAACTATTTTTCCATAATTTTAGCAATACTTTAAGTATTTTTAGAAAATCAAAAACAGCATTGTACATAATAATTAATTATCTGCGTATTTTGTCCATGTATATAATTTGAACCAAAGTTCAAATACAGGACCCAAGGCCATGAATCAAGTCCAATATGACTTGTACAGGTCTTGAATGTGTGAAAACATATTTGAGCCTAAATATCCATGCTAGGCTTGGACACCAAATGGTTGCAGTAATTTAAATACAATAAAAATACAATTTGAAAATAGTCAAAATAATATTATTATTTTAATAAGGCAAATTTATACAAAAGAATATATACATACCTATGCTAAAAGGATGTATATAGTTATATAAGGAAAAATACTTAATTTATAAAGTATATATATATATATATATATACAAATATATATATATATATATATATATATATATATATATATATATATATATATATATATATATATATATATATATATATAAGAATACACTTAATAATATAGTGTATATATATAATATATATACACATAGGAAAAAATATATATATAAACATATATATATATAAAATTACTAACTAATAAATATATACCTATATATTAAATACTGTTAAAATACAGTATTCACACATATATATATAAATACTAATATATATATATACATATATATATAAATATATATATAAAACTGAAAAAAGAAAAAAGAAAGAGAAAAGAAAAAGGAAACTGAAAAGGGGGGGCTCGAACTCAGCCCAGCACAGCGCGGGAGGGTTTTAATTCGTTCGGGCTGGCCAGTAGGTCGGCCCGTGCTTTGTGTTAGAGTTAGGGTTAGGTTTAGATTTATTTAGGTTAGAAATAATTAAACATAATAAAAAAATATAAACCATCCTGTGTCCTGACAGTTAGGGACACAGGGTTTTCTCGTGTCCGTGCTTTGCACGACACGCACGACACGATCTACGCGTGTTCGAGTACGGGGCTGGGGTCGTCGTGTCCAGGCGAACAATATGGACACAACACGAGATACGCACGACACGTATGAGTTCTGATACCTACGTGTCCGGTCGTCGAAGTTGGTTTCGAGAGGGCGAACGGCGGCTGGGGGCGTCGTTGTCGTGGCGGAGCGGTGGCGATCGACTCGCCGTGCTGTGGCGAAGCTGTCGACGGCGGTGGTTGGCAGTGAAGGTCGCTGTGGAGGCGGCCTGGGGGTCGTCGGAGTTAGGGTTAGGGTTTTGCTCGTCGGGGAAGGAAAAGGGGCTGTGGGCGGTCGTGGTGGTGATGGTCGAGCTGAGGGGAGAGAGGGGGTCATTTATAGGCTAGTTAGGTTCGGTCGGGGGGCAGTGAGCTGGCCGAAAATGGCGGGGAAAAGTAGGTCGGCGGTCGGCAGCTGGCCAGTCGTCGGGGGTGGGTAGATTTAGGGTTTTGCATTAGGGTCCCTAGGATTTAGGAAATTACAAATAGGTCCCTAAGGTAGATAAATACAAATTAGAATTTGCATTCCGCATTAAAAACAATTTGTTTATTACAAACTAATATTGAAACAATTCTAATTATTATAAAACTATATTAAAACAATTTTGAAAATTACAAATTGATATTTTTAATATATAAAACTTATTAAAATTATTTAAAAATTCTAGAAAAAAATTCCTAAAAATCATAATAAATATTTTAAGGCTAATTTGTCACAAAAATAATTAACACAAATTAAAAATGAATTTTGAAAATCAGGGGCTTACAAGTCTTCCCTCCTTGAAAAATTTCGTCCTCGAAATTCACAAGAATTGAAGACCCGACAATATTCTAACATAGCAAGCAATGAACCAAAAAGATTAAGGCTGCGATCGAAACTAACCTCTAAGGTATTAAGCGGGAACGGGTGGTTCCCTCGCAGCGGTTGGATCGAACAAGTAAGGGAATCTCTCCCTCATGTCCGACTCCCTCTCCCAAGTAGATTCACCTGGGGAGTGACGGCTCCAAGCTACTCGCACTAGGGGTATAACCTTGTTTCTCAGCCTCTTCTCTCTCCGGTCTAATATCTCTACTGGCTGCTCAGAAACTGTAAGGCTCGGTCCGACTTCCAACTCTGAATGATCTAACACATGACTGGGGTCTGGAACATATCTCCTCAGCTGAGATACGTGAAAGACGTCGTGAACTCCTGCTAGATTGGGTGGAAGTGCAACCCTGTAAGCTACCTCTCCGATCCTGCCAAGCACCTCGAACGGCCCGATGTATCTGGGGCTCAGCTTCCCTCCTCGTCCGAACCGGATCGTCCCTCGAGTAGGTGATATCTTCACTAGCACCATATCACCGTCTGCGAACTCCATCGGCCTGCGACTAGCATCAGCCCAGTGTTTCTGCCTGTCCTGAGCTACTCTGAGCCTGTCTCTGATCATCCCGACTTTCTCTGCTGTATCCGTGATCATCTCTGGCCCAAGCATAACTCTGTCTCCGACATCATCCCAAAAGAGCGGTGTGCGACATCGTCGTTCATATAGCGCCTCGAAAGGAGACATACCAATACTGGCCTGGTAGCTGTTGTTGTATGAAAACTCTACCAAGTGCAGATGGCTCTCCCATGATCCTCCGAAGTCCAGCACGCAGGTCCTCAGCATATCCTCCAGCGTCTGTATCGTCCTCTCGGACTGCCCATCTGTCTGCGGGTGGTACGCCGTACTGAACTTGAGCCTACTGCCCAACTCTTCCTGCAAGCTCCTCCAGTAGTGGGATGTGAATCTGCTGTCTCTGTCTGACACGATGCTCACCGGCACTCCGTGTAGGCAAACTATCTGCTGCATGTATAGCTCCGCCAACTTCTCGGTGGAAAGCCCCACCTTGAAGGGTATGAAGTGCGCACACTTCGTCAGCCTGTCTATAATGACCCAAATGGCATCCTTTCCTCCTTGGGAACGAGGAAGCCCTGAAACGAAGTCCATCGTAATATGTTCCCACTTCCACTCGGGAATGGGTAACGGCTGCAACAAACCAGCTGGCCTCTGGCGCTCCGCCTTGACCTGCTGGCAAACTAGGTATCTCGAGATGAAACGTGATACATCCCTCTTCATCCTGTGCCAACAAAGATGTTCCTGCAAGTCACGGTACATCTTGTTAGCACCAGGGTGAATAGAATATCTCGATCGGTGCGCCTTCTGCAAGACTGCCTCTACCAGCTCTCCCTTCGGCACGCACAATCGGCTGCCATACCTCAGGGATCCATCCTCTGCTATAGTGAAGTCATCCAGCAATCCAGCTAACGCCTGGGGTCGAAGTCTGCGAAGACTCTCATCTGTAGACTGTGCCTTCCGGATCTGCTCCATCAAACCTGACTGAATGTCAAGCGCCATCATCTGTATCACTGATCCTGGCCGAACTAGCTCAATACCGAGCTTCTCCAGATCCTCCCACAAATGCCGATCAATCATCAGGTACCATGCCATCGGATGCCTGCTCAGCGCATCCGCCACCACATTTGCCTTTCCGGGGTGATACTGTAAATCGATGTCGAAGTCCTTCATCAACTCCAACCATCGTCTTTGCCTCATGTTCAGCTCTTTCTGCGTGAACACATACTTCAAGCTTTTGTGGTCAGTAAAGATTTCCACACGCTCTCCGTATAAGTAATGTTTCCATAACTTGAGTGCAAAGATCACCGCAGCTAACTCGAGGTCATGGGTAGGATAACTCCTCTCATGAGTCCGCAATTGCCTAGATGCATAAGCAATCACTTTCCCATGCTGCTGTAGAACACATCCTAGCCCCTTCCCAGAAGCATCACTGTATATGGTGAAACCTCCAGAACCTGAAGGTAAGGTCAGAACTGGAGCGGTCGTCAGCCTCCTCTTCAGCTCCTCAAATGCTGTCTGGCAGTCCTCAGACCAAATGTACTCTGCGTCCTTCCGTGTCAGCTTCGTCATGGGTTCAGCTATCCTAGCAAAGTCCTGGACGAACTTTCTGTAATAGCCTGCTAAACCCAGAAAGCTCCTGATCTCTGAAACTGACGTCGGAGCCTTCCACGTCTCAACTGCAGCAATCTTCCTGGGATCCACCGAGATTCCATCTCCAGTGACTACATGGCCGAGAAACTCCACTCGGTCTAAAAAGAACTCGCACTTCGGCAATTTGGCAAACAATCTCTCCTGCCTCAGAATCCCCAAAACTATCCGCAAGTGCTCTGCATGCTCCTCCGGCGTCTTCGAGTATATCAGGATGTCGTCGATAAACACTACGACGAACTTATCCAGATACTGGTGAAATGTCTTATTCATCAAGTTCATAAAGACAGCTGGCGCATTTGTGAGACCAAATGGCATCACCAGAAACTCGTACTGCCCGTACTTCGTGTTGAACGCCGTCTTCTGGATGTCTGCTGGCCTAACCTTCACCTGGTGGTACCCGGATCTCAAGTCTATCCTGGAAAACACCTTCGCCCCGCTCAATTGGTCGAACAAATCATCTATCCTGGGCAGAGGATATTTGTTCTTGATAGTGATGGCATTCAAGGCCCGGTAATCAATACACAACCGGACTGTACCATCCTTCTTAGGCACAAAGAGCACTGGCGCTCCCCATGGAGAAGCACTGGATCGAATGAAACCCTTTTTCAACAGGTTATCAATCTGCTCTTTCATCTCTATGGCCTCCTTGGGATTCACTCTATAGCAAGCCCGGGATACTGGTGATGAACTCGGCACTAGATCTATAGTGAACTCCACATCTCTGTCAGGCGGAAGTCCTGGAAGATCCTCTGGGAATACATCCATAAACTCCCTAATGATAGGGTGTGGCGGTGCTGCGTCCTCGACTGTAGCATAACAGTTCGGCTCTAGGCTGATCTCCAGCCCTGTCCTCCTGACACTGAATGGTGATGTGCCTGGGGGACTGAACACAATACTACCCTCATGGCAATCTATAGATGCATGGGCATAGCTAAGCCAGTCCATCCCCAATATGATATCATAACCGGGGAGCGGCATCACAAAGAATCGCCCTCTGAACTCTCTCCCGGCTATAAAAATAGAACACCTATAGATAGATCTAATAGGCACTGGTCCTCCTTCCGTCATCACTCTACTAATCTCCGCAGTAGGTGTAGCTACTAGATGATGTTTATGCATAAACTCTAATGATAGGAAGCTATGAGATGCACCAGAATCAAACAAACATACAGCTAGAAAAGTATGCAAATAAACATGACCTGTAATGACGTCAGCTAAGTAATCCGGCTCCGAAACCTGCTCCGGCTCCGGCTCAACGGCTAGACTATAGACCCTCCCCTGAGGTCCCTTCTGCTGCTGCAGATGCTGCCCGAACCTCTGCTGCTGAGTCGGAAGCGGTCCTCTAGGCTTCGCTACTGGGCAGTCCCGAATCTGATGGGTGGCAGACCCACAAGCTAAGCACTGCTTCAACCTCTTCCTGTAGATGGTGCTGTCGTGCCCTGGTCTTCCGCAAAAAGAACATATGGCTCCCCTCTGCTGCTGCTGCTGCTGCCGGGGTCCCGGGGCTCTAACTGGCGGGGTCTGATGATGTGGTGTAGAGGGACGGTAAGTCTGCTGGGGTAGCGCCGGTGCTTTCTGCTGGAAAGCCTGACGCTTGGACGGTCCCTCATGATGTACAGAAGCCGGCCTCTTGCATGACAGAAGACGCTCCTCAATACTCCGGGCCAACTCTAGGCTCTGGTAGTAGTCAGTCGTACCGTTTGCCACTATAAGAATGCCAATGTCTGGAACTAGACCATGGCAAAACCTACGGGTCATCTCCTCTGGATCAGCAACCAGACTAGGAGCAAAACGGCTCAGGCGACTAAACTCTCCCGCATAGTCATCAACAGAACGGTTCCCCTGCTGGATGTTCTGGAATCGTAGCCCCATGGCTACTCTAGCAGTGGTCGAGAAGAATTTCTTCTTGAACTGGGTCTTGAACTGGTCCCAGGTGGCTCTACCTCTCGCGAACAACGGCTCATTCCTGAACCAGACTCCGGCTAAGTCTATCAGCAAAAATCCTGCTGCCTCGACCTGAAGGTCATCCGGCATCCTAACTCCCAGAAGCTTCCTCTCTACAGAATCTAGCCAGTCATCAGCTACTGCTATGCCCTCAGTCCCTGAGAACTCCTTGGGATTCAGACCCATGAAGTCCTTGACTGTCCCTGCTCTCTGCCGTGGCTCTACATGTGGTGGGACCACGGGACGTCCCTCAGAACGCTCCATGCTCTGGCGGAGTAGGGTAGTCTGCTCCTGATGGGTTGTTAGGAACCCCTGGATCAGTGTGAGCAGCTGGGTCCTATCGAGAGTGACGGAAGCCTGGGTGGGTATAGTGATAGGGGGTGGTGGAAGTATCGGGTCCTGCCGGGCCTGGGATGTGGAAGGTGGTATCTGGGTCTGTGGATCTGTGGAGTGGGGGAATGTGGTAGGTGGAGGTGTATCAGTCAACCGGTCAGCTGACTGGACATGGAAGGCCCCATTCTCGGGGGTGACATACTGGGACGAGCGAGTAAGCACCATCTAAATTACACATAAAAGACTTATAAGGACTTATTTAAAGCAAGTGATCATATGCAAGAAAATCTAATTATAATAGCAAACATGTGATGTATTTCCTATGTTGCAATCCTAGCATTCCTCTAAGTGTTCTAAGCGTCTTTCCTAATGTTGTCTAATTACCTTAAGTTCCTAATTGCAGGCATGCTTGGTACAATAACGTAACCAAACAGTTTAGTCAGGACCTGCGTGGGCCACCACTAAAAACATGTCACGACCCGCTACCCAAATTGTTGGGCCAGGCCGAGTCATGTCCAGCCTACGTTGAGATAAAACGTAGTAAGCTGTTCTAAAGACAACAGGATAAGACTAAATGTACTAACAGTTCTATAAGTGAAGAAGAATCATAAATGCTCCAAACACAAAAGTCGTCGTATATAGTAAAATATCCAAGTACAAGTGAACTGAAATGTAAAACTGGATACATGTTCAGTTACAAAATGATGTAGTCTAATACATGTCTACTCTCAAAAGTCTAAGTAAACAAAAAGACAACTAGGCGAGGTTCCCCGCAGGAACATCCTCGTAAAGCAGAGCCGGGTCCTCGACGGTAATCCCATAGTATGAGTCGCAGAGTAACTCCTCCTCAGTAAGGACACCTACAACGTTATCCTGTCAGGACGGGAGCAAGTACTAAATCTAGCAAACTAGCATATGAAACATGGAAATGAACATGAGAATGAACATGTGAGAAATAACTGGAAAGCATGGCATCACATAGTCTATCATGGCAAGGACACATATGTCATAGAGACAGATGTATATGTAATGTTTAAAACTGTAGCAAGTACGTGATCGGTCAATAGATGTACAATGTGCTGGAGGGCACATAATGAAATGTACATACGTACAAGTTAACAAGCATAAATGTACATCCGTACAGACATGCGGGGTAATGGCCTGCGGCAAGGCAATGCATATAGAATGCGACCGAGCTCGCTACTGTAGGGGGGTCGTGATCACGTACAATACTATCAGTTTCCCCATAACCCATATTCTAATCATGTGAGAGATACATCAAGACGGTTTTAAGCATGGTAGTAACTGGAAGTACAACATGTAGAGATCTAACTTGCTACCCCAAGGATCAGCATATAACATGGTGGGGTTTGCAGTTCATTTATGTGACAATATGTAAAGTTCGTAGAAAGTACTTGCCTCTAGCAAAGCAAAACAAAACAAGCTACGATAACAGTGCTATGGATGTCCAGTAACTCGTCGCTGTAGAAGTAAAATATAATAACTTAGTTTTACACTAAGCTAAATCACTAGGACACTAATTGGTGCGACACGACTTATGACTGGGCACCTAGCCAAAATGATGACTTGGCATATGAGACCCATGTGGGGTGACACACTATGTTAACTAACTTTCTAGGGTCTTTACACTAGTGAGGGATAGGGTTCAATACGATTAAAACTCCAAATAACACAAAAAGCTACAAGTCGTAATTAATCAATAAATAAATCAAAAGATCATTGTGTTCTAACAATTTTAGAGATAGGCAAAAAGTCTAGTTTTTCTTAAAGTAAAGTATCAAAGTGATCCTTGTTAATCATAGAAATTAATTATAATTTTTTTCTGGAATTTATTAGCTAGTACAAATATTTTATAAAAATCAGTTTTCCTAAGTATACAGAAAATGAGTTTTGGTTTCATATGCCAAACTAGTGGCAAAACAGTAAATTAAATACTACAAAAATTATACTAAATTAGCCAACTTAACAAAGTATCTAAAAACTATTTTTCCATAATTTTAGCAATACTTTAAGTATTTTTAGAAAATCAAAAACAGCATTGTACATAATAATTAATTATCTGCGTATTTTGTCCATGTATATAATTTGAACCAAAGTTCAAATACAGGACCCAAGGCCATGAATCAAGTCCAATATGACTTGTACAGGTCTTGAATGTGTGAAAACACATTTGAGCCCAAATACCCATGCTAGGCTTGGACACCAAATGGTTGCAGTAATTTAAATACAATAAAAGTACAATTTGAAAATAGTCAAAATAATATTATTATTTTAATAAGGCAAATTTATACAAAGAATATATACATACCTATGCTAAAAGGATGTATATAGTTATATAAGGAAAAATACTTAATTTATAAAGTATATATATATACAAATATATATATATATATAAGAATACACTTAATAATATAGTGTATATATATATAATATATATACACATAGGAAAATATATATATATAAACATATATATATATATATAAAATTACTAACTAATAAATATATACCTATATATTAAATACTGTTAAAATACAGTATTCACACATATATATATATATACTAATATATATATATATACATATATATATAAATATATATATAAAACTGAAAAAAGAAAAAAGAAAGAGAAAAGAAAAAGGAAACTGAAAAGGGGGGGCTCGAACTCAGCCCAGCATAGCGCGGGGGGGTTTTAATTCGTTCGGGCTAGCCAGTGGGTCGGCCCGTGCTTTGTGTTAGAGTTAGGGTTAGGTTTAGATTTATTTAGGTTAGAAATAATTAAACATAATAAAAAAATATAAACCATCCTGTGTCCTGACAGTTAGGGACACAGGGTTTTCTCGGGTCCGTGCTTTGCACGACACGCACGACACGATCTACGCGTGTCCGAGTACGGGGCTGGGGTCGTCGTGTCCAGGCGAACAATATGGACACAACACGAGATACGCACGACACGTATGAGTTCTGATACCTACGTGTCCGGTCGTCGAAGTTGGTTTCGAGAGGGTGAACGGCGGCTGGGGGCGTCGTTGTCGTGGCGGAGCGGTGGCGATCGACTCGCCGTGCTGTGGCGAAGCTATCGACGGCGGTGGTTGGCAGTGAAGGTCGCTGTGGAGGCGGCCTGGGGGTCGTCGGAGTTAGGGTTAGGGTTTTGCTCGTCGGGGAAGGAAAAGGGGCTGTGGGCGATCGTGGTGGTGATGGTCGAGCTGAGGGGAGAGAGGGGGTCATTTATAGGCTAGTTAGGTCGGTCGGGGGGCAGTGAGCTGGCCGGAAATGGCGGGGAAAAGTAGGTCGGCGGTCGGCAGCTGGCCAGTCGTCGGGGGTGGGTAGATTTAGGGTTTTGCATTAGGGTCCCTAGGATTTAGGAAATTACAAATAGGTCCCTAAGGTAGATAAATGCAAATTAGAATTTGCATTCCGCATTAAAAACAATTTGTTTATTATAAACTAATATTGAAACAATTCTAATTATTACAAAACTATATTAAAACAATTTTGAAAATTATAAATTGATATTTTTAATATATAAAACTTATTTAAAATCATTTAAAAATTCTAGAAAAAAATTCCTAAAAATCATAATAAATATTTTAAGCCTAATTTGTCACAAAAAAATAATTAACACAAATTAAAAATGAATTTTGAAAATCAGGGGCTTACAATAGATTAGCCTTGCCATGATTATGCGTGATACCATAGTCTAGACAGCGTTTACGTATTCGAGGTGGGCTGGAGTCTGCTCGATACGTAGCTGGCTTGCTCACGAGCTCGCATCCGAAAAATGGGTGCAGGTCGTGACAAGTTTTTTGTTGGCCCATGCAGGTCAGAGCATATCGTATCGGTTACGTAACTGTAGTGATACGAGCTTGCGAATATGACTAAAACCCTTAGGAATCTTAATCCACATCTGCCTTGAAAATTCTCTCAAAAATTTCTCTAATGTCCTTGAAACTTCATATTCGCTCTCGATTATTCTTTCTTGCCTTTCCGTACCATTGATTCTCGTCCCTTCCTATTTCGGGGTGAGAACGATCGTGCTGTCTAGAATTTATCAAAAATTCTTAAGTTATAGTATAATATTGCTTGATTATTTAATTTTTGGTTGTTTGATAGATATTGGGGGATTATAGATGCCATGTCTTAGATATCTATGGTTAATGATTCTAGCAACTAGATGGAAGGTTATAAAGTTTTAGTGACATACCTTTGGGGGAGTAATGTGACCAGAGGTGGGTAGAAGTCCTCGAGGTTTCGTAGTTACAAAATGGCTAGGAGAAGGATATCAACTATTTTTGAGGAATTAAAATTTAAGGAGATTAAGGTAAAAGTAGACTTTCTTTTTGAATTTTAAGAAATAGTTATGAATTAGAATTTCGAGGACAAAATTATTTTTAAGGTGGGTAGATTTGTAACTCCTCTTTCCGGAAATTTTGAATTTTATTTATTTATTTGATTTAAATGGTGATTTTTTAGAATTTTATAAATAATTAATTAGTTAATTATGACGGTAGATTACTTTAGCCATAGTTGAATTTTGAAGTACAAGACGACCAGGAATCATGACACGGATAGTGCAGCGTCGTACTTTGACTAGTGTTTAGCCATGGTAGGAGAATGCCGAGCCATAAGTGTGCCTAACTAGGAAAACAAGGCCAAGTTGCGAAACGACCATTATAAATAGTTTATTATTTATATTTAAGATTTATTGACTTCTAGAAGACCCGGTTGTACCCAACTAATCAAACTGGGCCAGAACCGAGCCCAAGCCCATGTAGACCTATAGGGCATCCCAAGACGTCCTTGTAAGCATGCATTGTGAAGTGGTATTTTAATTTAATGACCTAGTAAACAATTTTTATAGATAAATGATAGTTATATAAAGTAGGTTATTGCTATTAAAAGATATTTTATTTTGAAAATAGAATATATATATACATTTATGCTAATCCACTTGGTTACTAGTCTAGAGTAGTGTAATAATATTGCTTGCTATTTTATTTGTAGGTATTATTCTATGAATATATTAATATAAGGGTATATATATATATAAATAAATATAGGTATATATATTTTTGTATGTAATTATCACATGGGACTCTTACAGTAAATTGATATGATCATGCATATATATAGGTGTATGAGTGTATACAAGGCCCTATATTAGGAATAACTAGTATTAAGACCTTTTTGGGATTTATGGAATTATATATATATATATATATATATATATATATATATATATGTGTGTGTGTGTGTGTGTGTGTGTGTGTGTGTGTGTGTGTGTGTGTGTGTGTGTGTGTGTGTGTGTGTGTGTATTTAATTACATATAGAAATATACATATGTTAAATTAGGAAATAGAAAAGGAAAAGAAGCAGCAAAGCTTAGCCCAGCCAAGCCCACAGCACCCCAAGCCAGCTTAGTCCATACTAATTCTCCAAACCGAGCCCAGCCCTTAAAGGGGCCAAGCTGAGTTTGCAATCCCCCCAACCCGAACACCCCGATCCCCGAACACCAAACCAGCAGACGAACTATATATATCGAGAGGAAGTTAATCGAAACCTCTCAAACCCTAAACCTAACCTCGTCCACACTCCAACCCATCCCCCTACGACCTCTGCATGTGCACCCGGCCATCGCAACGCCGCCGCGCGCACCCGGAGTCGGCCGAAAATACGCTGAACGTGTGCCAAGCAGAGCAACAAACAGCAACAACAGTAGTACTCGACCCCACTTCGCTGCGACGTTTCATCCTCCATGTTCGATTGTTTTCCGAACCGATTCTTCAGGTATGAACCTAGCATGACCCTCTTTAGATCCCAGTAAATAGTTTCGATAATCGTAGAAAAACTTGTCCGAACTATCGACTCAAAGTCGACAAAAATCTTGTCCCGAAAACAAATTATAGAGCAGTGCAAACACCCTGTTGGAAGGCAATTTCTCGCAAATCCTTCAACTATTTCAAAAATGTGTTTAAATAGGTTTATAGACAACCTGTAGGGCTCTGCAACCCAATTTATAGAAGTTGATTTCAATGACTAGGTGCCGAGAAATCGGATCCCAAATATTGACAAAAACTCGTTTTCAAAACTGTGAATTTTCAATAAAATCCTCTGATACCACGTGCGTCCCACCAAACCGGACGACTTGGTCATGAATTGAAAGCATCAAAAGGTGCGTATCGACGTCTTGGACATGTGAGCTTTGACAAAATTCAAATTGGTTGCGTGTGCGCGACGAATTTGATGCGTATCCGTCGAAATTCATCGTATCGACCTCTTTGCAAAATTTCTAATTCCTTTGTGCACGTTCGTCAGATCGAGACAAAACTTGTGCCAACAGGACCGTATCATTTTTCTGGTCTTGTATGCCAAGTTTGGTCCAATTCTTAGACAGTTGATCGGATCGCCGTTTTACGGGCCCCACGATCCGATACAACGGGCAATTTTGTGTGCGGGCCATCGAAATCCAACATTGGACATACGGTTGGATTCGTCTCATCAAAATGAATCCGTAGATATATTGTTTGATGATTTTAGAGACCATTGACTCTGGCACGCTTTTCGGTACAAAGCGGGTCCAACGGCAGACATCGTTTTGGCCCGAAATGACCGTTTTCCCCTTGTGTCCAGAATTAAACTTAAGGACAGACAATCCTAATTAATTTGACTATTCTAAAAATGTTGGCAATGTCTGTTTCAGCTTTCGGAAACAGTTGTAAGATTTGGACTTTATGGCTTACCAGTTGACGGTATATTGTTGGTTCTTCATGCTACCACCAGGCAAGATACCTTGCCCCCCCTCTATAGTTCATTTTCATGCTTATAGTTCTTCTACTTTTATTATGTTATCATTTAGTTACTCTAGTTGATTTGATTCATATGTTTTCTGTGTTCCATGTTTACCAGTTTATTGTCTTACTTGTATTCCATCTTTCATGACTTGATAGTATAGTTATACCAGGCTTGTTCACATTATAGTTCATGCTAGAGATGTCCTTACCTGTGTCATGACTGAGTTATTCTGGGTCGTCACCTGTATCTTGACTGAGTCGTGTCTACAAGTATGTGTAATTGAACTGCTATTCATGTATCGTTTCCTCAATCTACGAGTCCAATATCGGGGCGATGGTTGACCGTTTGCACCTGCGAGTCCACACTCGGGATGAGGGTGTTTGTCTTGATCTGTTTGCACCTACGAGTCCACACTCGAGGCGAGGGTATTTGTCGTGAACTAACTTGCGAGTCCACGCTTGGGGCGAGGGTTAGTGATTAGTTCAAACATGCGAGTCCACACTCGGGACGAGGGTTTGGTATTCCATTGATCTCTTGTTTACTTGTTTTTCCTGCAGTTCATTTATGCGTAGTTGTTCCCGTATCTGTGTTCATAGTCACCTATTAGTAGCCACCTATCAGTTTCTGTCTCGTTTCCTATTTATAGCCTGTTTATATTCTTATGCATGATAGAACTGTTAGATAGACATATTTTTATGTATCTTGCTATGTTCCCTAAGGACCTGATGATCTCTTCAGGTTTTAGCGATCGCATGGAGTAGTTACCAGAGCATGATGGTAGATGTTTGTGATGCACTTGCAAGATCCAGGTATTGATATTACGTTTATTATTCATTCGTGCTTTCATTCCTTATCATGATATACTCTGCTTGTTAGTTTACTTTATAGACTCACGTTATTTCTTGGAGTCTAATCGGACATGCATGCTAGTGGGCTGCAGACCATAACCCATAGTGTTCATTCATGCTTTACATTCTTATTGTGGATTGAGATATAGATTAGCCTTGCCATGATTAGGCGTGATACCATAGTCTAGACAACGTTTACGTATTCGAGGTGGGCTCGAGTCCGCTCGATGCGTAGCTGGCTTGCTCACGAGCTCGCGTCCGAAAAGCGAGTGTGGGTCGTGACACTCGTGCTCGTGTCCAGAGATAGGTGAGGTATAGGGCTAAGTGTCTGACACCCTGAATAGTGTCCAAGTCGACTCGTGTCCAAGTGTCGAGCCCGTATCAGAGCCGATTGTGCGCGTTCGAGTGTCAGTGTAAAAATAATGCAGACACGATAACATGTTCGACACGACACCACATTACGTAAAACTTTGGGGACACGATGTCAGTCATGTCCCCGACCTTTGTGTAAATTTACACGTGTCTACGTGTCCCGACAGTGAGCACGAAGTGTCGGGTAGCAGGGCATCGCACCACAGTGGCTGCGGGCATCCCGTGTCTAATTTTGGACACGAAAATCGCGTCATTCTTAGCTCAGTCACAGTGAAACAAAATCCACATAAATAGGGCTACAAAGTTATCAAATTAGTTTTGTAAAACAGCACAATAAATTCCTAAGAGGCATTTCACCAAACACTTTACACTACACTCCGCTACACCTCCGATACGTATATCAAATGGATTCAATTTCTCAACAAACTTGGTCTAGAGCTAGGGGAACCCTAAATGAATGCATCTATAGAAAGAAATCAGGAAAAAATGAGTTTAAAAGCCATTACCTATTGATAGTTGGAATCTCAATGTAAGTGCACTTGAGAGCCAAATTCCTCCACTTCCAATGGTCAATAAGCTCCAAATCCTTTCTAGCTAGCCACTAATGACCTATTCTACACTAGGGGAGTGTGTTGCAATTGATTAGGCTCAATTTGGAGTTGATTTGGAGAAAGGGGGTGGATTTGGAGAAGAACACAAATTAGGATTTATGTGTGAATAAAAAGAGACAAGATACATTAATGTGATGCTTATATGGGGGGGGGGGGGGGAATAGGCCGGCCACATAGTCTAGGGTTAGGGTTTAGTTCAATTGGTAGGCTATAGGCTTGTCTCTCAAGTGAATTCTAAGCCTTCTAGCTACAGGCCCAAGTGAAATTAGGGTTTCAAGCTAAATATCCTACTTAGCTATAATATCTAGATATCTCTAAACTTGTTATCTAGTTAGAAACTTCTAATGAAATATCTAAGCTAATGACTAACATATAGATTAGGTCAATTCTAGGTTAAGGCCTAATATCTTAATTAGCACATTATTAATTAAAAGTCACAAATGACCAAAATACCCCTAACCTAAAAGGTGATTAGCTATTCTAATCACATGGTTAGGTCTCTGTGGTCATGGTTAGTCTCTAGGCTAAGTAGCTCTAAGGTTACACTAGTAAAAAGGCCAAAGTCATAATACACTAAATTAAATTGTATTAAATTAATTAAAAATCAACATTAATCATTAACATGATTTAAATCCTATTATTTAATAATAAATTTTATAAAAATTCAAAATTATCCTCATTTTAGAAAAGTGGTAGTTACACTACTTAATTTCCTCCGCGATCGAACGGTCCCGGTGCCCCGACGATCCTACGTTTGAGGGAAGCCTGCGTCCGTGCACGGGCCATCCTAGTCCATTTACCATGCAATATGCGCTTGAGTTTCATACAACCAAACAAGTTTGCCTATCTCTATTCCATTGGCACAATGCCCCATTCGATAGTTTCGTCACAACATTTGTGCCACAACTGTCCTCTTCGTAATGAAGCCATCTATCATAAGTCCCGTACACATACACACACCTTGACACGTATATCCTCCTTCCTTCGAGCCGTGCATTCGATGCACGCTTCGATACCATATTTCTATGTTCTATGCCTTAGTATTTAATGTTCTTTCGAGTCGTGCACTTGATGCACATCTCAATATTGTCTTTCAATATTCTAGTATCAATGTCTTATCGCGACTCGTGCACTTGATACATGTCACCTCAATTGTTCAATGTTCAATGTTATATCTTAATGTTCGACACAAACTAAGACCTTTACTCGATTTGAGCCATGCTCGTTAACTCGATAGTAGCATACGCATACAAGGATATATTTTATTAGACATGAAGCAGTAGGAAGAAGGGTCAAAAACCCGTCCACCTTAAGTCGATACGTGTTGTCGTTTCGCCGAACTGATGCGGCTCGATTCCATAACTTTGCTGCACGGCTAACTTTTTTGACTTAGCCATTCGAACACGTCGTGTTTCATTGAACTACTTGACCGATTCAGCCTACCGTACCTATGCCACAATCCGTTGCAAGACGACGATTTGGTTGCGGACACCATTAAAGAAAAATGTCGTCCTCTTATAATTCAGCATAAAAGCGTAGCCTGCACACGAAGTCAACTAAAGTCAATATTTCTTCGAATCGGGCTTATGCTTTACATCGCTTCGATTTATAGAATTGAATCGACTCAAAGCTTCTTTCGGGCCAATGTAACTCTTGTATCGATTCACATCGATACTTTATCGGGTCAACGCAACTCTTCGAGTCAATGACTCATCGTAATGCACCGTATGTAGCAGAGTATTACAAAAGGGGCCGATTAGAAGCTAAACGACCAAGTCACACAGAAACACCAGTAAAAAAGTAGAACAACAAAAGAAACACAAGTGTTGAAAATAAAATCAGAACTTTATTGATAAGAACAAAAATATTACAAGGGCCTGGCTTTAGAAGATTACATTTGCACAAGCTCACAATCTCTTTGAATACAAATACCCATCTCTCTCTCATCTCTTTTATTACAAATAATTCTATCTTGAGCCATACAACTTGACGAAGGCAATGTCCATATATTATGTCATGTATAGGTAAAGTCTTTAACACGATCGAACGTCTCGAAATGCCAAGGAACTTCATGCCTCAGCACGTCCAAACGAGCTTTGCCTCGAATGAGCAAGTACCTGTTACCTGTGCATGAAAACTGGTAGGGTGTCAGTACACAATCGTACTAGTGAGTGAGCCCCTTGTCCACCCAAACAAAACTAACACGTTCATTTAGTGAATACTCCATATGATTTTGGTTGTCTTTCTAATATTGCTTAGGATCAGTTTATTGCATAATTATAAGTCTAATCATGTTGCAATATCGTGCTCGTGCTCCAAGACCCTGTGACCGTGCTGCAAAACACATTTGTGCCAACAACATGGTCATGCCATAAGATCCATTTATGTATCATCATCGAGGTCGTGCCTCGCAACATAGTGTATTTTTACTCAATACTTGCCCTACGGCCTTTCTTCCATTTTGTCGTGGAAATGGATCAATCGTAGACTTGTGAACTTAGTATCAATGACTCAATTCACGACACCACGTCTTGTGTCGAAGTACGTGTTTCTGTTATAGCTAAATTTTAGGCCCCAAACTAATGTTACGTACTGTACAAATACTTCTTGACACATTCATACCGTGCATACATATCTTGACTTATTTGTACCGTACATATACTTCTTGACTCAATCTAAGGCATGCATACGGATAACCGCTATTATGCTGACTCATCTATATGAAAGGGGTTACTAGCATCACAAGCTATCATGGACAATAGTCGAGTTTTAGACGGCGATCCTTTCAGCATAGGTAGCTAGCCCCACCAAAAGTTTTCGAATAACCTGAGTGTTGTATGCCAACATGGCTTTTTTTTTGCTCTTCCTAGGCCGAAGTCGGCACTGTCTCCGGGTTACTGTTCGGGGAGTTGTTCCTTGTGCACATGTTATCCAATAACCATGCAAGACTCAACTCAACTTACCGTCCTATACAGTCATTACTCATTCACAGTGTTTCCATACTTTTCTTTTCTTTCTACAGTACTATTGTTTTAGGGTCTAACACAGTGAGCTTCCATTGTTTTAGGAATTACCCAGGTGAGCTCCTGTCACTACCACATTTTAGCTTGAGGGTATTTTGGTCATTTTCTAAATTTTGAATTTATTTTGAATTATTGAAGTGGTAATTGTTATTTTTGACTTTTGTTAGTTGAGACTTTGGAGACTAACCTAGATGTTGACTCTAGCTATGGTGACTTGATTAGCATGGTGGGACCCTAGTCTAACTTAAGTCAACCTAAGTTAAGTCACTTAGAATCAAATTTCAAATAGGACGATAAATGATTAGGTTCATAGGCTTTTGACTCATGAATTGATTTCCATGACCATTGAGACTTGGCCCAAGCCCACTAGACTAAACCATAACCCTAATTCCCACTCATTAGGCCGGCCACCTAGGGATTCCCAACCCTATATAATATCTCTTCCTTTGGTTCTTGCCTCTTTTGTATCAAACCAACTTTGGAAAAAGAAAGGTATTGTCATTCTTCCCCAATCCATAACTATTCTATTTTAATTTCTTTTTGACTCTAGTTTCTCGCATTAGAGTCTAATACTACACTATTTTCTGATTATGGAGAGAAATCTCAGCTTTTGAACAATTTGGAGATTTGGGCTAGCAAAGAGAATCACTCTATTTTGGGGCTTTTCTTGCCATTTGACACACCATAGGTAAACCCTCTAAATTGTATTTAAATTCTGATTTCTTTGCATTCTAGCCTAGATCTAGGTGTCCCCTAGCTATGGTGTGTGATTTGTGTAATTTTGCAGTGATTTCGTGTCCGTATCGGATACGTATCATAGCCTAGTTCTAGGTGTTTGTGAAAATGTCTCAATGAATTTTATTTTGATATTTTTGAAAAGTGTTTGAATGAAAATGTTGTTTTATATATGTATTTTAAATTCCCCCATGACTGAGTCCAATTTCGAGTCGTGTCCGTGTCCAAACAGGACACGAACACACTCACAGCAGGCTCGGGCAGTGCCCTGCTGCTCGAGGGGTTGTTCTCCTCGTACAGTACATGTGGGAGGCTGCCACTTGGCAGGGAGGTGGCGGCCATGACTGACATGTCAGCCCCTAAGCCTTGTGTCAAGGCATTACGTGTCGGACACAATATTTGGCCCGTACGCGTGTTGTACTGCACGTTGTACTGTCGAATTCACGCACTGACACGCACCTCGTGTCCGCACAGGACACCACGTGGACACGTCGTGGTGTGTGCAGTGTGTAGCCCTAGTGTTGGGCTACACGTGGACATACGTTTCGTGTGTCGTGTCCACGAGTGGGTTGAACATGTGCACGAGAACTGTGCACTGGATTGTGTGGCTCGTGTGTTAGAATGGGTTTGGACACGTTTATGTCCAGTTCTTGGACACTGGAACACACCCACGACACACTCACATATGACACATGTATTACCAACCATTAAAATCAAATATTAGTTGTATTTTTTGAGTTCGAATCATGGGTTCCCCAATTTTCTGATACTAGACTGTTACCCGATTTTTCCTGAGAATTATATTGTGTTAAACTGATTTTTGAGTGGTTAATTTATCATATTTAGATCGTACATTATGTCTGAGATTAACCTACCATGTTAGGGTTTATGTTAGCATGGGATTTTGGGTTTTCGAATATGCATTGGACTGTTAAATTGGTAAACTGATATGTGTACACTCATACTGAATTCGAAAAACCTGAGAATTAATGCATTGTCATGTGTTTGACTGATTTTGTGTGCACTGAGATCCCTTGTGTACACTCAAGCCTAAGAATTGCAATACTGTCATGAACCTTACACATAACTGAGAATTGATAACTGTCATGTGTGCATTGATATATATATTACACACACACATTTGCACTATTCCTGAGAACACATCCACACATATTGATTTCTATACACACACACTACTGCTACCCTAAAACTGTCATATATGCACTGTTTTCCCTATTCACACACACCCCCTTACACACACTCACACATTGATTCCTATTCATCTACACACACACACACACACAGTTGTACTGATAACCTGAGAACACTATTGACACACACACATGCCACACTATATCTCTCTCTCTATTTTGTATATATATATATTTACAATATCTATAATCTTGTGTGTGAATATGTAATATATATATATATATATATATATATATATATATATATATATATATATATATATATATATATATATATATATTGCCTATATAATTTAGTATATATGTGATGTGGTAATTAAATGTGTGTGTTGCCAATATATGTGTATATGGCATATAGCCTATGTAATATGGCCTATATCCCAATGTACAAGCCTATGTGTATATGGAATGTATATATATGAGTATTGTGTGATGTTAGCTTGTATGGCTTTGTGATGATGTGTGAATGCTAGGATAGACATGGTTAGGCTTAGTGAGACTTGTTTGGGTTAGGTTTGACCTAGTTGACCTAGTTTGACTAGAGTAGTTGACTAGAGTTGACCAAATGTTGACTTTAGCCTAGATTGACCCAAACATCATGTAGATGCATCGTAGCAGTCTATTTTACCAATTTGGATATGTAGTGACTTGTGCTGTTCTGAATAGGAGCCAGACACCACTCCTCATGTAGTATTTTATTTCAGATACTCAGGATATCAGGCGAGTACATTCTCTGACCGTTTTATACTTGATAGGATTTACATTTACGCTCTAGATTACTTTACTTGATAATGTCACGTTGTTAACACGGATTGGTACTATATGGATTCCTTCATGAGATGTTATCCCCCTCGGGAGCATCGGGTTACAATATGTCATGTACGTTTCACTTTCATCATGTACTCCGGTGCTTTCACCATTCATGTGCAGTCTCGTGATTCATGTACTAACATATTCACTGAGCCCCCATGTATACAATAATGTGCACCCTATTATGGGCCTTCATGTGATATCATGTGCAATAACATAACCTGTCTGGATCCTTGTGTATTGATTGGGGTACGGGGGAGTATAAATGGTCATGTGAACAATTCCAAAGTAGTATACTCATGTGCAAACTCTTAGATTACTCATGTGCAAATTCAAACCGTTCATATGTCTATCTTGTATTCTAAATCACTAGTTCACTGTTAGTTCTCTACTTATAGTATCTATTTACATTACAGTTCTCACTTTTTCCTTCATGTATATTCTATAGCGTTTCATGTATCTTACTCTATTGCATATTTATATATCCTGTCATATTATGAACTGCGTGAGATGTACTGTGCTCGCTCCCGTCCTGACTGGACCTGTTGAAATATTACAGATGATATTGAGGAGTTCTGTTCCACTTACTATGGAGCAAGCCTAGATGACACATGTGAGCTGGACTCTCAGGAGGACCCAGCCCTTGTAAAGGATATTACCCCAGTAGTCTAGGCTAGTTAGCTAGACCTGTATCTTATTTATCATTCTGTCTTGTTGGATACACTTGTACTTATTTGGGGATTTATTATTCTGGATATTGTGGAGTTGTTTATCTTAGACATTTAGCTCTCTCTCTTATCTCGTATTTTCATCTGTAGATTCTGTTGATTATCTATCTATCTTATCGTACATTCTACCTTAGCTATGATTGAGTTGTACTTTATATTATTCCTCCATTCAGAGAGTATAACCGTACATGTACCTTATAAATGTTAGATGTATGTGACCTAGGACAGCGTTCTATCGCCAATACTGCGGCGTAGGCTGGACGTAACCACTTCTCGTGCCCCTACACTGGGTACGGGTCCTGACACGTTTTTAGTGGTGGCCTATGTAGGTCTTAGTTAGAATTGCAGTGGTATTCGAACTAGAGTATCACTGCAGCCTGCAGTAGGATTAGGATATTTTTGAAAGTACTCAATCACATTAGAAAAAACTCTTACATCAGATTCCTTTTATCTAATTTGCTGCTTTTTGTCTTCCCTTGAATATAAACTGTCTTCCTTTGCTATTTTGACTCATTCTTAGAAATTGTTTCTTGTTTGATCTGTCTCCAGGATGGTCGAGACTAGATCTCATCGCCCAGGACAGGGGGACACTGATGAGAGGTCTGCCACCTCTCGTCCTCAGCAGCCAGCCCCTGCTACCGCAGCCCCAGTTATGCCAGCTGGGATGGGTGTTTTAGCTACATTCGGAGGAGCCCCTCCACCAGCAGTTCGTAGGCAGAGCCCGGTGATTCCAGAGATGCTCCAGCAGCAGCAGCCACTTTCGGGATCCATTGACGCGGTCCAGCTGTTCACTTTCTTCCAGCAGTTCATGGAGGCGCAATAGGCCCAGTAGCAGCGTCAGACGACAGAGTTTAATCGGGGCATCGATCTGACCCTGACAACAGTTGAGAGGGCAGCAGCTCAGCCTACGGCAGTTCAGCAGTCGCATCAGCCGAGGGAGAAGGGCATCCAGGACTTCCAGAAGATGCCCCCGAGGGAGTTCAGGGGTACAGAGGGCATTCTGTAAGCTGATGAGTGGATTGAACATATGGAGGAGATTTTCAGACTGGCAGAGATTCCTGCGAGGTTACAGATCGAGGCGACGGCCAGTATGATGCAGGATTTGGCCCGCACATGGTACCAGACCGACCCGAGGGTTGGTACGGTTGGGCAGACTTGGGCAGCCTTCAAGAAGCTATTCAAGGAGAAGTTTTTTCCCGATGCAGCGCTTGGTGACCTCAAGACTCAGTTCGAGGCTTTAGTACAGGGCAGTCAGACTGTCGAGGAGTATGCTGGGGAGTTCTGCCGTCTGGGCAAGTTTGTCGAGGGGTTATCCGAGGCGTCGAAGGCCCAGAGGTTCAGAAAGGGACTAGTCAAGGATGTGAAGTCCTATACCAAGAGTGCCCGCAGCACTACTTTTGAAGAGATCTTGGTAGATGCCTTAGCAGCAGAGGATGATCTTGAGCTGAGGCTCAAGAGGGGGCGAGACACTCAGGGAGCCAGTGGTAGCGGAGGACCGGACAAGAGGCTGTACTTTCAGCAGCAGCACCAGCAGAGACAGTTCCAGGGTCAGGGCCGTGCACCTTTCCAGCAGGTGCAGCAGCAGCCGAGGGTTCAGCCGCAGGCACTTAGGCAGCAGCCTGTCAGTTGTGGTTTCTGCAAGATACCAGGGCATGTGTGGAATGACTGCATGAAGAGGCTCGGGAGGTGCCTACTCTGTGGTTCGGCAGAGCACCAGTTGAGGGAGTGCCCTCTATCTTCGGGACGAGCAGCTCAGGGAGCAGGGGCCAGAGCCCCAGCAGTTCAGCAAAAGGGACCGCTGCCGACTCAGCAGCAGCGGTTTGTACAGCACCAGCAGCAGGCTAGGGGAGGCCAACAGGGGCGATCTTTTACCATGGCGGCCGAGGATGCATAGGCTATTGGGGAGCTGATCGCAGGTTCTGTTCTACTCGACTCCATTCCAGCTTTCGCCTTATTTGATTTTGGGGCTTCCTACAGTTTTGTGTCTGTATCATTTACTGTTAGATACTGCCTAGTATCTGAATCATTGCCTAGGACCTGCAAGACCACGATCGGGGGAGGTATTATCCTCGTGAGTGATATTTGCAGAGGGCAGAGTATTATTTTGGGAGGCCGAGAGTTGGAGGTGAGTCTGCTCGTAATGCCACTACCGAACTACGATATCATATTAGGTATAGATTGGTTGAGCAGGCACCACGCTAGCATAGATTGCCGTGGGGGTAGAGTTCTGTTCGGAGCGCCAGGGGAGCCAGAGTTCGAGTTCACCCGACGGCAGACGGAGCAGAGCAGCGGACTTTTCTACGGAGTTTCAGTCGAGGAGCAGGCGGTTCCACATCCTTTGATTGCGGAGTTCATAGACGTCTTTTTGGAGGAGTTGTCAGGGCTTCCACCGGACAGGGATGTTGAGTTCTCGATAGACTTGGTTCCCGGCACGGAACCAATTTCTCAGCATGTCTATCGAGTGAACAATAGTGAGTTGGTGGAATTAAAGAAGCATGTGGATGAGCTACAGGACAAGGGCTTCATCCGATCGAGTTCTTCACCTTGGGGTGCACCGGTACTCTTTGTACCTAAGAAGGATGGGTCGGTACGGATGTGTATCGACTACAGGGCACTCAACAACCTCACGATCAAGAACAAATATCCACTGCCGCAGATTGATGATCTCTTTGATCAGTTGAGCGGAGCTCAGATTTTCTCGAAGATTGATCTGAGGTCAGGTTATCATTAGGTAAAGGTGAAGAAGGAGGATATCCCGAAGATCGCATTCAGGACACGGTATGGTCAGTTTGAGTTCTTGGTTATGCCGTTTGCGCTGACCAACGCCCCGGCGGTATTTATGAACTTGATAAACAAGGTGTTCCACCAGTACTTGGACAAGTTCGTGGTGGTATTCATCGATGATATCCTGGTGTATTCGAAGACTGAGGAGGAGCATGAGGAGCACTTGAGAGTGGTTCTGGAGACACTCAGGAGGGAGGAGCTTTATGGCAAGCTCTCGAAGTACGAGTTCTTTCTGGACAGAGTTGACTTCTTGGGTCATGTGGTGACTGGAGATGGGATCTCAGTGGACCCGAAGAAGATCATGGCAGTTGAGGCTTGGTCGGCACCGAGTTCAGTAGCAGAGATCAGGAGCTTCTTAGGACTGGTAGGCTATTACAGGAGGTTCATACAGGATTTCTCCCGGATTGCAAAGCCGTTGACTAGGCTGACCCGGAAGGATGCAGAGTTTGTTTGGTCAGAGGAGTGTCAGGTCGCTTTTGATGAGTTGAAGAAGCGGCTGATGACAGCTCCGATTCTGACATTGCCATCAGGATCAGGAGGGTTCACTATCTACAGTGACGCCTCAGGGAAGGGTTTGAGTTGTGTCTTGCAGCAGCATGGGAAGGTGATTGCCTATGCTTCCAGGCAGTTACGTCCCCATGAGAAGAACTACCCTACCCATGACTTGGAGTTGGCAGCAGTGATTTTTACTTTGAAGTTGTAGAAATACTGCTTATATGGAGAGAGGGTAGAGATCTTCACAGATCATAAGAGCTTGAAGTGTGTGTTTACACAGAAGGAGCTCAACATGAGGCAGCGCAGGTGGTTGGAGCTAATGAAGGACTTCAACATTTTACTACAGTATCACCCAGGAAAGGCCAACGTGGTTGCCGATGCCTTAAGTAGGTATCCGACAGCCATGTGTTTGACTATGGATCGTCATTTGCTAGCAGATTTGGAGAGCCTGGGGATTGAGGTGATTGTGCCAGGAGTTCAGATGCAGATGTGGGGCCTTCAGATTCAGTCAAACTTGGTGGAGAGGGTCAAGTCGACGTAGTTCGAGGATGTTGCTCTGCGGTGTATTCGAGAGCAGGTTCGAGCAGGGCTGTGGATGATGAGTTTACTCTGGCAGAGGATGGTGCTTTGAGGTACGGTTCCAGGTTGTGTGTGCCCAGTAGAGAGCTCAGGGAGCAGGTCATGCAGGAGGCCCACCGATCTCAGTACTCTATACATCCTGGTGCCAATAAGATATACAGGGATCTGAGGGAGAACGTCTGGTGGTATGGGATGAAGCGGGAGGTAGCTCGCTTCGTAGCCAGGTGTTTGGTCTGTCTGCAGGTCAAGGCAGAGAGGCAGAGGCCAGGAGGTTTGTTGCAGCCATTACCCATTCCAGAGTGGAAGTGGGAGCACATCACGATAGATTTTGTATCTGGATTGCCGCTGTTTGCAAAAATAAAAATTTGTTTTATTCCAAACTTGTAAAAAAGTACAAAGTACAATGAATTCTGAGGAAGTACAACTTTAGGAATCTGATCAGAAGACGATCACTTTATCTTTTGGACTATGTGAACTTGAAGACTGTAGCCTCTGGAGAATGTAGCAGCAATTTTGTAAGAGTTCTTGATCTCCCTTGATGATGATTGGAAACTCTATTTATAGAGTTCAGGAAATAACTGTTTTAGTAGTTATTCTGATGTGCGCGAGGCTGGATTGTGCCATACTGGATTACGCCAACCTCCTGTTGCGCCAACTTCCATTCAGTTGTCAATCGTGTACTAACTGTATTTAGACGCATGGCATCGTATGATTGAGATACGCGTGGTCATGTACAAGATAGTAGACACGTCTTGAGAGATTAGTGGCATGTGTGCCACGTCATCCTGCTTCAGAATGTAAGTTGTCTCAACTTTATCAGGTTGTGCGAGCTTCAGTCAACAAGTTAACCTGCGCTTGATTTGAGCTGCGCCTACACACGTGGCAGCTTCTGAGTAAAAGTTGTTCAGGTTACGCCCAGGCGCAACTAAGGATTTTGTTTAGATTGCGCCTGGGCGCAACTCACGAAATGTACAGGACAGCTGTCCACCAACTTTTCCTTGAGCGGCACACTTCACGGGATTCGAAGAGATTTTTCTCGTTCTCTGTTGTGTCAGTCGTCAGTATGGTCAGGTAATAATGACCATTAAGTATCAGATGCCACGTAGGCTTTGGCGCAAAATGATTGGGTGCAGTCTGATATCAGGCGCAATCTGATCGGTGGCGCAGTCTGCTTCATATCAGTGGCACAAGTTAACTTTTGGGGCGCAACTTGATCACTGATCAGTATATTGAAGGCGCAACTTGATTTTTAGGCTCTACAAGAACCCCTTCAAAGTTTTCAAAACTTAAAGACATTGTAAAGTTTTGGAATACTTTGAATTTTATAAAAGTTTTGACGAAGTCTGGTTGCGTCGATCAATGCTCGGTCATCATGATTAAATACCTTTCTCGAAAGTATCCAATCTTCTCTTCGTCTTCCGAAGTTTTATTGATTTCTTTCAGTTTCCCATGAGGAATACGAAGAGTCAATTGGTTGATATATATATGTAGTTGATCTCCGTACTTTGGTCTTCACTTCTGTTCTTCAATGGCTCCCAAGAAGAAAGAGATGGAGACCAATGCTGATACCACCACCAAGTCTCCTGAAGCGAGACAAGATATTGTGCCTACAACCTTTTTGTTGGAGGCTGACCCAGCTTTGAGGCAGTGAATTTTCTGGACTGTTTCGGTTTAACTTCGTCAGTCTTCAATCATTCGAGTGGCGGATCATCCTCTGAGGAGCACGCCAATTCAGAAGGACTTCTCAACCTGATGCGTCGCTCGGGGTTCTGCACCATGCAAGAGTTGGACGCCGCCCTTCGTCAGACTGATGAAGGCAAGGACAAGAAATAATGTTCTTAGGCAGAACAACTTTTTAATTTTTATGTCCTTGGCTGTAGGGGTCCACCCGTCTTTATGCAATGAAACCTAGAATTTCTGATTTTGTGTGGCTATGATTTCGAATAGTGCTCATGGACATATTCTTTTAACCAATTCTTCATTTTACTGTTTCTTCTGAAGAATACGTGGCAATCGTTGCATGGTTGTAGATGCCCATTTTTAATTCTTTCCCAAAAATAGGATCCTGGAACGACGCACCTACCTCCTCTTTAACCTCTTTTAAAAAAGGACATCCAGAAAGAATCATTCATATTCTCTCAAACAAATATTTTCCTACAAGGCTTCACTTGCGCTACTTCATTCTGACACTATTTGCTTGCATGCTGTGTCTTCAAAAACTAGTAAGTCTGCGCTAACTATTTCTGAAAATAGGCACACACTATGGTCCAAATGTTTAGCTCTGATTAGAGATGCATATTGCTATCATACGCCTGTTTGATCAGTGTTCAATACTGATATGCGCCTACTTATAGGCGCAATGCTGATGTGCGCCTGATATGTGCCAGTTTGTAGGCGCATTGCTGATGTGCGCCAGTTTGTAGGCACATACTGATGTACGTCAGTTTGTAGGTGCATACTGATGTGCGCCAATTTGTAGGCACCATGCTGCTGATAGATTCTGCTAACTTCTCCTGTTTCATTGATATTTGCAGGGATTTGGTTAGCGAGCTTCTTCAGAACTGGTATTGGTGATTTGGATGTTGCAGAGAACACTCTTTTGACACCCACATCAGGCAGCTCATATGGTTCTGACACTCAAATCAGACAGCTCAGGACTGTTCATGTTAAGAAGGGTCTTCCTCAGATGGTAGGAAGAGCCTGTATACATGAGAGTTGGATGGTGGAGAGACAGAATTAGGAATCGGATCAGAAGGGTGATCTCGTTTCTAGTTCCCCTGGCGAGCTGTCTCCTTCCACCAGTTGTATTGACAGCAGCTCATCTTTGGGCTAATATACTCTGTGGTTCTCCTCTCGTCTTTCTGAGAGAGAAGACCAGAGTTGATTCCATTGTTGAGCTCGTTGCTTCGGGTCGAGACGACAAGGAATTGCCACCAACAAATAAGAAGATCCAAAGATGTAATAGATCTTCATTATCAATGGGAAGATCCAAAGATGTAATAGACCTTCATTTAGAATGAAAATCCTAGATGTAATAGATTTCCATTAAGAAGTATCTATGTTTTTAAAGAAGGAATAAAGAATGATTTTCTCTTCTTTACGATTTGATTTTGATGTGGTGATAAAAAACATAGAATCAAGGAAAAATGTGGATGACAAGTTGCTGATGTAATGCAGAATTTCAAAAGTATAGAGAATGTGAACTCTCATTAGGAAAAGTGAACGGTCACTTCAATTTTCGAGATAATGACACCGAAAATGAATGAACAGTCACATCGGATAATGAACGAACAGTTATAAATAAACGAACAGTTGGAAATGAACGAACAGTTATAAATGAACGAACAGTTGAGTTTCTTTCGAAAAGTTGCATCAGTTATCGAGATTGACTATCTAGCTGTTTTGTCCATAAATTGAACAAAAACTTTCGTAGACATCACCAATCTCTTTCCCTTCTGTACACAAAATGTCTTCCAAATATTTGCTCATCCCGAAGCTTGAAGGAAAAACTGAGACACCACCTGCTGAGCCCTCAGTACCTCCTCAGAAAGAAAGGGGCAAAGGCTCAACTGTTCCTCCTGCGCCAGGACAGGATTTGATCTCCAAATTAGTGGAACTCGGGAAGACTGCCGAAGAAGAAGCATTGAGGATGGCTGCTTGGGAGTTTTTCGTGAGTTCTGGCAATGAAATGCTTGAACAATTGGCGAACTATGTATTTAATCATGAAGGATCAAGGCCTCCTCCCCGTCCTTAATATTATGTAATTTAGTTCTGCTTTTGAATAAAAATGAACTTTTATTTACATCATGTTTCTAAAAATAAAGTATATTTTGTCTTCATACATAATATTTCTTGAGAAATTTGCCATTGATGGGCATCATAACAACTCTACCATCCATATCTGTTAATTGATAGGCTCCGTTAGAAAAGACTTTATTTATCACATATGGTCCTTCCCATTTTGCTTCGAACTTGCCTTTGCTCATATGTGTCATAGTCATAGTACGTCTGACTGTAAGAACCAACTCGCCTTCTTGAAACGTTCGTACTCTGACTTTACGATTGAAAGCTTTTGAAATCTGTGCATGATAAAGTTTAATGTGCTGTTGAGCTAATAACCTTTTCTCATCGAGCGCCTCCAATTCCTGAAGCCGAAGACAATCATTATTGTCTGTAGTAAGCTCATTAGCAATGGCGATTCTCAATGATGGAATTTGAATCTCCAAAGGTAGTACCGCTTCACATCCATACACCAGAGAAAAAGGTGTACAACCTGTGGGGTTACGGACAGTAGTGTGATATGCCCATAGACATTCTCCAAGTTTATTACTCCAATTACGTTTGTTAATAGAGACAAACTTTTTAAGGAGTTTGATAATGATCTTGTTGAATGCTTCAGCCAACCCGTTAGCCGCAGGATTATAGGCTGTTGAGGCAACATTATTTATTATGTTGTCATCACAGAACCTATGAAACTTCTGGCTGATGAATTATGGCCCATTATCATGAATGATTCGGCGAGGGACACCAAATCTATATATCACATGATGTTTAATGAAGTTGATGACACTACTAGTTTTACTTCAGCCAAAGATATTGTAACACCCAATTTTCCAGATAAGGGTATTTTTGTCATTTTTGGGGTGTTTTAAATTTATTAGAATTTATTTGAATTTATGGGAATTTTTAGGAATTATTTTGGAATTGTTTGGACTAGATTGATTTTTGACTAGTGTTGACCCTTATAGACCAACATAGGAGCTAACCCTAGTTAGTATGGACTTGGTTAGGTTATGTGACTCTAGTCTAACCTAGCTTGACTTAAGTTAGTGGTAATTAGTTCATTAGAATTAAATAGAGGAATTAGGAATTTAATGGTTTGAGAAATGGCTTGTGATTTCACAAGTCATTTTATGACTTAACCTTATAGGACTAGCCACCTAGTGCAAACCCTAGTCTAGTCCATCATGGCTGGCCACCTTAGCTAACCTAGGGATTCCCCTACTATATAATCTCTCCTAAAATCTAGGGCTAGCCTCTTCTTTAGGAATTTATTTCAAGAGAAGAAAGAGGTGAGTCTCCATGTTCAAAAACCCATAAAAAATCTATTTTTGATCCTTTTTCCCCCAAACAAGTTGCATTGGATCATAATATTACTGTTCTTACTGCTATTGGAGTTTTATTTCAGTTTGAGGTTGTTTTGATTGGATTGGAATATCAAGAGAAGAGCTATACAAAGGGGATTTTTTTTAAAAGTTTATCCATAGGTAACTTTCTCATTTCTTCATGAAACTTCAATTTCTTTTCATGATTAGGAAGCCCTAGGAGTCCCCTAAGTGTCTGCATTGGTGTCGTGTCGGGTTTCGTAAGTTTTGTGTCCATTTGGACACGTACCAGAGGTGGTACCTAGGTGTTTGTCGAAATGCCACTGAGGGCATTTCGTTTGGTTTTGTGGAAACTTTTTGAATAGGAATTAGGGTTTTGATCTTGCATGTGGTTTTCTAGTGTTTGTGTTTGGTTTTCGTGTCGTGTCAGGCCTAGGAAGACACGCGGACACGCGGTGCACACCCGCGCGCGTACGCTACAATGCTCCCCTGCTAACTTGGGGACTGTAGTGGACACGACACGTAATGACTTGACACAAAACTTGACACGCCTCTTGGGGCAGTGACTGACATGCCACGTGTCAAGTTTCGTAGGCCCACGTGGCGTATCGAGGAAAAAATCCTCGACGCACGGGGAAATGCCTGTGCAGTGCGCTAGTGAAATCGAGCACTGATACGGCTCTGTAGTTTTGGACACGACATTCTAGGACATGGTGCAGGGTATTGGACACTTAGCTAGACCCTGGGTGAACCTAGGGTTGCGAGCACGAGGCCTAGTTTGGCCTGTGTCGTGTGCACGACATGCGTGCACACGTGCACGATACAGTGCACTGAAATAGTGCCTGTGTGCACTGTTTCGTGTCCTGGGTCATTTGGACACGTTTGTGTCCTTTGTTTGGACACAAACACCTCATATGGCATGTATGTATTGTATATTTAAATTACCAACAATTATTTATACATTTTAGTTTGATTTTTGGTTTCAATTCTAATTTCCCCTATTTCCTAAAAACTGTGTATCAGCCTTTGTATTCCCAGATTTTCATTCTCGAACTTTGACATCTACTTAACCTATTTTATACTATTAATGTTTGGTTTTAAGTCCCTAAATCTATTCACTTACATGTTATCTATTGGTATGTTGATTTTGGTTTGAATTGGTGAATGTTTGGGTTCGAAATTGGGGATTGAATTAGGTGTGGGCTGATACACTAGTTCCTGAGTTTTGAACTCTGAAAATTTAGGGTATTAGGAACTCAACTGAGCTAGGGTGACTTGTGTATTGATGGGTCACTGTTAGTTCCAGGTTTTATGTTATTTCCTGCATTGTTTTCAGTTTTACATATTGCCCCACACTCACACACATTCACTCTCACTCACTTCACTGATTTCTTTCTAACACACACACACACACCAGGGTCCTGTCCTTATGACAGCCCACTCTCTTTCACTCTCATGTGACACTTACACACACACCCTCTCTATATATCCTATTGTATATACATATAATGTAATGTATATATATATATATATAATGTAGTGCATATACATATAATGTGATATGTGTATATGTGATATAATATGGTTTATGTATCATATAGGTACCTAATATAGCTATTTGCAATGGGTTTATAGGCTATGTTAGTTTATATATATAAGTATCATATACATATAACTTGTGTGTGAACCATATATATGTATTACATATATATGTGGGTTATGGCTAGACTACAATATATATATCTAGAGTGTTAGGTTTTAGGTTTATATTTTGACTTGTGAATGTGTTAGTGATGGCCTATAGGCATGATATAGCCTATGGCCTGTATGTGAGTCTGTTTGGCTAATGAGCCTAGATTGAGCTTGTACAGCCTTGTTAGACCTAGAATAGACTTACTAGACTAGTGTAGACTAGTTTGACCTAGTGTGGACTTGTTTGACCATAGTTGATCTAGTTTGACTTCTAGGGTTGACCAGAGTTGACCAAGAGTTGACTTTGGCCTAGATTGACCTAGAATCATGTAGAATACATAGTAGGACTTTATTATACCATTTTGGACTTGTTGTGACTTGTGCTGTTCTGATTAGGAGCCAGACACCACTCCTCGGACAGTACTTTCATATTGGACACTCAGATACCAGGCGAGTACATTCTCTGATCATTTCATATCTGCTTAGAATTATTTTCTGCAGTAGATTACTTTACTTGTACTGTCACGTTGGTCACACAGATTGGTACTATACGGATCTCTTCTTGAGATGTTATCCTTAGGGAGCATCGGGTACTACATGTTCTGTGCTTTTTACTTACATGTCGTATCACTATGTTTTACAGGTTCTTCGATCACTTATGACATATACTCTTATGATCACAGAGTCTCCTAGAATCTCTTATCCCATTTACTGGGTATCCTAGAATCTCCTAGAATCCCCATTTTTGGGACTACTATGTACCACCCTTCGGGGGCTTACCACCCTTCGGAGGCTATTACATAGAATCATAACAAAACCTGTTTGGATCCTTGTGTACTGATTGGGGGTACGGAGGAGTAGAAGTAGACATGTGAATAATACCCAAGTAGTATCTTATCAGAATCTCTTCCATAGTGTCTTATCAGAATCTCCTATGCCATTTACATGTCTATATTATACTCTGACTCACTAGCCACTGTTAGTCTCTATTTATAGTAGATATTTCTATTACAGCTCTCTCTCTGTTTACATACAGCATTTCTTTCAGTACTTGTATCTTACTTTACTGCATGATTATATTTCTAACCTGCTATGAACTGTTGAGATGTACTGTACTCGCTCCTGTCCTGACTGGACCTGTTAAAAATATTACAGAGGACGAGGAGGAGGCCTGTTTGGATACTTTCTACGGGCAGCCTTAGATGACACTTGCGAGTTGGACCCTCAGGAGGACCCAGCTCTAGCTGAGGACATCACCCCCATTGCCTAGACTAGATTTAGTTAGGCTTGTCTTATTTTATGTAGTCTTGAGACATGTTTAGCTAGACTTTATTCTGAGTTCTGAGTTGTATATATTCTTTTATTTCTGTATCTGAGACCATGTACTTCTGGATATTTGCTGGGATTATCTTAGACTACTTTATCACCTATTGTTTCCTTGAGTTCTATTTCATATCGTGCTATCTCTTCCTTAGTTGTGATTGAGTTTATTACTGCTATGTCACCCCCATTCGGGGAGTATATATAACTGTTTAGATATATATTATTAGATGTATGTTGACCTAGGATAGCGTTCTACCGCCGACACTGCGGCGTAGGCTGGACGTACCCACGTCTCGTGCCCTTACTCTAGGGTGCGGGTCGTGACACGTTTTTAGTGGTGGCCCATGCAGGTCGAGTTTATGTAGTGGTATTCGAACTAGAGTATCACTACAGCCTGCAGTAGGATTAGGATATTTTGAAGGTACTCAATCACATTAGGAAAAACTCTTTATCAGATTTCTTTTATCTAAATATACTACTCGTTGTTTCCTTGAATATAAACTGTCCTCCTTGAATTTTCGCTTCATTCTCAGAAATTGTTTCTTGTTTTGATCTGTCTTCATGATGATTATGAAGGCACGATCTCATCGCTTCGGTTCGGGGGATACTATCGAGAGGCTGGCCACCTCTCGTCCTGTTCATCAGGGCCTCGAGATCGTAGTTTCTGTTGTGCCGACTCAGGTTGGCATTTTTGCAACATAGGAGGTGCACCTCTGACTGCACAGGGACTTTTCCTGTCATTCCCGATTTCTCTCAGCAGCAGCAGTTCATGCCGCATCAGCAGCAGACCGGGAGAAACCAGCAGGGGCGAGCTATCGTAGGGACAATTGAGGATGCACAGACCATTGGAGATCTTGCTGCAAGTTTCGTTCTTCTCAATTTTATCCCCGAAATTGTCTTTTATAACTACCTTGAAATCCGATTCCATCTGTTCCTTGTTGATTGATTAATTTTGTTATGTTACTCTTTTGTTATGTTTGTTTTCTTTTTTTTTCTTTCTGAGAAAATCATATGGGCTAGGTCACCTCAGTTATGGAATCTAGAATCTTCGATGATCGTGTTAGTTGGCATAGTGAGGACATGTAGTCAGATTTTGGATATATTTCTCGGGTATAGGAATTTAAGGTTTTCGCCGTCGCATGCGGCAATGCAAAAATTTTAAATACCATGAACCTAAGGGTACGTAAGGACTCTGTGATTATCGTAGCATTTCCCACTAGCATGATGAGGACTCTGGGCAACATGATTTTGGACAGACGCATATGATTAACAGATTGTATCTTGAGAAGGTTTTAAATATCATACCCTTCTGTTGTTATGGATAACTTAGGAGTAGGAGTATGAGTAGGAGTAGCTTAGTTGTTATTATAACCTTGTGTAACTTCTTGCTATAAATTCTTCCTAATACAATGAATCGGTGATTTTGCTAGACCTTGACTTAGATTTGATATTATAACTCTGGTTTCAAATGGTTCCTTCTTTTAAACAGATAAGCAGAACAGATTTTATCATCATTTTCTTCTTGTCATTAATTCTTGTATTATCTTAGAATATATAATATAGTGGACACAGATGCTTGCCTGACACGTATGCATGCTACACTTGATCACCACCTATCTAAATGCATATTAATATGTTGATGTTAATTTTTTTTTTCAAATCCTAATGATTCTAATATAGGACAGTATCAGTGACTGGTTTTTCCAGATTAAATTCGTAAATTAAATTTAAATTTTATGTTATTAGTTGTTGTTTGTATTACTGCACATGTATGTTACATGCAGGGTTTCAAGTCTTAAAGAAAATTGGTTGAGTTTTGTGTTAATTTGTCAAACCTGAGACTGTGTATATATTAACCCTTTAAGCCTAAATTCTAAGTGTTTAATTCAATTTGCAGTTTTAAATTGTAATGTTTTGAGCCGTATACATTGTTGTATGTAGGGATATAATGTTAGGTTTCATACTCTTACATGTTAGGTTGTTGTTGTGATAAACCTTGAGTTGGTTTTGATGTCCGAATTTCTCCAAAAATTTTGAAAACTGAATACATGTTAACATTTTTACATTGCTTTCAGATGTGTAGTTCAATTTCAGATCTAATATGTAATGTTGAGCTAAACTGAATGATTGAACCCTTTATTTCAAGTTTTAACCCATGTACACTTGACACTCTACACTAATGTTCACCACTGCCATGAAAACCTAACCCTTCATCTCTATGTTATGTTCATATAGCTATATAGATATATATATAGTTCTGTATACATGTTATAATGTATATAGATGCAATTAAAATCTCTACCTCTCTATACATATATATATATATATATATATATATATATATATATATATATATATATATATATGGTTAGCCATGCATGTTATGAGTAAATAGCTTGTGCCTTGTAGACTGCTTAACCAATATGCCATGAATAGTGTAACTTGATAGCTATAGTTGAGACACAGATCCTCTTATGCACTTTCATGTATAATTCACACAAACCACATAACCTCTACATAATGTTAGCTTTTCCCTCTCTAATGCTATATATATAAATATATTGTGATTGGATTTCAATGCAATTGACTTTCATTCTTTAACTTCGTTTTTTTTCTTGAATAGTATTCCTTAATAGATAATTGGTGGTTACCTTTATTTTATTTTTATAATAAGTACCAGTTTTCTGATAGGATGGTAGACTGCCTTACAGCCTTGATGATTGTTGTTTTCTTTTTCCTTTCCAATATGGCACCCATGACCCGAGCCCGTCGCCTGAAAGCAGCTGCAGCTACTGAGAGTGTGCTTCCACCTCCTACTGTTCAGGAGGTAGTGATCCCTCTATCTGATCAGGGGGTGGTGGCACCTCCTGCCTTTGGGGAGATGGTGGTAGCCTCGTCAGGGAGTCTTCCTTCATCTCCTGTCATTCAGGAGAGAGCTGCAGATTTGCCTGAGACCGAGAGCCTTTTCCTACCCCTTGGGATGGTACTCCCTACTGTACCACCCGGAGGTTTGTTACTTGACGCAGCCCAGGTGTTTGGATATTTCCAAGAGAGGCTGTTGGAGTCACATAGAGTTCATGAAGAGGCCATGAGGGAGAAAATCCAGAGGTTGCTATATCTGCGGGACGCTGTGCTTCCAGGAGGAGAGCCTAGCTCCAAGAGGGCGAGGAGCAGTACCTAATCCTACCCAGAGTTTAAGGAGTACCCATATATCCAGCCTATATCATCATACCCAGCCCAGTCTCCAGTCCAGCAGAGGCCAGCCGAGCCAGAGCCTATCTGTGCCTACTGTAGGAAGTCTGGGCACAAGTGAAGCAACTGTAGAAAGAGACTAGGATTGTGCCTATTCTGTGGGTCAGCTGCGCACTGGGTGCAGCATTGTCCTGATGCACCTACCAACCAGGGCCCTGCTTCCAGGAGGGAGTTCTAGTTCTCAGACCTAGCTGGAGGTGAGTTTTGTCCTAACCTTAGTATCCCTTTTTGTGAATATTTGATGCATCCCTTGTTTGTATGTTTTGATACCATGTGATTGCCTAGTACTGTAGCATATTGGTGTAACTAGATGAGACCCCAGACTGATATTGCATGCCATGACCCCATAGGTTAAACTTTTTCATTGAATGGGTTCTGAGACTATGATTGCTGGGGGCTTAACCTAGAAGGAGTGCGATCACCTTTAATTTCGAGGATAAAATTTTTATAAGGTGGGTAGGATTATAACACCCAGTTTTCCAAATGAGGGTATTTTTGTCATTTTTGGGGTATTTTAAATTTATTAGAATTTATTTGAATTTATGGGAATTTTTAGGAATTATTTTGGAATTGTTTGGACTAGATTGATTTTTTACTAGTGTTGACCCTTGTAGACCAACATAGGAGCTAACCCTAGTTAGTATGGACTTGGTTAGGTTATGTGACTCTAGTCTAACCTAGCTTGACTTAAGTTAGTGGTAATTAGTTCATTAGAATTAAATTGAGGAATTAGGAATTTAATGGTTTGAGAAATGGTTTGAGAAATGGCTTGTGATTTCACAAGTCATTTTATGACTTAACCTTATAGGACTAGCCACCTAATGCAAACCCTAGTCTAGTCCATCATGGCCGGCCACCTTAGCTAACCTAGGGATTCCCCCACTATATAATCTCTCCTAAAATCTAGGGCTAGCCTCTTCTTTAGGAATTTATTTCAAGAGAAGAAAGAGGTGAGTCTCCATGTTCAAAAACCCATAGAAAATCTATTTTTGATCCCTTTTCCCCCAAACAAGTTGCATTGGATCCTAATATTACTGTTCTTGCTGCTATTGGAGTTTTATTTCAGTTTGAGGTTGTTTTGATTGGATTGGGATATCAAGAGAAGAGCTATACAAAGGGGATTTTTCTTGAAAGTTCATCCATAGGTAACTTTCTCATTCTCCATGAAACTTCAATTTCTTTTCATGATTAGGAAGCCCTAGGAGTCCCCTAAGTGTCTGCATTGGTGTCGTGTCAGGTTTCATAAGTTTCGTGTCCATTTGGACACGTACTAGAGGTGGTACCTAGGTGTTTGTCGAAATGCCACTGAGGGCATTTCGTTTGGTTTTGTGGAAACTTTTTGAATAGAAATTAGGGTTTTGATCTTGCCTGTGGTTTTCTAGTGTTTGTGTTTGGTTTTTGTGTCATGTCAGGCCTAGAAAGACACGCGGACACGCGGTACACACCCACGTACGCACGCTACAGTGCTCTCCTGCTAGCTCGGGGGCTGTAGTGGACACGACAGGTAATGACTTGACAAGAAACTTGACACGCCTCTTGGGGCAGTGACTGATACGCCACGTGTCAAGTTTCGTGGGCCCATGTGGCGTATCGAGGAAGAAATCTTCGACGCACTGGGAAATGCCTGTGCAGTGCGCTAGTGAAATCGAGCACTGATACGGCTCTGTAGTTTTGGACACGACACTCTGGGACACGGTGCAGGGTATTGGACACTTAGCTAGACCCTGGGCGAACCTAGGGTTGCGAGCACGAGGCCTAGTTTGGCCTGTGTCGTGTGCACGACACGCGTGCACACGTGCACGATACAGTGCACTGAAACAGTGCCTGTGTGCACTGTTTCGTGTCCTGGGTCATTTGGACACGTTTGTGTCCTTTGTTTGGACACAAACACCTCATATGGCATGTATGCATTGTATATTTAAATTACCAACCATTATTTATACATTTTAGTTTGATTTTTGGTTTCAATTCCAATTTCCCCTATTTCCTAAAAACTGTGTATCAGCCTTTGTATTCCCAGATTTTCATTCTCGAACTTTGACATCTACTTAACCTATTTTATACTGTTAATGTTTTGTTTTAAGTCCCTAAATCTATTCACCTATATGTTATCTATTGGTATGTTGATTTTGGTTTGAATTGGTGAATGTTTGGGTTCGAAATTGGGGATTGAATTAGGTGTGGGCTGATACACTAGTTCCTGAGTTTTGAACTCTGAAAATTCAGGGTATTAGGAACTCAACTGAGCTAGGGTGACTTGTGTATTGATGGGTCACTGTTAGTTCCAGGTTTTATGTTATTTCCTGCACTGTTTTCAGTTTTACATATTGCCCCACACTCACACACATTCACTCTCACTCACTTCACTGATTTCTTTCTAACACACACACACACACCAGGGTCCTGTCCTTATGACAGCCCACTCTCTTTCACTCTCATGTGACACTTACACACACACCCTCTCTATATATCCTATTGTATATACATATAATGTAATGTATATATATATAATGTAGTGTATATACATATAATGTGATATGTGTATATGTGATATAATATGGTTTGTGTATCATATAGGTACCTAATATAGCTATTTGCAATGGGTTTATAGGCTATGTTAGTTTATATATATAAGTATCATATACATATAACTTGTGTGTGAACCATATATATGTATTGCATATATATGTGGGTTATGGCTAGACTACAATATATATATCTAGAGTGTTAGGTTTTAGGTTTATATTTTGACTTGTGAATGTGTTAGTGATGGCCTATAGGCATGATATAGCCTATGGCCTGTATGTGAGTCTGTTTGGCTAATGAGCCTAGATTGAGCTTGTACAGCCTTGTTAGACCTAGAATAGACTTGCTAGACGACTTGTTTGACCATAGTTGACCTAGTTTGACTTCTAGGGTTGACCAGAGTTGACCAAGAGTTGACTTTGGCCTAGATTGACCTAGAATCATGTAGAATGCATAGTCGGACTTCATTATACCATTTTAGACTTGTTGTGACTTGTGCTGTTCTGATTAGGAGCCAGACACCACTCCTCGGACAGTACTTTCATATTGGACACTCAGATACCAGGCGAGTACATTCTCTGATCATTTCATATCCTGCTTAGAATTATTTCCTGCAGTAGATTACTTTACTTGCACTGTCACGTTGGTCACACGGATTGGTACTATACGGATCCCTTCTTGAGATGTTATCCTTAGGGAGCATCGGGTACTCCATGTTCTGTGCGTTTCACTTACATGTCGTATCACTATGCTTCACAGGTTCTTCGATCACTTGTGACATATACTCTTATGATCACAGAGTCTCCTAGAATCTCTTATCCCATTTACTGGGTATCCTAGAATCTCCTAGAATCCCCATTTTTGGGACTACTTTGTACCACCCTTCGGGGGCTATTACATAGAATCATAACATAACCTGTTTGGATCCTTGTGTACTGATTGGAGGTACTATAAAACCCGTAATTTCAAATAATTCTATGATTAGCTAATATAATTAATTTATTAATTGTTATTTTAGGAATTTGCATTATTACCTGAAAGTTTTATCAAACATGTAAAATTCTAATTAATGTTAGAAATTATTATTTTAAGAAAATAAATTGGACTTTTGACTGTCTGACCAGACACGAACCCAATTTTGAAACTAAAAATATTTTTTTGTAATGTTTAGTTAGATTTTTCTAAAAGAAAATTATTTATAGTTTTTCTAATATTTTCTTTTAGCCCACCATAATTGTTTAAGCCCAAGTATTCGAAACCCAAAGCCATTTTCCTAAAGCCCATTATTTCAAAATCCATTTTAGCCCAAGCCCATTAAAGGAAAACCATTCTCTGAAAACCATTCACTATTAGTAGTAGTTTACATGGCTGGGCATTATATAGAATGAATTATTCTATTTATTTCTTAAAGTCTCATTCACCCATTTTTCTTTAATAGCACAACACTCTCTTAAAACCATTCATAATGGAGACAACCAAGCTTCTCCATCTCTGTGGTCAAACGGTCGAGCCCTTCGTTTCGATTTTTCGATCGGCCGCCGCCGACCCTTGCTCTCCCGAAACCCCCGACGACTGCTCCCCTTTCGGTAACCCCCGTTCACCACTTCCTATATAAACCATCCTCTTTCTCCATCTTCCCCCACCACCATTTTCTTTCCAGACTCCCAAACCCTCTGTGCCCTAGCCGACCGGAGTCGATCCCGACCGCCGACCCCGCGCCGAGCCATCCAGGGCCGAGCGCCACCCTCGGGTCTCTGTTCCCAGACCCCTAGCCCGACGCCACACTCCCCGCGACCCCCTTTGCCGGCGCGCCACCCTCGGTCAACCCCGACCGAGCCTCGCTCCTGCATGCCAACTCCCGACGTTGCTGTCTCGGTCGCTTCCGAACCACCCCACGCGACTCTGCCCCACTCGGTCAGCGGGCCCCGACCCAGATCTGTGGTTTCGCTAATTTTTCTCTGTCCGCAAGTGCTGAACGTTCCGAGTCCGAGGCATCACTTCAGATTCCTTCGATTTCAGTAACTTCTGGATAGTCCCATAGTTCTCTCTTAGTCTATGATGAAAATTGGTCCACCGATTCCTTCGGGAATTCGGATTTCGGTTACGTTTCATATATGTTAGCATTTCGATTTTCTTCAGAAATCGATATGCTGTTTTGGTTCTGTGTTTTGGTTAGTTGGTTTTCGAGAACTCTTTGGAAAAGTTCTGTGGGTTCGGTTTTGAAATTAATGGTTTTGGAAATTATGTTCCATCATTCTGTAGTTGGTTTAATTTGTTCCGAGAAACAGTTCTGTTGTTTTCTGTGGAGTTTTTCGGGATAGTTTCGGAATTTTCGAATGCATTTCGGATCTTCCGAATAAGTTCGGAAATGATTCTGTGAAAATATTTTGGCTATAAAAAAATTAAATTGTTTCCTTGGGATTGGGATTATCTGTAGAAAAAATCGGCACGTTTCCCAGTTTTGGGTTATCCCAAAAATAGAGAGAATGCTGCCGAAATTTCTATAAAAATTTGATTATATAATTTTAAAATAAATTTCGGAAAAGAATACTATTTTTGAATTTATTTGGGCGACGACCGTATTGGTCAATGGGCCCCAGTGAAATGCAAACGCACGGTCTGTCCGGACGTTGAGGCAGAGTAGCTGTAAGTGAAGATTGGACCGGTTCTGAGACTCATACTATTTTATTTTTAATTAGAAATTATTAGTTATTATTATTATGTAATTTTGTAGGTAATTTACAAGACTAACATTTTCTTTCTCTTATTTTAATTCATGGAAATGTAAGGGCATAAGCTCATTTATTTATTTTTGTAAATTTGTAATAAGTAGGAATTAGCTGTGGATTTTCTGGGATTGTGAACACGTAGGATTAATTAATATTAATATTAATTATTAGTTAGAAATTCACGATTTTCTCATTTAAAGAAAAGAAAATATATTTATATATATAATTATAAAATACTAATTTTTCCCAATAAGTTGATAAAAACAAGTTTTCCGAAATAAATATAAATTTAACGCACTAGAAAAACGTGTTTTTGATTGTGTTGGTTAATACAAGACTAAAAATTGACTAGCAGACAAAATCTAGAGATTGTAACTAGATAATTCTAGAGTTGTGGTTTCTGAGACAAATTCTCGAAATGTAGGATTTCAAGGAAGAGTGTGACTGTTCAAATCCCGAAGTACCAATCTCGTCCAAACTGAGAAGTTTAAAGGCAAGTACATTTATGTTGATTACAATTATTTAATAATCACTTCATTGCAAGTTTAAACCACTGTTATATACGAACTCTTTCGAGAGTACTGATTGTACTGTTGGGGACTGGGGGAGTAGAGTAGTGGATATGACCAAATCCAAAATTAGGATAACTGACTGTATTAGCTTTCCCCTCTTCACACGGGGACAAGCCATACCGTATCGCTAGGATACTACTGTACCCAATCCGGTCATATTCATTACCTATTCATATCACTGTACTGTATTATTTCAAAACTGTTCATCTTCAAACTGTTTAAAAGTACATGATTTTATTGTTAAATTAATTGTCAAGATTAGCATAAATTGTACTTTGCTCCTTTCCTGACTGGATAACCGTAGGTACTACTGATGACCTGGAGATGCTGATCAATAGCTACTATGATCCTGATTTGAACCCGGCAGTACTTTCATCTGAGGAGGATGTTGTGACGTCTTCATAGATGCTACTTTAGTATTGAGAGTTTAGTTGTTTCTATATTATTTTCAGTTTATGGATCTTTTGTATCAGAACAAGTTTTAAAATTATCGATTAAATAAAAGTTGTGGCAATCTTAGTATTTGTTATTGATTTACCTGTATATGGATTACAGCTTACTGCCGCCGTCTCATCAACGGTGCAGGCTGGGTATGATCCGATTCGACCCAAGTATTTGGGGACCGGGTCGTGACATATTTTTAGTGGTGGCCCATGCAGGTCAAATCAACGACTTAGGAAAACCTAGTTAGAGACATATAGAATACTAGAACAATAATTTGCCACAACATAGGACCGAAATATATTATAATTAAATATTTTTGTTTGATTATAGATAGGCTACCTTGCTTATGTTTATATCCTAAACCTTCCAGTGAATGGCCACTGACAAAACCAATCCTGCTGGCGATGGGATGTCAACACCTGATCATACCCCACCTCCCCAATCAAGTCCGGATCCTACACCTCGGCAGCTGGCCAACCGTCCCCTTAATATGACGACGGATCCATCATCTTCTCGGACGGAGATGCAACCCCCTGTGGTTTCGCCCACTCCAGCTGCCCCACCGATGCCTGTGGACCCCACCGACCTCATAGGTCTGCTAAGAGGAGTGCTAGAAGCCCAGAGAACTCAAGCTGAAGCTCATCGCGAGCAGACGGCCATTATGAGAGAAGGCATGGAGAATGCCCATAGCGTGGCAATGGCTGCACTGGAAAGAGGAGAAGCAGCTCAACAGGAACCAAGGCCTGCTAAGGTAAACATAAATTTAAGGATTAATTTATGTAAAATTAAGGCCATTTAATTAATGGAAATCATATTGCCAAGGTGGGCGATATTGAGAGTTTCAAGAAGCAGAACCCTCGACCCTTCAAGGGAACCGAGGAAATCGTCTATGCTGATGAATGGCTTGATAGTATGGAGCGTCTTCTAAGCGTTGCTCGGCTTTCAGAAGACCTCAAGGCTGAAGCAGTAGGACTCCAACTGCAGAATGTAGCAAGCACCTGGTATCGGAATGAACCCCGACTCCAGGATAGGCAGATTGACTGGGACACCTTCAAGAGGTTATTCCAGAGGAAATTCTTCCCAACTTCAGAGTTGCGGGAGATGGAGCGACAATTCCAGAACCTGAAGCAGGGCAACATGACTGTGGAAGAGTATGCTGCTGAATTCGGCCAACTCAGCCGTTTTGCCAAGAATCTGGTGGCTGACCCTGACGATCGTGCTGAAAGGTTCAGATATGGACTAAGAGAAGAGATCCGCACCCATGTGATCTCAGACGATGCTAAGACTTATGAAAAGATCCTGGAGCGAGCTCAAGACATAGAGAAGAGCCAACCTGCCCGCTCGAAGAGAGATTATCCTGGAACTAACAACTTCCAGGGTAATCAGAAGAAACCCAACAACAACAGCAACAACAACAACCGTCCTCACTACCAGCAGGCGAGGAACAATGACAAGGCGCCTCAGAGGCAAATCCCCGTCTGTGACTTTTGCAAGAGGCCGGGACATCTGGCAAATATATGCAGGAAGAGGCTAGGGCACTGCCTAGTCTGTGGGTCTTCCACCCATCAAGTGAGGGACTGCCCTTTGTCGACTAACTGGACTGGAGCAACTTCACAGAAAGGACCTCTGCCCACTCAGCAACAACAGTTTGGGCAACATCAACAGAAGACGGGGCGAGTTTTTGCCCTGACAGCAGAGGAACCAGAGCCAGCTCAGGAACCTGTAGCGGATGTCATATCAGGTTCTATCTATGTGCATTCCTACCCTGTCTTAGCTTTATTTGATTCGGGAGCATCACATAGTTTCATAGCCACCAAATTTATATCTGCACACCATATAGTTACTGGCTTTAGCAAGAAGATCTGTAGGGTTATGACTAGAGGAGGACCCCTACCTATTACTGAGATCTGTGAATGCCCTATCACCATAGCTGGCCATAACTTTATAGCACCTTTGCTTGTCATGCCCTTACCTAACTATGATGTAGTCCTAGGGATGGACTGGTTGAGTAAGCAGCATGCGCTGATAGACTGTCATCGAGGATGTGTAGTCTTCAGTCCACCTGGAGAACCGGAGTTTGAAATCTCTCGAACTCCGGAGGAGATGGAATGTGTTACCTATACCTCTATCACTGAAGAGTCCGAACCTCCGCACCCTATCATAGCAGAATTCATGGATGTTTTCCCTGATAGTCTGCCTGGGCTACCCCCAGATCGGGACATAGAATTCACCATTGACCTAGTCTCCGGCTCTTCTCCTATTTCTAAGGGATGCTACAGAGTCAACCCAAAGGAGGCCAAGGAGATAAAAGATCAGATCAATGAACTGAAGGCTCTGGGATTCATTCGAGATGGAGCTTCACCCTGGGGAGCACCTGTCTAGTTTGTTCCCAAGAAGGACGGAACTGTGAGGATGTGCATCGACTACCGGGCGCTGAATAATATCACCATCAAGAACAAGTACCCTCTGCCCCGGATCGATGACCTGTTTGACCAACTCAGTGGAGCCAAGGTGTTCTCGAAGATTGACCTCAGATCTGGCTATCATCAGATCAAGGTCAGGAAGGAAGATATTCCTAAAACGGCATTCAACACCAAGTATGGGCAGTTTGAATTCTTGGTTATGTCGTTTGGACTGACAAATGCTCCTGCAGTGTTCATAAACCTTATGAACAAGGTTTTCCATGAATACTTAGATCAATTTGTTGTTGTCTTCATTGATGACATTTTGATCTATTCGAAGACTGAAGAGGAGCATGAGGAGCACCTCAAGAAAGTTCTGGGAACTTTGAGGAAAGAGAAGTTATATGGTAAGCTATCCAAATGTGAATTCTTTCTAGACAAGGTGGATTTTCTTGGCCATGTTGTCACAGGAGAAGGAATTTAGGTGGATCCTAAGAAGATAGCTGCTGTGGAGAAGTGGTCTACCCCAAGCTCAGTTGCTGAGATCAGAAGTTTCTTGGGCTTGGCTGGCTACTACCGGAAGTTTGTGAAGGACTTTGCCAGAATTGCTGAACCGATGACGAAGCTTACCCAGAAGAATGAAGAGTTCATCTGGACGGAAGATTGCCAGGCTGTATTCGAGGAGCTGAAGAAGAGGCTTACCACTGCACCAATCCTTGCGCTACCCGCAGGATCCGGTGGTTTCACAATCTACAGTGATGCCTCTGGAAAAGGACTGGGATGTGTTCTTCAACAAAATGGGAAAGTGATTGCTTACGCATCTAGGCAATTACGGAACCATGAGAAGAATTATCCCACGCATGACCTGGAGCTTGCTGCAGTCATCTTTGCATTAAAGCTATGGAAGCACTATCTGTATGGAGAGAGAGTGGAGATATACACAGACCACAAAAGTCTGAAGTATGTTTTCACTCAGAAAGAGTTGAACATGAGACAAAGAAGATGGCTGGAGCTAATGAAGGACTTTGACATCGACCTGCAATACCACCCGGGTAAGGCTAATGTGGTCGCTGATGCACTTAGTCGATACCCAGTGGCGATGTTCTTGACCAAGGAGCGGCATCTGCTAGAGGACATCGAGAAGCTTGGATTAGAGATCATATTGCCTGGAGATAGAAGGATGGAGCTGGATGCTGATTCAGTACTGATAAAGTTGCAAGTGAGCTCGTATCTGATGGACAAGATCAAGGAGACTCAGTTTCACGACGAGGCACTTTGCAAACTGAGAGATCAAGTGTTGGCGGGAACACTTGAGGGTTTCTCAATCGCCAGCGATGGAGCTTTGAAGAATGGTACGAGGCTTTGTGTACCATCTGGCGAACTGAAGAATGAACTGATGAAGGAAGCGCACCAGTCGCAGTATTCTATACATCCTGGAGCTAATAAGATGTATCGGGATATGCGCACTATTGTTTGGTGGTATGGAATGAAGAAAGATGTGTCCAGATTCGTGGCGAGATGTTTGATCTGTCAGCAAGTGAAGGCCAGTAGACAGAGACCCGCAGGACTTCTACAACCGCTGGATATTCCGGAGTGGAAGTGGGAGCACATCACAATGGACTTCGTGTCAGGTTTGCCTCGTTCCCAAGGAGGGAAGGATGCCATCTGGGTTATAGTGGACCGACTAACCAAGTCAGCTCACTTTATTTTCTTCAAGGTTGGTTTATCCACCGAGAAGTTGGCGGCACTATACATGCGACACATCTACCGGATTCATGGAGTACCGGTAAGCATTGTATCTGACAGAGACACTCATTTTACTTCTCACTTTTGGAAAAGTTTGCATGACAGCCTGGGGACACAGTTGAAGTTCAGCACAGCCTATCATCTCCAAACTGACGGACAATCTGAGAGGACCATCCAGACGCTAGAAGATATGCTGAGATCTTGCGTCTTGGAATTCGGAGGATCTTGGGAGGATCACTTATATTTAGTGGAGTTCTCCTACAACAACAGTTACCAAGCAAGCATTGGTATGACCCCATTTGAAGCACTCTATGGACGTTGTTGCCGCACTCCACTTACATGGGACGACGTAGGAGAAAGAGTACTACTGGGGCCAGAGATGGTGACTGATGCCGCAGAGAAAGTGAAGGTAATCAGAGACAAGCTCAGGATCGCCCAAGACAGACAGAAGCATTGGGCAGACAGCAGTCGTCGACCACTGGAGTTTGAAGAAGGAGATAAAGTCTTTGTGAAGATTTCTCCTACAAGAGGAACTATCCGATTTGGCAGAGCTGGGAAGTTGAGTCCCAAATATATCGGACCATTTCAAGTTCTGAGCCAGATTGGAGAAGTGGCGTATAGGTTAGCTCTTCCAGCTAATATAGAGGGCGTGCACAATGTCTTCCACGTCTCACAGCTCAGAGGCTACGTCCCTGATGAGAATCACATCTTAGACCACTCAGAGCTGGAGATTGGATCGAGCATTACTGTGCCTGAGAAGCCAGTGGCGATTTTAGACCGAGGCGAGAAGAAGACCAGGACCTCGGTGACTCCGATAGTTCGAGTAATGTGGAGGCATGATTCCCCAGGCGAGTCTACCTGGGAACGAGAGGATGAGATGCAGGAGAAATACCCGTATTTGTTTGAGACCTGATGTAATTCCTAACCTTACTCTTTAAATTTCGAGGGCGAAATTTTCTAAGAAGGGAAGGTTGTGAAACCCATAATTTCAAATAATTCTATGATTAGCTAATATAATTAATTTATTAATTGTTATTTTAGGAATTTGCATTATTACCTGAAAGTTTTATCAAACATGTAAAATTCTAATTAATGTTAGAAATTATTATTTTAAGAAAATAAATTGGACTTTTGACTGTCTGACCAGACACGAACCCAATTTTGAAACTAAAAATATTTTTTTGTAATGTTTAGTTAGATTTTTCTAAAAGAAAATTATTTATAATTTTTCTAATATTTTCTTTTAGCCTACAATAATTGTTTAAGCCCAAGTATTCGAAACCCAAAGCCATTTTCCTAAAGCCCATTATTTCAAAATCCATTTTGGCCCAAGCCCATTAAAGGAAAACCATTCTATGAAAACCATTCACTATTAGTAGTAGTTTACATGGCTGGGCATTATATAGAATGAATTATTCTATTTATTTCTTAAATTCTCATTCACCCATTTTTCTTTAATAGCACAGCACTCTCTTAAAACCATTCATAATGGAGACAACCAAGCTTCTCCATCTCTATGGTCAAACGGTCGAGCCCTTCGTTTCGATTTTCCGATCGTCCGTCGCCGACCCTTGCTCTCCCGAAACCCCCGACGACTGCTCCCCTTCCGGTAACCCCCGTTCACCACTTCCTATATAAACCCTCTTCTTTCTCCAACTTCCCCCACCACCATTTTCTTTCCAGACTCCCAAACCCTCTGTGCCCTAGCCGACCGGAGTCGATCCCGACCGCCGACCCCGCGCCCAGCCATCCAGGGCCGAGCGCCACCCTCGGGTCTCTGTTCCCAGACCCCTAGCCCGACGCCACACTCCCCGCGACCCCCTTTGCCGGCGCGCCACCCTCGGTCAACCCCGACCGAGCCTCGCTCCTGCGTGCCAACTCCCGACGTTGCTGTCTCGGTCGCTTCCGAACCACCCCACGCGACTCTGCCCCACTCGGTCAGCGGGCCCCGACCCAGATCTGTGGTTTCGCTGATTTTTCTCTGTCCGCAAGTGTTGAACGTTCCGAGTCCGAGGCATCACTTCGGGTTCCTTCGATTTCGGTAACTTCTGGATAGTCCCATAGTTCTCTCTTAGTCTATGATGAAAATTGGTCCACCGATTCCTTCGGGAATTCGGATTTCGGTTACGTTTCATATATGTTAGCATTTCGATTTTCTTCAGAAATCGATATGCTGTTTTGGTTCTATGTTTTGGTTAGTTGGTTTTCGAGAACTCTTTGGAAAAGTTCTGTGGGTTCGGTTTTGAAATTAATGGTTTTGGAAATTATGTTCCATCATTCTGTTAGTTGGTTTAATTTGTTCCGAGAAACATTTCTGTTGTTTTCTGTGGAGTTTTTCGGGATAGTTTCGGGATTTTTGAATGCATTTCGGATCTTTCGAATAAGTTCGGAAATGATTCTGTGAAAATATTTTGGCTATAAAAAAAATTAAATTGTTTCCTTGTGATTGGGATTATCTGCAGGAAAAATCGGCGCGTTTCCCAGTTTTGGGTTATCCCGAAAATAGAGGAAATGCTGCCGAAATTTCTATAAAAATTTGATTATATAATTTTAAAATGAATTTCGAAAAAGAATACTATTTTTGAATTTATTTGGGCGACGACCGTATTGGTCAATGGGCCCCAATGAAATACAAACGCACCGGTCTGTCCGGACGTTGAGGCAGAGTAGCTGTAAGTGAAGATTGGACCGGTTCTGAGACTCATACTATTTTATTTTTAATTAGAAATTATTAGTTATTATTATTATGTAATTTTGTAGGTAATTTACAAGACTAACATTTTCTTTCTCTTATTTTAATTCATGGAAATGTAAGGGCATAAGCTCATTTATTTATTTTTGTAAATTTGTAATAAGTAGGAATTAGCTGTGGATTTTCTGGGATTGTGAACGCGTAGGATTAATTAATATTAATATTAATTATTAGTTAGAAATTCACGATTTTCTCATTTAAAGAAAAGAAAATATATTTATATATATAATTATAAAATACTAATTTTTCCCAATAAGTTGATAAAAACAAGTTTTCCGAAATAAAATATAAATTTAACGCACTAGAAAAACGTGTTTTTGATTGTGTTGGTTAATACAAGACTAAAAATTGACTAGGAGACAAAATCTAGAGATTGTAACTAGATAATTCTAGAGTTGTGGTTTCTGAGACAAATTTCCGGAATGTAGGATTTCAAGGAAGAGTGTGACTGTTCAAATCCCGAAGTACCAATCTCGTCCAAACTGAGAAGTTTAAAGGCAAGTACATTTATGTTGATTACAATTATTTAATAATCACTTCATTGCAAGTTTAAACCACTGTTATACACGAACTCTTTCGAGAGTACTGACTGTACTGTTGGGGACTGGGGGAGTAGAGTAGTGGATATGACCAAATCCAAAATTAGGATAACTGACTGTATTAGCTTTCCCCTCTTCACCGGGGACAAGCCATACCGTATCGCTAGGGTACTACTGTACCCAATCCGGTCATATTCATTACCTATTCATATCACTGTACTGTATTATTTCAAAACTGTTCATCTTCAAACTGTTTAAAAGTGCATGATTTTATTGTTAAATTAATTGTCAAGATTAGCATAAATTGTACTTTGCTCCTTTCCTGACTGGATAACCGTAGGTACTACTGATGACCTGGAGATGCTGATCAATAGCTACTATGATCCTGATTTATACCCGGCGGTACTTCCATCTGAGGAGGATGTTATGACGTATTCATAGATGCTACTTTAGTATTGAGAGTTTAGTTGTTTCTATATTATTTTCAGTTTATGGATCTTTTGTATCAGAACAAGTTTTAAAATTATCGATTAAATAAAAGTTGTGGCAATCTTAGTATTTGTTGTTGATTTACCTGCATATGGATTACAGCTTACTGCCGCCGTCTCATCAACGATGCAGGCTGGGCATGATCCGATTCGACCCAAGTATTTGGGGACCGGGTCGTGACAGGTACAGGGGAGTAGAAGTAGACATGTGAATAATACCCAAGTAGTATCTTATCAGAATCTCTTCCATAGTGTCTTATCAGAATCTTCTATGCCATTTACATGTCTATATTGTACTCTGACTCACTAGCCACTGTTAGTCTCTATTTATAGTAGATAATTCTATTACAGCTCTCTCTCTGTTTACATACAGCATTTCTTTCAGTACTTGTATCTTACTTTACTGCATGATTATATTTCTAACCTGCTATGAACTGTTGAGATGTACTGTACTCGCTCCTGTCCTGACTGGTCCTGTTGAAAATATTACAGAGGAGGAGGAGGAGGCCTGTTTGGACACTTTCTACGGGCAGCCTTAGATGACACTTGCGAGCTGGACCCTCAGGTGGACCCAGCTCTAGCTGAGGACATCACCCCCATTGCCTAGACTAGATTTAGTTAGGCTTATCTTATTTTATGTAGTCTTGAGACATGTTTAGCTAGACTTTATTCTGAGTTCTGAGTTGTATATATTCTTTCATTTCTGTATCTGAGACCATGTACTTCTGGATATTTGCTGGGATTATCTTAGACTAGTTTATCACCTGTTGTTTCCTTGAGTTCTATTTCATATCGTGCTATCTCTTCCTTAGTTGTGATTGAGTTTATTACTGCTATGTCACCCCCATTCGGGGAGTATATATAACTGTTTAGATATATATTGTTAGATGTATGTTGACCTAGGACAGCGTTCTACCGTCGACACTGCGGCGTAGGCTGGACGTACCCACGTCTCGTGCCCTTACTCTAGGGTGCGGGTCGTGACAGGTATAGCTTTCGCCCACTTGGAAAAATAATCGGTTATAGCTAAGATGAACCGATGCCCTTTAGATGAAGGAGGATTGATAGGGCCAATTATATCCATGCCCCAAGCTTCAAAAGGCCATAAGGCTGCAGTTGGATGAAGAAATTCCGACAGTTGGTGAATGAAATCTGCATGAATTTGACATGCACGACATTTTCTTGCATAATCAATAGCATCTGATACCATAGAAGGCCAGTAGTAGCCCATACGTCGGATACGATCTTGTAGTTTAGGACCAGGTTGATGTGCTCCACAAACACCATCATGAGCTTCACGTAATATCTGCTTTGCTTCATCACCTGCGAGACACCTCAAGAGTAATCCATCAAAAGTTCTTCGATACAATGTCTTAGTAGTATGATTATAATAAAATCGAAGTGATTGACGGCGGATACTTGTAGCTTCTTTAGGATCTTCTGGCAATATGTCATGTACTGCAAAATCAATGAAAGGTGTCCTCCAGTCCTCACTAATGACATTGACTTCAGTTAGGTTGCTGAATTCAATGTTGTGGTTGTTTCCAACATAAAATAATTCTCTATTAGAGATAACCACCATTTGTTGTCTTTTGACTGGAACTGCCAATACTGCAGCTAAGTTAGCTAAAGCATCAGCTTCTGTATTGCATGCACGACGTACATGTTCGATGAAGAATCCTTTGAATGAAAAAGCTATTCTGGTTGCTGCTTCATGGTATGGTACCAGATCTTGATGTCGGACTTCATATATGCCTCTAACCTGATTAACAATCAACTTAGAGTCACCATATACTTCGAGATATTCAATATTCAATTGTTTGGCTAATTGAAGTCCAATGAGCAAAGCATTGTATTCTGCCACATTGTTGGAGCATGATTCGTCTAAAGAATAGGCCCTTTGAATAGTTAATCCATCGGATGAAACAAGAACAATTCCTACTCCAGCAACGAGAGTAACTCCAGGTCCAATTCTAGAAGCTCCATCAAAGAACAACCTCCAAGTAGGAAATTCTTCTGAGATCATATTTGATTCCAATGTCTCATCCGAAATCTCATCATAGAGTTTAGATGTCTCAGGGACGGGATGAGCTGCTAAGAAGTCAGCAAGTGCTTGGCCTTTCACAGATTTTTGAGGAACATAAACCATATCATATTGTGCTAGTAATATGGCCCATATGGCAAACCTAGAATTGAGTGTGCTTGGCTTCTTCATTAAGACTCGAAGAGGATTGACCCGGGATATGACATGGATAGTTTGACCTATGATGTAATGTCTTGTCTTCTGAACAACAAACATTAAGGCTAAACATTCCTTCTCCACTGGACTATAACGATGTTCAGCTCCAATCATTGTTCGGCTGAGATAGTAGTTGGCTTGTTCATGACCTTCCTTGTTCTTCTGAGCCAACAAAGCTCCCAATGAATGATCCATTGCTCGGACATACATTAAGAAGGGTATCCCTGAGATCAGTGGTACAAGAACCGGTGGACTCATTAAATATCGCTTTATATTATCAAATGCTCGTTGACATTCTTCCGTCCAAACGAAAGACACACCTTTCTTCATTAAGTGAGTAAATGGTCTACAACGTCCAGATAAATTCGAAATAAACCGCCTGATGTACGCAAGTCGACCTTGGAATCCTCGTAACTCTTTTAGGTTGCGTGGAGGACGCATCTCTTGAATGGCTTTGATCTTCTCGGGATCAACGTGTATACCCTTAGAGGTAATGACGAAGCGAGAAACTTACCACTAGAGACACCCAAGAAAGACTTGGTGGGGTTCATCTTGAGTTGATGCTGGCACATTAGGTTGAAGATAGTTCTTAAATCTTGAATGTGATCTTCATTAAGACGACTTTTGACAGCAATATCGTCAACATAGCATTCGACAGTCTTTCGCAATTGATCTCGAAAGATAGTGCTCATAGCCCGCTGGTAAGTTGCATCTGCGTTCTTAAGGCCAAACGGCATGACCGTATAAAAATACACACCCCGAGGAGTACGAAACGAAGTATGTTTTTCATCTTTAGGATTCATCCGGATTTGATTATATCCAGAAAACCCATCCATGAAAGAAATTCGTTCGAATCAACATGTATTGTCAATCATAACATCAGTAATTGAGAGAGAGAATTCGTCTTTGGGGCAAGCATCATTGAGATCCCGAAAGTCTATGCAAACTCGAACCTTTTCGGTCTTCTTCAGGACAGGGACGACATTGGCCACCCAGTCAGGATGTTGTTCTTCTCTAATAAAGCCACAAGCTATAAGCTTTTTGACTTCATCATCAATTGCATCCATCATTTCAGGCTTGAATCGCCGTTGTTGTTGTTTGACGGGTTTGACATTCGGCAAGTTGTTAAGCTTGTGAGTTGCAATTTGAGGATCTAATCCCGGCATGTCTTCGTAACTCCAGACGAAGACGTCAATGTATTTACGAATAAGGTGAAGTAACTCTTGTTTATCATCTTCTGAAAGATTTTTGCTGATGAAGATTGGTCGTGATACACCTTTCTCTCCAATATCAACTTGGACCAGTTGATCTTCAGTAGGTGGTTCTCGTTGTTCAAAACGAAGTTCCTACTGATTGTCCATCCTTTGTACCCAAGGATCCATTTCAGGAGCTTCTTTAATATCACTTTCGTCATCTTCTGAGAATTCGGCGGACACCATATTAGAAGATACTATCGCCTTATGAATATGACCGATGCTGGTATCAGAGTCCCATGAGATAGAATCAGAACAATTTGAACGTTCTTCCTCATCAGATTCAGAAGGTTCTGGAGTTAAAAGTGGTGACATATAACCTAGTCCTCGTTTCGTTTTACTGTGGTATTGTTGTGATTTTCCTTTTGGAACAACAATACGAAGAGGGGTTCGCCTTCCTTTACCATTGTTAAGACCTGTTCTGAAATCATAGCCCATTTTACGGATGATGGCTTTAGATTGTGGACTATAGCATCGTAATTGTTGCCTTCCTGTATCATCTCTATCATCATTTTAGAGTATGATTTTTGGTTCTTCTCTCTTGTTGAAGAATATAGGCTTTTCATCTTTCTTTCGAGACAGTACTAAGAAGTACGACTCTTGTATTGAATCCAGTGATACCACATTTCGTCGAGATGATACGACTTCTATTTTAAATGGCTTAAAGTTATCTAGCATATCCAAATAACACTGAGTATAGTAAAAGACATCAGTATACTGCAAAGGAGATGCTTTATTGATCTTTACACCATCATTTACAACAGGAACTTTAGCCTTAGTAGGCTTAGTCAGATTGATGACAAGAGGGGGAGAAGAAGAAAGAAAAGGAAGATGGAGCTTCTTGCGACGAAGATCGATTACAAGCGGCTCAGAAGAGGTGAGCTCCCTTTGTTCCTGACTATCACCTTTAGGTCGCTTCTCATGGGAAGGTAGATAAATAGTCAGTGGTTGGGAATACTGAGGACAGGAGGTACGTCCCTTGACTGGAATCACCAGAGTATCATTAGGTATACTCTTCTGTTCTTCATCTGTGTCCATTGCTAGTACCACCTTCATGAATTCCTCTTTGTACATACGAGAATTGTTGTAATATGCTTCAACTCATTTGAAAGGATTCAGATCTGCAATCTCTTTTTGGACTTCTCCATTACTATCCATATATTTGAAGCATTGGTGGAGTGTAGAGGGTACAATATTGTGTTCATGGAGGAATGGCCTTCCCAATAAAGCATTGTATGAGCCATGATTGTCAATAACATAGAAAGTTACTTTTGTACGAAGATTGCCAATTTGAAGTTTTAGGCGTATCTTCCCCAAAGGTTCACTTCTTCCTTGATTGAATCCCAGGATGGTAGTAATAGTTGTAGAAAGATTATGTACTGGATTTTCAAAGCGTCCAATAAGGACTTTGGCATGATGCTAAGTGCAGACCCGGGATCAATCAGAATACGGTCGACTTTCATGGTATCCACATATCCCGTGAAATAGAGATGACGATCATGACGATTGTCTTCTAACAACATGTCATCTTGTGTAAAAGTGATATTGGGCATTAATTTAAATACACTATGACAATGTGTACAGCTGACTGGCTCCTTTTCGGACTTCTTGAGAAGAGTTAAGCAGGTGTCAGCCTGCATCAAAGCTTCACTTAACGTCTCACGAGTTTCTTTTGAGAGACGTAAAAGTTCAAAGATTGACAATCTTGCTGGAGTATTGGCCAATTGAGCCAATATATCAAAATTGTAAGGCTTTTCAAGTCCAAGAGATGATGACTTTTTTAATACTTTATCAAAGCAAACAGGTTGCTTTCCCTTGTCTGCTGATGTTGGTTTAGGAAGAGATGGTTCGGCCACTGGCTCAGATGTAGATGGTGTATCTTCAGCAGGAGAAGATGATGGAGGAAGAGCATCCGGGGATAGAGCAGGGTTTTCTTGATTTTCGGAATACTTCCGAAGATAAGGTGTAACGCCCCAGTCCCAAAATACGTAGGACTAGGAACGTAGGCATGCCAGCTGTATTCATACGAGGTACATAGGCCTCGTATGGATACATAAGCTATAAAATGCAGTAAACCACAACTAACTAATCTCATCCACAAAATATAAGAATAAAATATATCATATAATCAACTATGAATTGTATTTGGTACATGTAGTTGGACGGAGACAAATCCATTACCAACTATGAAAAGAAATACATCACAAAAGAAAGAGTTTGGCGAACGAAGCGAAGACGATCAAAGTACAATCTTCCTCGAAGAAATAGAGATGATCATGGCTACGGCGAGAACATCTGCGAAAGACAAGAGCACACACCGGGCGAGATAACCAGGTCCTCAGAGGACTAGCAAGACACATAATATACATGCCAACTGTATAGTAAATAACATGAAAGAAAAATAGGAAAACAAGTAGAGGAAATGATAACACATAAAGGAATTCTATAGATGGTGACATGTCATGAGAATGTAATAATAATCATGGCTAAAACCGTAGCTCGGAGAGGCACTAACAGTCCTATAATAGGTTCTCTATCGTAGCCCGGGGAGGCACTAACAATAGAGGATAACCACGGCTAATAAAACATTCTCTCATAAGGTACTAGAAAATCAAGTCTATCTAGTCATGTCCAAGACAAGTACATGTCAAACAGGTCAGGAAAAGATGGCACAGGCATATCAATACTATCACTACACATGAACTAGATAAGAAACAATATAACATGTAAAATTAAAAAAATGAATAACAACCTACGTGCACGTGTAACTAGAAAGAATCATGAGAGGAAACAAGAAAGATATGTAACAAAGCAAGAAATACTAAAAATATAGGAAAGCATGTAAATACTGTAGAGTTTGGCAAGGTGTACTTGCCTGATATCCGAGTGAGGTAAGATGATGTCCTGGCGACGAATCAACAACAGCACACAAAGAGGAAGGTGTAGGACAACTTCGGATGCTGAAAATAGTCTATTATCTAATTATAATTAATACTGCACCTATTATATTTATTTAATAAAATTTGAAGTTAGGATATGGTATAGGTTTTCGTATCATCTTTCCGAAAAACTAAACGGATCGCATTTTCGTTTCCGGAATCTCCCGAAATCGTAAAAATACCGAAATACGTTTATTTTTTTGGACACTAGATACTCAAACAGTTTTGCAGAAATCTACAGAACGAATTTTGTCTATTAAAATATGTTTTTGGAAACCTTACCTCGATATGCTTCTTTAAAAAAAAACTGGAGACGAAACGGAGTTCGGAGCTAGGAGATGTCGTCGTTCCAAGTTGCTCTTGCTGCTAAAAAACGGGACTGAATTCTAATGACGAATTTTAGAGTTTCTATTGGACCAAAAATAATTTCGAATTATGGCTAATAGAAGGGGGATGTATTGGGTTTATATAGGTATTTATTTCATATTTATCTCCTAAATTAGATAGGATTTTATTTAAATTGATAGAAGTTACTTTGTTATGATATAATATAGATAGGGATGCTTTCCTATTAGACTTAGGATTATGATTAACTTAAAATATAGTTAATATTTATCTAAATTATCTATAACATTATTTAAAATTACTATAGATAATAAATAGAGTTAATATTTATTTAAACAACCTTCATCTAATCTCATTTATACAAGCTGAAATATTTAATACTAATTTGACATTTATTCTATATTATGTAAATAGTTTACAATATAAGTAACATGTAAAAAGTAACAAAAGTTATAAAATAAATCCTAAAATTTTGAGAAAAATTGTATAATATAGTATAGATCCTTAATGTACTAGAAAAATAGCTTTATATATTTTAATACTAAATTCACTAATGAGCACTATACTAAATATATGTAAAATATTATATTAGAATGACACCAGGGGTCGGACCCGAGGTCGTCACGGCTGACACGAGGAAGTGGACACCGACACGATGTACTCTCTTGTGGTGGAAAAATATTTGTGATGAATAATTGTGGAGGAAAACAATATGGAGGCTTTTCCTATATATAGGGAGTGGAAACTCCTAGCGGGATAAGGATTAGGAAAAATTAAAACCCCCTTTAGATAATCTTACTTTTAATTTAAATTATTTTAAAACCGATTCAACCCAAATCCAAATCCAACTCAATTAAATCTAGATAATTTTAAATCCAAATTAAATATAGATGATTCCCATCTTTAAATTAAACTTATTTAAATTAAATCAATAAAATCTAAACAAAATTTAAATTACCACAATAAGTTCAAAATATCTTTTCTAAAAATAATAATAATAAATAATTTCAAAAATCCAAAAATATATGAATAAAAATTTGTACATCCATGCAAATAAGATATTTACATAAAATATAGTTTTCTCAATTAATATCTATATTTGAACAAGAAATAAAATAATCTTTTATAAAAGTAAAAGATAAAGTTTTTGGCAAATATCGTGAAATGTTCTTTTGATATGAAAATATTTGTTTATACTATGTATTGAAATAACATATTTATTCTATATTCATAAGAAAACAATAATAAAATATTTTGTATATGAATGAACAAATATCTCGTATTTACATCTTTACGCATTCGCACTCGAGGTACGATACCAAAATAAAAATCAATACCAAAATAAATTAATAGAAAAAATATAGTGAAAATTTTGGGGTTTTACATAAGGTTTCCCAGATCTAGTGCCCATTAGGATTTCTTCTTCTGTTAATGGTTCAAAGGATACCATATTGCAGTTCTTTGATTTAGACTTGGAATGCTTCTTTTGTTTAGAAGAGGAAGGCATTTCAAATTCTGCAACCAGATCTGGATGAATCTACATAATCTCTCCTTTGTCAGTTGTCATCGGAACAAGACCTTCATTTTGAGGAGGCAGGATATTCACAATTTCTAGAGTAGTCTTTGGAATGGGGACAGCTCCATCTTGTACGAGTTGTGGTAGAAAATCGCCAAATTGGAGAGAAACCACATTAGCAGTCACTGTTTTCTCGTCCTGCTGTAGAGTAATTGCTCCAGAGTTGACCAACTCTTGGATTTTGCCCTTGAGCACATAACATGCTCTGGTTGGATGGCCTCTAAATCTGTGATAAACACAGTATTTAGGGTGATCAGTTTTACCAACTTCTTCTGGTCGCTTTGCCTCTGGAATCTGAAGCTTATTGCTTTTGATCAAGCAATCGAAGATGCTCAACGTATCATCTTCGTCGAAAGAATACTCTTCTTTTGGACGAGTTGACTTTTGCAGTGGTGCTGATGGGGTGGATGCCGTCTGAGTAACATTGACAGCTAAAGACTCTTTGTCTTTAAGATTGATGGCCAATGTTTCTTTATTCTTGCGGTTATTCTGGCGATTACTACCCCCAGGTGTAGAATGTTTATCTTGGTTAGGATGAGTCATCTGGACTCCTAACTGCTTGAACTTTTCAGCACTCACTTCTGCCGCCTTTGCATTAACAATGAAAGAAGGCCAATCCTAGAATTGTGTAGATCCCATCCACATACTGATAATAGGCAACAAGTTTGATTTGCAAGTGTCTATTGTTACAGCAGATGGAGTACCTAAAGGCATTTTGAGTGCCTCTCGGTGGAATCTTTCAATAAAACTCTCTGTGGATTCATTGTGCCTCTGTTTAATTTTAATGAGGACAGACATTGTCATGTCGTTGACTCCCTCATAAAATTGTTCCAAGAACATTTGTTTGAAACCGGCAAAAGAAGTGATACAACCATCAGGTAAGCTACGATACCAGTCATATGCTGCACCGGCTAAACAACCGACGAACACTCTAGTAAGGAGAGCATCATTTGGCTGTAATTAATCAGTCATCACTTTGAAATGATTGATGTACTGACTTGGAGAAGTGCTACCATCAAACAACATAATGGTTGGGAGTTTATACTTAGGAGGAAATGAAACTTCCTTCCACTCTGTAGGATATGGTTGCTTGATGCCCGATCTTTGTAGGCCATCCTTCTACTTGAAGGCCTCAAACTAGGTACGCAGGAGTTTCACAGCCTCATTTGCATCCCCTGATGTTTGAGAATTGGTGGGCTGGTTAGGAGTGTTAGGAGAAGGAACAACATGGTAATTACCACCCCAGCACTAGACTGACTTGGATCAGCTTGAGTTGGCACAGAAGCGACCTGAGGGGCCGGTACCCCCAGACTAACAGATACAGAAGATGCTACAAGCTCCAGATTTATAACAGGGTTTACAATCGGAGGCACTGTATGTTGAGCCACCATTATGGTATGCATGCTTGTAACCATTTCTGCCATGGTTTTCTATTTGTCTTCTAATACAACAATTCGTTGCTCTTGGCTGGTTGATGTAGAGACATCTTGATCTTCTATAATGGTATATGTCGTCACTTCTCTTGCAGCTGTTGACGAGATAGTTTGTTCAGAACTTTCACTATCTGCATCAAACTCTGAAAGAGAGTCGTCTCCCATATGGATGATAGGGAGATCTTCTTGATTAAAGACACCTTGGATCAAATGTCGATTTCTTGATCTTGTGTATTAAAAGACACCTTCACTGGATGCATAGATCCGGTCTAAGTATTATTGACTAGGATTACGGGACGCATTACGTCTTGGACATTTCCCACCCCCACTGCCTTGAGAATTCATGTTAACAGAAGCATATAATAGTTCATCTTCGTCTTCTATTATATGCTCAGGAGTTGAAGCATAGTTCAAACGATCGAAGACAGATCGTCGAGCCGATTGGTAACAACAGTTGATGACAACTTCATGTAGGCAATAACGATTTGAAGCACGATTTGGAGGTGAGAAAAGCATTCCCGTAGTTTTCCGTCTTTGTGTAAGACGTTGCCGGAGATTAGTTACAACCACAGGACAAGAAGAAGTCGGAGGGACATATTCCTTAATGATGTTAGGAACATGTCTCCTATTCTTCAGGTGTTTGGTTCCTTGAGTGTACAAAGATGTACTCAACTCATTAACATAGGTAGAAGGGTCTTTCTTTTCAAACTTTGGCTTTTAATACAGATTGTCCTTTGGCATAGGGTTCTTACATTTCGCCAAAGCTGATATTGGTTGACGTCTATTGAGATAAGCGCGTAAATCTGAAAATTCTGCTCCTGGTGTCTCTGTTTGTGATACCTTCAATTTTTCTTGTTTGGATCTTGAAATTTGCAAGGTAGGAAGATCTTGGCCAGACCCCATAGGAGTAGGCAAGATACCTATGTGATCAGTATTCTTTCCAGTATCAGAGATCCGAGGACCTCTGTTTACAGGAATGGAATCTGATACATCTTCCTCTGAGTCATAGACCAGGGAAGTTTGAGAAAAGACCAAAGGGTGTTTTCCTTTATTTTGAACAGGGTTAGCTAAGAAGCGTTTCCCTTTGTTCTGCTGTGTGATCATTTTAGGCATAGATTGTGCCAATTGAGAAAATGCCATAGGACTTTTTCCTTTGTTCTGTTCAGTGTTAGCACTAGGACATGAATTCTCTAAGTTCAGAACTTGAGAATCAGAAGAGGGTATAGCCAAAAGACTAGTTCCCTTAAGTTGCACCGGAGTAGCAGATTGCTTGGGTTGCGCCATAGTCCTACGGACTACTGGTAGCGCCTTGGCAGCAACTTTGGTAGACTGTGCATGGGCAGCAGAGGGAGCAGATTGTGCCTTAGCAACAGAAACAGGCTATACTGGAGCCCCTGAGGCGGATTGTGCCTTGGTCATTGAGCACTCAAGTTGTGCCTGGGCAACAGCGACTGTGGGGGATTTAGGAGTCCACACAGCCCTGTTCTTGGCAATAGCCACCGCGCGCTTGTTGCTCTTGGTGTTGATCATGTTCTCGTAGGCTGTCTGGTTGACTTGAACTACCAGAGTCTTTTACGTCTTGCCGATCGACGCAATGTCAAATTGAGTTGTCACTTTCTCGTCGGAGGAGAAAGTCGTCCCCAGCAGAGTCGCTATTTTGTTTGCAAAAACAAAAAATTGTTTTATTCCAAACTTGTAAAAGAGTACAAAGTATAATGAATTCTAGGAAAGTACAACTTTAGGATTCTGATCAGAAGACGATCACTTTATCCCTTGGACTATGTGAACTTGAAGACTATAGCCTCTGGAGAATGCAGCAACAATTTTGCAAGAGTTCTTGATCTCCCTTGATGATGATTGGAAACTCTATTTATAGAGTTCAGGAAATAACTGTTTTAGCAGTTAATCTGATGTGCGCGAGGCTGGATTGTGCCATACTGGATTGCGCCAACCTCCTGTTGTGCCAACTTCCATTCAGTTATCAATCGTCTACTAACTGTATTTAGACACGTGGCATCGTATGATTGAGATGCACGTGGTCGTATACAGGATAGTAGACACGTCTTGAAAGATTAGTAGCATGTGCGTCACGTCATCCTGCTTTAGAATGTAAGTTGTCTCAACTTTATCAGGTTGTACGAGCTTCAGTCAACAAGTCAACCTGCGCTTGATTTGAGCTGCGCCTACACACGTGGCAGCTTCTGAGTAAAAGTCGTTCAGGTTGCGCCCAGGCGCAACTAAGGATTTTGTTTAGATTGCGCTTGGGCGCAACTCACGAAATGTACATGACAGCTGTCCACCAACATTTCCTTGAGCGGCATACTTCACGGGATTTGAAAAGATTTTCCTCGTTCTCTGTTGTGTCAGTCATCAGTATGGTCAGGTAATGATGACCATTAAGTGTCAGATGCCACGTAGGCTTTGGCGTAAAAAGATTGGGCGCAGTCTGATATCAGGCGCAATCTGATCGGTGGCGCAGTCTGCTTCATATCAATGGCGCAAGTTGACTTTTGGGGCACAACTTGATCACTGATCAGTATATTGAATGCACAACTTGATTTTTAGGCTTTACAGTCGCGTACACCAGGAGAAAAAGATGCGATTTGGGTCATCGTAGACAGGTTGACTAAATCGGCCTACTTTTTACCATTTAAAGTGGGTACGTCTACTGAGAGGGTTGCAGAGATGTACATGCGGCAGATTGTCAGGATTCTTGGAGTTCCGGTCAGCATTGTCTCGGATCGGGATAGTCGCTTTACTTTTCATTTCTGGTAGAGTCTGCAGACTAGTTTGGGCACTCAGCTCAAGTTTAATACTGCATACCACCCTCAAACGGACGGACAGTCAGAGAGGACTATTCAGACGCTTGAGGACATACGGCGGACGTGCATCTTGGATTTCGGAGGATCCTGGGAGGATCACCTGCACTTGGTGGAGTTTGCTTACAACAACAGTTTTTAGGCCAGCATTGAGATGTCACATTTTGAGGCATTGTATGGGCGTAGGTGTCGTACACCCTTATCTTGGGATGATGTTGGCGAGCGAGCTTTATTGGGACCTGAGATGGTTGTTGACGCAGCCGAAAAGGTGAAGCTCATCAGGGACAGACTTCGCATGGCGCAGGACAGACATCGGCATTTGGCCGATAGCCACCGGAGGCCATTGGAGTTTGAGGTACAGATTAGAGATAGGATTAGAAGTAGGATATTTGTTTGAGTTTGTTTGATCATGTTTAATTATTAGTAACTTGAGACCTTGTTTGTGTTTAGGTCGGAGACATAGTTTTTCTGAGGATATCTCCGACTCGTGGTACCATACGTTTTGGTGGAGGTGGGAAGCTTAGCCCACGCTTCATCGGACCTTTCGTGATCAGTAGGAGAGTCGGTGACATGGCATACATGCTAGACTTGCCACCTGCACTAGTGGGTGTCCATAACGTATTTTATGTATCACAGTTGAGACGGTATGTGGCTGATCCTAGCCATGTACTTGATCATTCGGAGATTGAGGTGGGACCTACTCTCAGTTATCCAGAGCAGCCAGCGGAGATTCTGGATCGCCGAGAGAAGGTACTGAGAAACCAGGTGATACCCTTGGTTCACGTCGCATGGAGGCATCACTCTCCAGGAGAGTCTACCTGTGAGCGGGAGGATGAGATGCGCAAGCGATACCCATATCTTTTTGGATCTTGAGGTATGATTGTCTATCCTTCTGATCAGTTTAGTTTCGCCTTTTAATTTCGAGGACAAAATTCTTTTAAGGAGGGTAGATTTGTCACTACCATATTTTAGCTTGAGGGTATTTTGGTCATTTTGTAAATTTTAAATTTATTTTGAATTATTGAAGTGGTAATTGTTATTTTTGACTTTTGTTAGTTGAGACTTTGGAGACTAACCTAGTTGTTGACTCTAGCTGTGGTGACTTGATTAGCATGGTGGGACTCTAGTCTAACTTAAGTCAACCTAAGTTAAGTCACTTAGAATCAAGTTTCAAATAGGAGGATAAATGATTAGGTTCATAGGCTTTTGACTCATGAATTGATTTCCATGACCATTGAGACTTGGCCCAAGCCCACTAGACTAAACCCTAACCCTAATTCCCACTCATTAGGACGACCACCTAGGGATTCCTAACCCAATATAATATCTCTTCCTTTGGTTCTTGTCTCTTTTGTATCAATCCAACTTTGGAAAAAGAAAGGTATTGTCATTCTTTCCCAATCTATAACTATTCTATTTTAATTCCTTTTTGACTCTAGTTTCTTGCATTAGAGTCTAATACTACTCTATTTTCTGATTATGGAGAGAAATCTCAGCTTTTGAACAATTTGGAGATTTGGGCTAGCAAGGAGAATCACTCTATTTTGGGACTTTTCTTGCCATTTGACACACCATAGGTAAACCCTCTAAATTGTATTTAAATTCTAATTTCTTTGTATCCTAGCCTAGATCTAGGTGTCCCCTAGCTGTGGTGTATGATTTGTGTAATTTTGCATTGATTTCGTGTCCGTATCGGACACGTATCATAGCCTAGTTCTAGGTGTTTGTGAAAATGTCTCAATAAATTTTATTTTGATATTTTTGAAAAGTATTTGAATGAAAATGTTGTTTTATATGTGTACTTTAAATTCCCCCATGACTGAGTCCAATTTCGAGCCGTGTTCGTGTCCAAACAGGACACGAACACACTCACAGCAGGCTCGGGCAGTGCCCTGCTGCTCGAGGGGTTGTTCTCCTCGTACAGTACATGTGGGAGGCTACCACTTGGCAGGAAGGTGGGGGCCATCACTGACATGTCAGCCCCCAAGCCTCGTGTCAAGGTATTGCGTGTCGGACACAATATTTGGCCCGCACGCGTGTTACACTGCACGTTGCACTGTCGAATTCACGCACTGACACGCGCCTCGTGTCCGCATAGGACACCACATGGAAACGTCGTGGTGTGTGCAGTGTGTAGCCCTAGTATTGGGCTACACGTGGACATGACCAAGTGGACACACGTGTCGTGTGTCGTGTCCACGAGTGGGTTGAACACATGCACGAGAACTGTGCACTGGATTGTGTGGCTCGTGTGTTAGAATGGGTTTGGACACGTTTGTGTCCAGTTCTTGGACACTGGAACACACCCACGACACACTCACATATGACACATGTATTACCAACCATTAAAATCGAATATTAGTTGTATTTTTTGATTTCGAATCATGGGTTCTCCATTTTTCTGATACTAGACTGTTACCCGATTTTTCCTGGGAATTATATTGTGTTAAACTGATTTTTGAGTGGTTAATTTATCATATTTAGATCATACATTATGTCTGAGATTAACCTACCATGTTAGGGTTTATGTTAGCATGAGATTTTGGGTTTTCGAATATGCATTGGACTGTTAAATTGGTAAACTGATATGTGTACACTCATACTGAATTCGAAAAACCTGAGAATTAATGCATTGTCATGTGTTTGACTGATTTTGTGTGCACTGAGATCCCTTGTGTACACTCAAGCCTAAAAATTGCAACACTGTCATGAACCTTACACAAAACTGAGAATTGATAACTGTCATGTGTGCATTGATATATATATTACACACACACATTTGCACTATTCCTGAGAACACATCCACACACATTGAGTTCTATACGCACACACTACTGCTACCCTAAAACTGTCATGTATGCACTGTTTTCCCAATTCACACACACACACCCTTACACATACTCACACATTGATTCCTATTCATCTACACACACACACATTTGCACTGATAACCTGAGAACACAATTGACACACACACACATGCCACACTATATCTCTCTCTCTATTTTGTATATATATATATATTTACAATATCTATAATCTTGTGTGTGAATATGTAATATGCATATATATATATATATATATATATATATATATTGCCTATATAATTTAGTATATATGTGAATGTGGTAATTAAATGTGTGTGTTGCCAATATATGTGTATATAGCATATAGCCTATGTAAAATAGCCTATGTATCCCAATGTACAAGCCTATGTGTATATGGAATGTAAACATATGAGTATTGTGTGACGTTAGCTTGTATGGCTTTGTGATGATGTGTGAATACTAGGATAGACATGGTTAGGCTTAGTGAGACTTGTTTGGGTTAGGTTTGACCTAGTTTGACTAGAGTAGTTGACTAGAGTTGACCAAAGGTTGACTTTAGCCTAGATTGATCCAAACATCATGTAGATGCATCGTAGCACTCTATTTTACCAATTTGGATATGTAGTGACTTGTGATGTTCTGAATAGGAGCCAGACACCACTCCTCAGGCAGTATTTTATTTCAGATACTCAGGATATCATGCGAGTACATTCTCTGACCGTTTCATACTTGATAGGATTTACATTTACGCTCTAGATTACTTTACTTGTGTCACGACCTGTACCCTGATTAGGGGCACGAGAAGTGGGTACGTCCAGCTTACGCCGCAGCATCGACGGTAGAACGATGTCTAGGTCATCTAGAAATACAACAACTAAACTGTAACACCCAGTTTTCTAAATGAGGGTAATTTTGAAATTTTGTATTTAATTGAATTTAATAAATATTATTTGAATTTTAATGTATTATTAAGAATGGTGTGATTAAAATATTATTTAATTGATTGCCATGTATTGTGATTAGCCTAACTTGGTTTGGACCCAACCTAGATTAGTCATAGATAGTCCCAGCTAACCATTTTTAGTTATTATTAGTATTAATTATATTTATTATAATTAATATGATTTTTGGTGATTTTTAGTAATTTTTTAGTAGAATTGATTTTGGCCCTATGGTTGACTTTGACTAGTGTTGACTAGAAGACTAACCTAGTGACTAACCTAGATTATGGCCACTTGGTTAGGTTAAGTAAACTTGTTTTGACCTAATTTAGTGAGGTTTAAGTCATTAGAACTTGTTAGGAGAGATTTGGAGTTGATTAGGCTAAATTGGCTTATGACTTCATAAGTCATGATTAGTGACTTAAGACTAAAAGCCCATAGGCCCACCCAAGTAGCTAACCCTAATTCTAATCAGCCCATGGCTGGACAAATGATCCTCCCCATCCTATTTAACCCCCTCCCAAAGTTAGGGCTAGCCTCCATTAGGAAATTTCATCAAGTTTTAGAAAAAGGTAATTCTCCATCTTCCAAAAATCCTAGTAAATCCTTTTTAATTTCTTTTTAACCCAAACAAATTGCATTGGGTTCTAATTTCCATCTACTTTCTGATGGAAATCATTGTTCTCAGATTTGGAAAGCTTTTGAGGAGTTTGACCATCAAGAGGAGCCCCTCTTTGTGAAGCTTTGTAAAGCTTGTGATACTCTTAGGTAAATCCTTTTCCCCACCATTTAATTCTATAAATTTTTCATCATTAGGAAGCCCTATACCTAGCCTAACTATAGGAATAGGAATCCCCAAATTTTTGTGTCCTTTCGTGTCCAAACAGGACACGTATTAGTGAGCTGTGCTAAGTGTTTGATAAAATGCCCCAATGGGCATTTCGTGTGAATTTTGGGTTTTTGTTTGAATAGAAAATTAGTATTAGGTCTCGCTTATGCATTTCTGTAGTTTTTGTGGTGTCTGTCGTGTCTAGGCTGTACGGACACGTGTACACATGGTCGTGCACACGCGCGCACGGGGGGCTGTGATGCCCTGCTGCTCGGGCCTATTTCTGACACGGACACGCGTCCTCAACACGTGAAACTTGACACACATCATGGGGCAACGTCTGTCACTCCGTGTGTCAAGTTGCACGGGCCCACGTGGCATGTCGGACACGCACGAGCACGTGCACTGGTCTTTACCTGTGTAGTTTTCCTTCGAAAATGAGCACTGACACGCGCGTCTCGTGTCGCGTACACGCGACGAGGACACGAGACAGGGTATGCTATCCCTAGTCCTAGTCTAGGTCGACACGTGGACCAAATCTTGTGAGTCGTGTCGCTGTGTGTCGTCTCACGATCGACACAAACTCGTGCACGACACTTGGCTGTCTGTGTCCTGTGTTTACTATTTTTGGGTTTTGATTAATTGGACACGTTTGTGTCCACTTCTGTGGACCCAAACACATCACGTAGCATGTATACATTATGTTTAATCTTTACCAACCAATAAATTCTCGTTTTAAATTGATTTTGATTATCAAATGCCAATTTCCCATTTCCTAAAAACTGTGTTTAATTCCCTGTTTCCTGATTTTGTTCCAGATTTCAAAAATGAGTTTTAGCAATCGATTAAACCTATTAGACACTGTGAATTACTTGTTATTAAGCCTCTAACATGTGTACCTACATGATATCTAGTAGTGTGTTGAAATTTGGACTGATTTGAGAGTGTTTTGGTTCAAAAATCTGAGAATTTATTATAGGACAATTTTGTTGTTTTTGCTAACTGTTTTAATGGATCCTTGTGTTCTTAGGAACTGAGTTTTGAGTTCCTTTAATATGTTTCAACATGGACACTTGGTAAACTATTTCATTGAACTATTTTGGGGTGATTGGATGTGGTTTGATTCATAAATGTGGGATTCCTACTAAAGGACTGATTTAATAGTTTATGTGAATACATGAGTTAATTGAACTGTTGTTATCCTTGTAAATCTGAGTTTAAACTGAGATTTTAGTTCACTTTTGAACTGTTTTTGGGGTCATGCAAGGTTGTACTGACCTGAGCTTAATGGGACTGCTGTAAACTGGTTTTCCAAATCCTTTGAACTGATTTTGAGTGTTTGACTGTTGTTTAAATACTTGAATCTGAAATGCATGAGGGGACTGCTAAGTGACTCTATTAAACTGATTTTAGTTCACTGTTAACTAGTATATGTTAACTGTTTTGGAGTGTTATGGTACACTGATTTGGGGTTGGGTTTGGCCTGTGGTACAATGCTTTGGTTGGGCTGTTGTTCCATTTTCCCTTTCACTGTTTTGAAATTTCAGATTCTCATAAGTTGTTCACAATGTTTTCACTCCATGCTCACCCTAACACTCTAGTATCCACATACACCCTCATGTCACTGTTGCTCACTGTTTTCTCATAATTTCTCACTTTACTTCACACCCACACACATTCACACATGTGCACTCTCACCCTATCACAACACTCTTCACATACACTAGTATATATATATGTCACTCTCACTCTTGTATTTGACACACACCCAATTCCCATGGTGCACACACACACTTTCACTTGAATTCTTGAACACTTGTGTTCCCTCTCTCCTTTTCTTTGTATATTTGTAGGTTCCTATAAATAGGATTGTGTGTTAATGTATATATGTATATGATATAATGTGTTATATATATTATGATATAGAGTAGGGTGCAATTGTAGATTAGTACTATAGGTATCCTATATTAGTTGAGTGGTATGTATATAGATGTTTTGTTTTAGATATAGATTGAAATGGTATTGTTAGCATGGTTTGCCTATTGGCCCATGGTATAGTCTATTAGCCTATGGCCTATAGTTGTGTTATTTAGCTAGTGAGTCTAGTTTAGACTTGTTTAGTCTTGTCAGACCTAAAATAGACTAAATTAGACTAGTTTGACTTAGGGTTGACTTCTAGGGTTGACCAGAGTTGACCAAGAGTTAACTTTGGCCTAGATTAACCTAGATTCATGTAGAACGCATTGTAGTGCATATTGTTTACCATTCTGGACTCGTTGTGACTTGTGCTGTTCTAATAGGAGCCAGACACCACTCCTCGGACAGTATTTTTATCTCGGACTTTCAGTTAGCAGGCGAGTACATTCTCTGATCTTTTCATACTTACCTGGATTATATTCTTGCTCTAGATTACTCTACATGATGCTGACACGTATCTTCACGGATTAGTACTATATGGATCCCTTCCTGAGATGTTATCCCTTACGGGTGTATCGGGTATTTCATGTTCATGTACTTTATCATGTGCATCAGGTACTCCTTGTACTCGTACTAGTTCATATTTTTACATGTTCTCATGTGCTTTCACGTGCCTCATGTACTACTCATTACATGAGTTCACGTATTCTTAGTTGTATTCATGTGCTTATAACGTAACTTGAATGGATCCTTGTGTACTGATTGGGGCGGGGTGAGTAGAATTGGTTATGTGAACACTATCCCAAGTAGCTATATAAATGTGCCTCCTTATTTGTATTCATGTGCCCCCAAGCCGTTTACATAACCATTATGCTCTAAATCACGTAGCCACTTACAGTCTCTACTATCATGTATTTACTTTCAGTTACAAAATATCTCCTGTTTACTCGTACTTCCTTTTCAGCACTTCCTGTATTTTACTCTATTGCATGATTTATACTCCTAACCTGCTATGAACTGTTTTGAGAGATATGTGCTCATTCCCGTCCTGACTGGACCTGTTGGAAATTTTACAGTAAATGATGAGGCTCTGGTGTCTATCCCTCTTGGTGCAGCATTAGACAGCACTAGTGACTTGGGCCTGCTAGCAGTTGTTGTTACTTTTCTAGATTAGGATGTCTTTATCTTCTGGATTCTGTATAGAGTTTCTGAGAACTTATTTGGAGATGTATTTATTTTAGTCACTTAAAATTCTGGATTTGTATCTCTGTGATGTTACATTCATGGATGTTATCTATCTTTATCTATCTATCTCATTCCTGTTCTACCCTAGTTGTGATTGAGTTATATTCTGTTATGTTATCCCATTCGGGGAGTATAACTGTGTATTACCTTTAACTGTTATATGTTGTGACCTAGGACAGCGTTCTACCGCCGACACTGTGGCGTAGGCTGGACGTACCCACGTCTCGTGCCCTTACTCTAGGGTGCGGGTCGTGACACATTTTTAGTGGTAGCCCATGCAGGTCGAGTTTATGTAGTGGTATTCGAACTAGAGTATCACTACAGCCTGCAGTAGGATTAGGATATATTTTTAAGGGTACTCAATCACAGTTAGGATTCCTTGAAAGATTCCTGGGACGACCCTTGAGAATCTTATTTAAACTTCAATTTGAAATCCTTTCCCTTGTTTTGTTCGCTCTCACTCCTTGATTATTGAATTTGATTTTGTTGGATCGTTGTTGATTTTGATTTTTCCTATCGAGGCGAATTTTATAGCCTGAGTTACGATATTTTCTGATAACATATATTGACGGGAATACATGGATGGTAAAACGTCTACATGATTATGGAACCTGTAGTTTATCGCAGCCATATTAGCTGGCGTGGCGGAAACATGGAGACCTGGCTTCGGATGTACGTATCTTGGTTATGAGATTTGGAATTTCTCGCAGCTATATTAGTCGGCATAGCGAGATTTCCAGACGACATGATTGTAGAGGTGCATACCCTAGTTATGGAATCTATCGTTATTCGCAGCCTTGCTTACTGGCATGGCGAGGACTCTGAGTAACATGATTTTGGACAGACGCATATGATTATCAGATTGTATCTTGAGAAGGTTTTTAAATATATCATCTCTATCGTACCATTCTGTTGTATAAATTGTACCACATCATCAAATAACTTAGGAGTATGAGTAGGAATAGCCTAGCTGTTACTATAACCTTGTGTAACTTCTTGCAATAAATTCTTCCTAATACAATGAATTGGTGATTTTGCTAGACCTTGACTTAGATTTGATATTGTAGCTCTGGTTTCAAAATGGTTCCTTCCTTTAAAACAGATAGGCAGAACAAATTTTATCATTATTTTCTTCTTGCCCTTGATTCTTGTATTACCCTAATATATATATAGTGGACACAGATACTTGCCTAACACGTATGCACACTACACTTGTTTACCAACCTATCTAAATGCATGTTAATATGATTAATGTTAAGTTCTCAAATCCTAGTATTCTAATATAGTGCAGTATCAGTGACTAGTTCTATATTTCTCCATATTAAATTCATAATTTAAATTTAAATTTCATGTTATTAGTTTTGCTTACATCACTACACATGTATGTTATATACAGGGCTTTATTTCTTAAAAAAAAAAATTTGGTTGAGTTTTGAGTTGAATTGTCAAATCTGAGACTGTGTACATAGTAAACCCTTAACCTTGAATTCTAAGTGTTTAGTTTAAATTGCAGTTTTAAATTGTAATGTTTTGAGCCGTATACATTACCGTGTGTAGGTATATAATGTTAGGGATCATAACCCTTGCATGTTAAGTTGTGGTTGGGGTACACATTGAGTTGATTTTTATGTTCGAATTTCTCCAAAATTTTGAAAACTGAATACATGATAACATTTTTATTGCTTTCAAATGCGTAGTACAATTTCAGATCTAATATGCAATGTTGAGCTAAACTGAAGGATCGAACACTTTGTTTCAAGTTTAACCCATGTACACTTGACACTCTACACTAGTATTTACAACTGCCATGAAAACCTAACCCTTCAGCTCTATGTTATGTTCACATAGCTAAATGGATATATATAGTTCTGTATACATATTATAGTGTATGTAGATGCATAAATTAATCCTTACCTCTCTATACATGTATCGTGATTGGATTTCAATGCTATTGACTTTCGTTCCTTAAGCTTTTGATTTGATTTTTTTTTGTACCCCCCTTTTTATATTTTAATTGGTTGTTGATAATTACCAGTTTTCAGATAGGCTTAATATATTACAATTTTATAGATGGTAGACTGCAGTACAGCCTTAATGATTGTTGTGTTTATCCTTTCCAGTATGGCACCCATGACCCGAGCCTGTCGCCTGAGAGCAGCTGCAGCTACTGACAGTGTGCTTCCACCTCCTATTGCTCAGGAGGTAGTGACCCCTCAGGCTGACCCAAAGGTAGTGGCACCTCCCGCCATCGAGGAGGTGTTAGCATCCTTACCAGGAAATTTCCCTCCACCACCTGTTACTCAGGAGAGAGTGGCAGTCTCATCTGAGACCAAGAGTTCTTCCCCATCTCCTCCTCTGCCTCCAGGAGCAGTACCCCATACCATACCCTCGACAGGTTTGTTTCCTGACGAAGCTCAGATATCCAGACTTCTCCGGGATGTGTTAGAGACACAGAGAGTTTAGGCTGAGATCCTGAAGGAGCAGGGCCGTGGAATCCAACTGCTGTAGGATTTGGTACATTCAGGAGGAGAGCCTAGTTCTAAGAGGCCGAGGAGCAGTGTATACCCAGAGCCCCGTGAGCACCCAGACTATCAGCCTAGACCAGCCTACCCAGTCCAGACTCCTGTTCAGCAGAGGCCAGCTGAGAGAGTGCCTACCTGCACCTTCTGTAAGAAGCCTGGACATGTGTGGGACATCTGTAGGAAGAGAAGAGGGGTGTGCCTGTTATGTGGGTCAGCTGCACACAGGCTGCGAGACTGTCCTGCTGCACTTATCCCAGCCAGGACTCCGCCTTCGGGAGGGAGTTCCATCCACCAGACCTAGTTGGAGGTGAGTCTTTGACCTATATCTTAGCCAGTCTTTAAAATTGATGCACCCTACCATTTTGTTGTATGTTTTGATACCTTATGATTGCTTGATCTAATATGACTAGAATGCCTAGATGAGACCTCAGAATCATACCACTTACCAAACCCTATATGATATCCTTCTAATTGCATGATTTAGATAAGTCCTCTTTTGACCTTGATTGTTTGGCTTGACCTGGAAGGGGTAGGAACATTTTAATTTCGAGGACGAAATTTTTCTAAGGTGGGTAGGATTGTAACACCCAGTTTTCCAAATGAGGATAATTTTGAAATTTTGTATTTAATTGAATTTAATAAATATTATTTGGATCTTAATGTATTATTAAGAATGGTGTGATTAAAATATAATTTAATTGATTGCCATGTATTGTGATTAGCCTAACTTGGTTTGGACCCAACCTAGATTAGTCATAGATAGTCCCAGCTAACCATTTTTAGTGATTATTAGTATTAATTATATTTATTATAATTAATATGATTTTTGGTGATTTTTAGTGATTTTTTAGTAGAATTGATTTTGGCCCTATGGTTGACTTTGACTAGTGTTGACTAGAAGACTAACCTAGTGACTAACCTAGATTATGGCCACTTGGTTAGGTTAAGTAAACTTGTTTTGACCTAATTTAGTGAGGTTTAAGTCATTAGAACTTGTTAGGAGAGATTTGGAGTTGATTACGCTAAATTGGCTTATGACTTCATAAGTCATGATTAGTGACTTAAGACTAATTAAAAGCCCATAGGCCCACCCAAGTAGCTAACCCTAATTCTAATCAGCCCATGGCTGGACAAATGATCCTCCCCATCCTATTTAACCCCCTTCCAAAGTTAGGACTAGCCTCCATTAGGAAATTTCATCAAGTTTTAGAAAAGGTAATTCTCCATCTTCCAAAAATTCTAGTAAATCCTTTTTAATTCCTTTTTAACCCAAACAAATTGCTTTGGGTTCTAATTTCCATCTACTTTCTGATGGAAATCATTGTTCTCAGATTTGGAAAGCTTTTGAGGAGTTTGACCATCAAGAGGAGCCCCTCTTTGTGAAGCTTTGTGAAGCTTGTGATACTCTTAGGTAAATCCTTTTCCCCACCATTTAATTCTGTAAAATTTGCATCATTAGGAAGCCCTATACCTAGCCTAACTATATGAATAGGAATCCCCAAATTTTCGTGTCCTTTCGTGTCCAAACAGGACACGTATTAGTGAGCTGTGCTAAGTGTTTAATGAAATGCCCCAATGGGCATTTCGTGTGAATTTTGGGTTTTTGTTTGAATAGGAAATTAGTATTAGGTCTCGCTTATGCATTTCTATAGTTTTTATGGTGTTTTAGTGTCGTGTCTAGGCTGCACGGACACGTGTACACACGGTCGTGCACACGCGCGCGCGGGGGGCTGTGATGCCCTGCTGCTCGGGCCTATTTCTGACACAGACACGCATCCTTGACACGTGAAACTTGACACACATCATGGGGCAACATCTGTCACTCCGTGTGTCAAGTTGTACGGGCCCACGTGGCATGTCGGACACGCACGAGCACGTGCACTGGTCTTTGCCTGTGCAGTTTTCCTTCGAAAATGAGCACTGACACGCACGTCTCGTGTCGCGTACACGCGACGAGGACACAAGACAGGGTATCCTATCCCTAGTCCTAGTCTAGGTTGACACGTGGACCAAATCTCGTGAGTCGTGTCGCTGTGTGTCGTGCACACGATCGACACAAACTCGTGCACGACACTTGGCTGTCTGTGTCCTGTGTTTACTGTTTTTTGGTTTTGATTAATTGGACACGTTTGTGTCCACTTCTGTGGACACAAACACATCACGTAGCATGTATACATTATGTTTAATCTTTACCAACCAATAAATTCTCGTTTTAAATTGATTTTGATTATCAAATGCCAATTTCCCATTTCCTAAAAACTGTGTTTAATTCCCTGTTTCCTGATTTTGTTCCAGATTTCAAAAATGAGTTTTAGCAATCGATTAAACCTATTAGACACTGTGAATTACTTGTTATTAAGCCTCTAACATGTGTACCTACATGATATCTAGTAGTGTGTTGAAATTTGGACTGATTTGAGAGTGTTTTGGTTCAAAAATCTAAGAATTTATTATAGGACAATTTTGTTGTTTTTGCTAATTGTTTTAATGGATCCTTGTGTTCTTAGGAACTGAGTTTTGAGTTCCTTTAATATGTTTCAACATGGACACTTGGTAAACTATTTCCTTGAACTATTTTGGGGTGATTGGATGTGGTTTGATTCATAAATGTGGGATTCCTACTAAAGGACTGATTTAATAGTTTATGTGAATACATGAGTTAATTGAACTGTTGTTATCCTTGTAAATCTGAGTTTAAACTGAGATTTTAGTTCACTTTTGAACTATTTTTGGGGTCATGCAAGGTTGTACTGACCTGAGCTTAATGGGACTGCTGTAAACTGGTTTTCCAAATCCTTTGAACTGATTTTGAGTGTTGGACTGTTGTTTAAATACTTGAATCTGAAATGCATGAGGGGACTGCTAAGTGACTCTATTAAACTAATTTTAGTTCACTGTTAACTAGTATATGTTAACTGTTTTGGAGTGTTATGGTACACTGATTTGGGGTTGGGTTTGGCCTGTGGTACAATGCTTTGGTTGGGCTGTTGTTCCATTTTCCCTTTCACTGTTTTGAAATTTCAGATTCTCATAAGTTGTTCACAATGTTTTCACTCCATGCTCACCCTAACACTCTAGTATCCACATACACCCTCATGTCACTGTTGCTCACTGTTTTCTCACAAATTCTCACTTCACTTCACACCCACACACATTCACACATATGCACTCTCACCCTATCACAACACTCTTCACATACACTAGTATATGTATATGTCACTCTCACTCTTGTATTTGACACACACCCAATTCCCATGGTGCACACACACACTTTCACTTGAATTCTTGAACACTTGTGTTCCCTCTCTCCTTTTCTTTGTATATTTGTAGGTTCCTATAAATAGGATTGTGTGTTAATGTATATATGTATATGATATAATGTGTTATATATATTATGATATAGAGTAGGGTGCAATTGTAGATTAGTACTATAGGTATCCTATACTAGTTGAGTGGTATGTATATAGATGTTTTGTTTTAGATATAGATTGAAATGGTATTGTTAGCATGGTTTGCCTATTGGCCCATGGTATAGTCTATTGGCCTATGGCCTATAGTTGTGTTATTTAGCTAGTGAGTCTAGTTTAGACTTGTTTAGTCTTGTCAGACCTAAAATAGACTAAATTAGACTAGTTTGACTTAGGATTGACTTGGTTGACCTAGTTTGACTTATAGGGTTGACCAGAGTTGACCAAGAGTTGACTTTGGCCTAGATTGACCTAGATTCATGTAGAACGCATTGTAGTGCATATTGTTTACCATTCTGGACTCGTCGTGACTTGTGCTGTTCTAATAGGAGCCAGATACCACTCCTCGGACAGTATTTTCATCTCGGACTTTCAGTTAGCAGGCGAGTACATTCTCTGATCTTTTCATACTTACCTGGATTATATTCTTGCTCTAGATTACTCTACATGATGCTGACACGTATCTTCACGGATTAGTACTATATGGATCCCTTCCTGAGATGTTATCCCTTACGGGTGCATTGGGTATTTCATGTTCATGTACTTTATCATGTGCATCAGGTACTCCTTGTACTCGTACTAGTTTATGTTTTTACATGTTCTTATGTGCTTTCACGTGCCTCATGTACTACTCATTACATGAGTTCATGTATTCTTAGTTGTATTCATGTACTTATAACGTGACTTAAATGGATCCTTGTGTACTGATTGGGGCGGGGTGAGTAGAATTGGTTATGTGAACACTATCCCAAGTAGCTGTATAAATGTGCCTCCTTATTTGTATTCATGTGCCCCCAAGCCGTTTACATAACCATTATGCTCTAAATCACGTAGCCACTTACAGTCTCTACTATCATGTATTTACTTTCAGTTACAAAATATCTCCTGTTTACTCGTACTTCCTTTTCAGCACTTTCTGTATTTTACTCTATTGCATGATTTATACTCCTAACCTGCTATGAACTGTTTTGAGAGATATGTGCTCGTTCCCGTCCTGACTGGACCTGTTGGAAATTTTACAGTAAATGATGTGGCTCTGGTGTCTACCCCTCTTGATGCAGCATTAGACAGTACTAGTGACTTGGGCCTGCTAGCAGTTGTTGTTACTTCCCTAGATTATGATGTCTTTATCTTCTGGATTCTGTATAGAGTTTCTGAGAACTTATTTGGAGATGTATTTATTTTAGTCACTTAAAATTCTGGATTTGTATCTCTGTGATGTTACATTCATGGATGTTATCTATCTTTATCTATCTATCTCATTCCTGTTCTACCCTAGTTGTGATTGAGTTATATTCTGTTATGTCACCCCATTCGGGGAGTATAAATGTGTATTACCTTTAACTGTTAGATGTTGTAACCTAGGACAACGTTCTACCACCGACACTACGGCGTAGGCTGGACGTACCCACGTCTCGTGCCCTTACTCTAGGGTGCGGGTCGTGACATAAACAGATAAAGGTACCTGTACAGTATATACACTCCGAATGGAGGTGACATAGCAATACAATCTCAATCACAAATGTAAAACTAAGGTAGATAGCATGAAAATGAAATATGATAGATGAAGCAGGAAATAAGTTCGAGATCCACACAAGTCCAAAACTAAACATAACATCACAGAATATAATATAATACTACAGTCTGAAAAGTACTAGCTGGCTCGCAAGCCAGGCAAACCTAACTAAACTACACGACTCAGGGTGAGCAAAGTCTAGTGGCTCTACTAACAAGCCACGGTCCAAGTCTACTCCATCTAACCCGTCCCCATAATAGGTCGGGCAATCAGCCTCTGAATCATCTGTAAAATTTGTCAACGGTATCCTGTCAAGAAAATGAGCAAGTACAAACACCAACAGCAGTTCCATATGAATTGACAAATACTATAAGAGACAGTGTAATGAAATACAAGACAAAGATATGTGAAATACAGGGTAAAATTAGCAGAAAATGTATAATAGATGTGATTACTGAATATGACGACAATATATATGTAGGATTGCTTAGGGACTATTCGGAAGCCGAGTTACAACCCTTAAACCAAACAAGGACCGGGGTTGTAACCCTTCTCCCGAACAGAACTTAGCCTCCTAGGATAAATAAATATAAAAAATGTGATATGAATTATTAGAGCGCTATGTGATCGGCTAGGAAATCATGGTAGGGTTATCCACTTGGCCCGACAATCACATGAAAATCTGAAAGGGTCATGCCGGCCAACCAGGATAACATGGACATGGGGTATCTGCTACACCCTACGTGAGGCGAGGGTGGCGCTAGCAAAATAGTGACAGGAAGGCTTTGATCACATAACCCCTAATAATTCTCCCATCTCCGAATAGTATCATGGATCCGGACATGGCACGTCATGACACGGATTCAAAAGCAGGTGATCAGCCCACTACCAAATCAATGTCTATATAAGTACATGAAACATGGATATCACACACCAATATACCAAGGAAAATCCGAGAATAACATCTCATGACAGGATCCGACGTATACTAGTCCGTGAACTATCGTGTCAAGAATCAAGTAAGATACTACAACTGAATCGGATATAGTAGATATCAAGACAATGAAAACTATCAGTGAATGTACTCGCCTGCTGTCCTGAGCTATAGCGTATATCAATGCTCAGAGTGATAATCAGAGACCTAAAGATGAGATATTGCATGTTAATTTAGGTTTAAACAAGTTAAGAATGATTTATAAATGAATGATATGAAATCTAGGTCAAACTAGGTCTCACTGAGTCACACTAAGTCCTGTCAAGTCAATCTAGGTCAAATCAAGTTATATCAAGTCAATCTAAGTCAGACCAAGTCAACTCTAGGTCATACCAGTCATCGCAAGTCAAAACAAGTCGAAGAAAGTCAAATGGGGTCAAGAGTTGGCCTACAGTTGACTTTTGGTCAACCGTTCAAGTCTAATGGAATTTGGGGCTAAATTGGGTAAAGTGTTGACCCATAGTTGACTTTTGGTCTAAAAAGTCAACCGTGGTCAACCAAGGTCAAGACTAGGTCTAGGTGACTATTTCTAATCATTACCAACCCTTACAACCCATATCCGATTTATTCTCAAACTCCTATTCTTCTCCTTTTCCTTATTCCTATTCTTCTTCTTATTCTCCTTCTCATTCCCTCATTCTTCTTCCCATTCTCCTTCTCATTCTCCTTCTCATTCCCTCATTCTCATTCTCCTTCTCATTCCCTCATTCTCCTTCTCATTCTCCTTCATTCTCCTTCTCATTCTCCTTCTCATTCCCTCATTCTCCTTCTCATTCTCCTTCTCATTCTCCTTCATTCTCCTTCTCATTCCCTCATTCTCCTTCTTATTCTCCTTCTCATTCCCTCATTCTCCTTCTTATTCTCCTTCTCATTCCCTCATTCTCCTTCTCATTCTCCTTCTAATGCTACTGCTGCTCCTGCTAGTGCTATTGCTGCTGCTGTGGCTTATTCTCTTCATCTTCTTCTACTTCTTTCACTACTTCCTTCCCTATATATATATATATATATATATATATATATATATATATATATATATATATATATATATATACATACACACACACACATGTCTATATGTAAATACATACACATATAAAAATATATATAGACACACACACTCTCAAATACATATTCAAACACACTCACACACCACTCATGACACTCTCACACAAACACACACACTCTCACTCACACACTACCACCACCACTCTCATGACACCACCACCATTCTCATGACACCAATACCACCACCACCACTCTCTACATACACTCAAATACATATAAATATATATACACATATATATACATATATACTCCTCTCTAAAGGAAAACCTCCAATTAAATCCTTAAACTAGATTTCTGGGGAAACCTACAAATTCTATGGGCAAAATGTAGAGGGTGGTCTCCTCCTCATTTATGGTGAAGGAAATAAATGCAAAAGAGAATTAATGAAGGTTTTAAAAGCATACCTAATTGATCTTCTTGAAGGAGAAGAAACTTCAAAAAAAAAGAAATGAAATGGAGAGAGAGAGGTTGCTTTGGAGTGAAGCAAAGGAGAGGGGGTGCTCCATACATGGCCGGCCACATTTTAGAGGGTTGGGGGCATTTGGCAATTCACCAAAATGCCCTCCAAGTCAAAGAAATGAGTGGTTTGAGTTGGGGTCAAAATGGTAACTTGAAAACTCCTAATTTCAAGTTCTAAATCTAATTCTAATCCCTAATCCCACTAAAATCAAATGGGATTAGTCAAATATAAATATCTGGGTTTGGTCATGACAAGTTGGTCGGTTCCAGTTGGGTCCCGATCAGAGTCTAAGCTACCCCGGGTCCCCGATACAAGTCGGAATGAGCTGAAATTCGAACCCGACTCAAATAACCCCAAAACAATATCATAAATAATAAAATAAATTTCAAAAATATTCAAAAGTACAAAATGACAAAAATACCCCTGTTCCTAAAAACTGGAGGTGACAAATCTATCCACCTTAAAAAATTTCGTCCTCGAAATTAAAACAAAGCAATCACAGAAAAACACACGCAGAAAACAATCCCTCTCGAATACTTCTAAGGAGAAAAAAATTTCAGCAAAATAAAAATCTCTTAAGACACAACAGCACTTGCAAATAAAAACTGTTACGTGTCCGACACGGACACGAAACCATCACAAAATCTCACCTATCAAAAGCCAAATCAACAATCACCAATGCAAAATATCAAAATAAATCAAAGAGGTCCAATGACCAAAATACCCTTGGGCCAGAAATGATACTGAAAACATCCTAATCACATGGTTAGGCTCTAGGTCAAACAGCCTCTAAGGTTTCACTAGCAAAACATTAAAATCACAAATCATGGCTTAAAAATTTAAAATGATTAAAATCTCCAAAATCAAAGCATGAATTTAAATGACAATAATTAAATAACTAAAACTATAAAATTTAAAATCACTCTCAATTAGAAACCTGGTGCTACAAGTCTATCCATCTTAAAAATTTCATCCTCAAAAATTAAAACAAAGTAAACACAGAAAAGTCATGCAGTTCGACAATCATATGCATCTGTCCAGAATCATGATACTCAGAATCTCCGTCATGCTAGTGAGCAAGGCTACGATAATCACAGAGTCCTTGACTAAGGTACATACCTCTAGAATTATGGTATTTAAAATTTTCGCATTGTCGCATGCTTGGCAGCAAAAACCTTAAATTTGCACACCCGAGAAATATGACCATAATCCGACTATATGTCCTCACTATGCCTGCTAGCATGACCCTAGAGGATTCTAAAATCTCATAATCGAGGCGACCTAGCCCATACGACTTATCTCAGAAGAAAATCACATTACAAGAACAAAATTTTATAAACCAATCAAGGTACAGATGGAATCGAATTTCAAACAGTTATAAGAAGACAAATACGGAAATAAGATCGAAAGATTGGAACCTGCACTCTGCCCTGCTGCTGCCTGACTGCGAGTAATCACCATCCTGAGGACGAATTGAACCCAAGAGATCAATATCGCATAAGATAAGATATTATCAAAGGAGGACAATTGAATTCAAATGCAAGAAGAGTTGTCATGGTAATCGAAAGATCAGAATTTTCCTAAAATGTGATTGAGTAACTCCTATCATATTCTAGATCCTATGTCCTAGTCGCAGGCTCGTAATTAGTACTCTAAGTCGAGCACCATTACGAGATCGTACTAATTGCGACACTGACCTGCATGGGCTGCCACAAAAATATGTCACGACCCGCACCCTGATTAGGGGTACGAGAAGTGGGTACGTCCAGCCTACGCCGCAGCATCGACGGTAGAACGCTGTCTAGATCATCTAGAAATACTACAACTAAACAGATAAAGGTACCTGTACAGTATATACACTCCGAATGTAGGTGACATAGCAATACAGTCTCAATCACAAATATAAAACTAAGGTAGATAGCATGGAAAGGAAATATGATAGATGAAGCAGGAAATAAGTTCGAGATCCACACAAGTCCAAAACTAAACATAATATCACAGAATATAATATAATACTACAGTCTGAAAAGTACTAGCTGGCTCGCAGGCCAGGCAAACCTAACTAAACTACACGACTCAGGGTGAGCAAAGTCTAGTGGCTCTACTAACAAGCCACGGTCCAAGTCTACTCCATCTAACCCGTCCCCATAATAGGTCGGGCAATCAGCCTCTAAATCATCTGTAAAATTTGTCAACGGTATCCTGTCAGAAAAATGAGCAAGTACAAACACCAACAGCAGTTCCATATGAATTGACAAATACTATAAGAGACAGTGTAATGAAATACAAGACAAAGATATGTGAAATACAGGGTAAAATCAGCAGAAAATGTATAATAGATGTGAGTACTGAATATGACGACAATATATATGTAGGATTGCTTAGGGACTATTCGGAAGCCGAGTTACAACCCTTAAACCAAACAAGGACCGGGGTTGTAACCCTTCTCCCGAACAGAACTTAGCCTCCTAGGATAAATAAATATAAAAAATGTGACTTGAATTATTAGAGCGCTATGTGATCGACTAGGGAATCATGGTAGGGTTATCCACTTGGCCCGACAATCACATAAAAATCTGAAAGGGTCATGTCGGCCAACCTGGATAACATGGACATGGGGTATCTGCTACACCCTACGTGAGGCGAGGGTGGCGCTAGCAAAATAGTGACATGGAGGCTTTGATCACATAACCCCTAATAATTCCCCTATCCCCGAATAGTATCATGGATCCGGACATGGCACGTCATGACACGGATTCAAAAGCAGGTGATCAGCCCACTCCCAAATCAATGTCTATATAAGTACATGAAACATGGATATCACACACCAATATACCAAGGAAAATCCGGGAATAATATCTCATGACAGGATCCGACGTATACTAGTCCGTGAACTATCGTGTCGAGAATCAAGTAAGACACTACAACTGAATCAGATATAGTAGATATCAAGACAATGAAAACTATCAGTGAATGTACTCGCCTGCTGTCCTGAGCTATAGCGTATATCAATGCTCAGAGTGATAATCAGAGACCTAAAGATGAGATATTGCATGTTAATTTAGGTTTAAACAAGTTAAGAATGATTTATAAATGAATGATATGAAATCTAGGTCAAACTAGGTCTCACTGAGTCACACTAAGTCCTGTCAAGTCAATCTAGGTCAAATCAAGTTATATCAAGTCAATCTAAGTCAGACCAAGTCAACTCTAGGTCATACCAGTCATCGCAAGTCAAAACAAGTCGAAGAAAGTCAAACGGGGTCAAGAGTTGGCCTACAGTTGACTTTTGGTCAACCGTTCAAGTCTAATGGAATTTGGGGCTAAATTGGGTAAAGTGTTGACCCATAGTTGACTTTTGGTCTAAAAAGTCAACCGTGGTCAACCAAGGTCAAGACTAGGTCTAGGCGACTATTTCTAATCATTACCAACCCTTACAACCCATATCCGATTTATTCTCAAACTCCTATTCTTCTCCTTCTCCTTATTCCTATTCTTCTTTTTATTCTCCTTCTCATTCTCCTTCTCATTCCCTCATTCTCCTTCTCATTCTCCTTCTCATTCTCTCATTCTCCTTCTCATTCTCCTTCTCATTTCCTCATTCTCCTTCCCATTCTCCTTCATTCTCCTTCTCATTCTCCTTCTCATTCCCTCATTCTCCTTCTCATTCTCATTCTCATTCTCTCATTCTCCTTCTCATTCCCTCATTCTCTTTCATTCTCCTTCTCATTCTCCTTCTCATTCCCTCATTCTCCTTCTCACTCTCCTTCTCATTCCTTCATTCTGCTTCTCATTCTCCTTCTCATTCCCTCATTCTCCTTCCCATTCTCCTTCTAATGCTACTGCTGCTCCTGCTAGTGCTATTGCTGCTGCTGTGGCTTATTCTCTTCATCTTCTTCTACTTCTTTCACTACTTTCTTCCCTCTCTCTCTATATATATATAAATACATACACACACACACATGTCTATATGTAAATACATACATATATAAATATATATATAGACACACACACTCTCAAATACATATTCAAACACACTCACACACCACTCATGACACTCTCACACAAACACACACACTCTCACTCACACACTATCACCACCACTCTTATGACACCACCACCATTCTCATGACACCAATACCACCACCACCACTCTCTACACACACTCAAATATATATAAATATATATACACATATATATACATATATACTCCTCTCTAAAGGAAAACCCCCAATTAAATCCTTAAACTAGATTTCTAGGAAAACCTACAAATTCTATGGGCAAAATATAGAGGGTGGTCTCCTCCTCATTTATGGTGAAGGAAATAAATGCAAAAGAGAATTAATGAAGGTTTTAAAAGCATACCTAATTGATCTTCTTGAAGGAGAAGAAACTTCAAAAAAAGAAATGAAATGGAGAGAGAGAGGTTGCTTTGGAGTGAAGCAAAGGAGAGGGGGTGCTCCATACATGGCCGGCCACATTTTAGAGGGTTGGGGGCATTTGGCAATTTACCAAAATGCCCTCCAAGTCAAAGAAATGAGTGGTTTGAGTTGGGGTCAAAATGGTAACTTGAAAACTCCTAATTTTAAGTTCTAAATCTAATTCTAATCCCTAATCCCACTAAAATCAAATGGGATTAGTCAAATATAAATATCTGGGTTTGGTCATGACAAGTTGCTCGGTTCCAGTTGGGTCCCGATCAGAGTCTAAGCTACCCCGGATCCCCGATACAAGTCGAAATGAGCTAAAATTCGAACCCGACTCAAATAACCCCAAAACAATATCATAAATAATAAAATAAATTTCAAAAATATTCAAAAGTACAAAATGACAAAAATATCCCTGTTCCTAAAAACTGGGGGTGACAACTTGATACTGTCACGTTGTTAACACGGATTGGTACTATATGGATCCCTTCATGAGATGTTATCCCCTTCGGGAGCATCGGGTTACAGTATGTCATATGCGTTTCACTTTCATCATGTACTCCGGTGCTTTCACCATTCATGTGCACTCTCGTGATTCATGTACTCTTATGTTCACGGAGCCCCCATGTATACAATCATGTGTACCATATTATGGGCCTTCATGTGATATCATGTGCAATAACATAACCTGTCTGAATCTTTGTGTATTGATTGGGGTACAGGGGAGTATAAATGGTCATGTGAACAATTCCAAAGTAGTATACTCATGTGCAAACTCTTAGATTACTCATGTGCAAATTCAAGCCGTTCACATGTCTATCTTGTACTCTAAATCACTAGTTCACTGTTAGTTCTCTACTTATAGTATATTTACATTACAGTTCTCTCTCTTTTACTTCATGTATATTCTGCAGCGTTTCATGTATCTTACTCTATTGCATATTTATATATCCTGTCATATTATGAACTGCGTGAGATGTACTGTGCTCGCTCCCGTTTTGACTGGACCTATTGAAATATTACAGATGATATTAAGGAGTTCTGTCCCACTTACTATGGAGCAAGCCTAGATGACACATGTGAGCTGGACTCTCATGAGGACCCAGCCCTTGCAGAGGATATTACCCCCAGTAGTATAGGCTAGTTAGCTAGACCAGTATCTTATTTGTCATTCTCTCTTGTTGGATACACTTGTACTTATTTGGGAATTTATTATTCTGGATATTGTGGGGTTGTTTATCTTAGACATTTAGCTCTCTCTCTTATCTCGTATCTGTGGATTCTGTTGATTATCTATCTATCTTATCGTATATTCTACCTTAGCTGTGATTGAGTTGTACTTTATATTATTCCTCCATTTCGAGAGTATAACTGTACATGTACCTTATAAATGTTAGATGTATGTTACATAGGACATCGTTCTACCGCCGACACTGCGACGTAGGCTGGACGTAACCACTTCTCATGTCCCTACACTGGGTGCGGGTCGTGGCAGCTCCGATTGTTTTGAGGAGTGCCTTGGCGTGCTAGAGTTCCGAGAACTTTCCATTCATGTTACCATATCTTTGACTCAACTAAAGAATGATAACTTGTTCACTACCAAAATATGTCCATTTAGCGACGGCCACATCCGTCGCCCATCCGTCGGCAATAAGTATTAGCCACCGATCACTGACGGATCTTGGCCAAAATAATCCGTCGGCAATCAGCTCGTCGCTAATAATGATTCGTCGCTAAGTAGTCGAAGAGTGACGGAATAGCGACGACTTTTCGTCTTCACAATACGATGCATTAGCGACGACTTTCCGACGGACTTTCGTCCATTTCAAGTATTAAATACTTAACTGTGTAGACGCTAGCGACGGATAGTCCGTCGGTAAATAGTCGTAAAAGTATATCAGAGGGTATCATTCCGTCGCTAGTCCGTCGATCTCCGTCGCTAACAAAGGACGGATTAGCGACGGTATACTGACGGATTATCCGTCGACCATGTTCTGGAAATGCTTGACATTTCCAGAACCTTGGCGACGGATTTTCCGTCGTGACACCGTCGAGACAGCGACTGATTTGTGGCTGATTATCCGTCGCCAATGTTCTGGAAATGTCAAGCTTTTCCAGAACCTTGTCGACAGATTTTCTGTCGCTATTTCGTCGAACTATATACCACCAGAACGTTGCCGACGGATATTCCGTCGACCACCCGTCGCTACCTGAAAACAGTTTTAAATCTCCAGTTAGCGACGGAAATTCCGTCGAAACGTAGTCGAAAACTGGAAATATCCGTCGCTAACCGATCACTAGTCCGTCGCCAACTTAGATTTTAAAAAAAAAAATTGTAGCACTTTTTTTGTTCACAAAAATATGCATAAACCAAACCAATATATAATGCACACCAATTATCCAACAATCACATAGACCAAATATATAATGCACACCAATTATCCAAGAATCACATAGACCAAATATGCACATACGAATTTAATGCACACCAATTATCCAAGAATCATATAGACCAAACCAAATTAATATAAAATAGACATCAATTATCCTGAAGAGTAACCTAATATCCGTCGTTATAATCCGATCATAGCACAAATATTCAAAAATTCCCACAAATATTCCCAATTTTCTTAATTACAATACTTTAAGGAGGAGGAGGAGTTCGATTGCCCGGTGGTGGTAATCCCTGCTGCGACCGACGAATATACTCCTCCACTAGGTATGACGGTGGAGGGAGGGAAGTAACTGCATGCCTTTGACTCACTCGAGCGGTATTTGTGCATCAGATAAAATAGCAAAAATTCGATTTATCTCCAAGTGTGAGAACGGATGGCTCAGAACACAACCCAAAATTCATTCTAGCATACATTAGTGTGAATCATCTATGTTCTGTACATGTGGTGTAGTATATGTTCTTATCGTATCTAGTATCTGAAGGATATAACAGAATCAAGATAAACTCACATAATGTAATACTAAGACATCATCTACTACTATATAAGATATAGTGACAGGTTATCGTATCATCATTGCCGAGGGATGAGGGTCGGAGGACAGTCAACTTCATCTACGGCTACATAGTTTCTGTCTCGCCAGTCGAATGGCTGCAGGGACTATGTCCTGATCACCATGTCGTAGTCCAATACAAACCAGAGATTGACACAGTACTAATTCATATATGTAGTCCAATACAAATAGTCTAATACAAAAACAACCCAATACAAATAGTCCAATACAAATAAGTACTAATAGCTAATGAGAACCACGCAGCTCACGCAAACGCTCATTGATACGATCATGCAACCACCTCGAATAAGTGGGATCTTTGGCGTGAGGAGAGATGTAGTCCCTTGCAAGTGCTGCATGAATAGAACTCCCGGTCTCACTAGCTATCGGTGCTGGATGAATAGAACTCCCGGTCTCACTAGCTACCGGTGCCACTTCCTCCTTAACAGTAGGAGGAGCCACCTTAGCATTCACTGTTTCCCTCAAACGACGTACCGCTCCTTGGGTCATGGGTGCCATCTGGTAAGATCGATATTCACAAATAATATAATTGTAACATAAGCAAGCTAACTAAAGGAACCATCATGTAATTTGAGTACATTTTTGAAAGCAGATAAAGTACAAAAAAATTTGATTTTTTGCCAAGTGTGAGAACGGATGGCTCAGAACACAATCCAAGATTCATTCTAGCATACATTAGTGTGAATCATCTATGTTCTGTACATATGGTGTAGTATATGTTCTTATCGTATCTAGTATCTGAAGATAACAGAATCAAGATGAACTCACATAATGTAATACTAAGACATCATCTACTACTATATAAGATATAGTGACAGGTTGTCGTATCATCATTGCCGAGGGATGAGGATCGGAGGACAGTCAACTTAATCTACGGCTACATAGTTTCTGCCTCGCCAGTCGAATGGCTGCAGGGACTATGTCCTGATCACCATGTCGTACCGTAGATTAATACAAATAGAGCTGGAGCTGGAGCCAAAATACAGTACTACTTCACCATGTCGTACCATTTTACTCTCTCACTCTCTCTTCTCCCCCCTCCGGCGCTCTCACTCTCTCCGGCGCTCTCACACTACTAATTCCTATGTATTTTAAGTGTAAGAACGGATGGCTCAGAACACAACCCAAAATTTATTCTAGCATACATTAGTGTGAATCATCTATGTTCGGTACATATGGTGTAGTATATGTTCTTATCGTATCTAGTATCTGAAGAATGTAACAGAATCAAGATGAACTCACATAATGTAATACTAAGACATCATCTACTACTATATAAGATATAGTGATAGGTTGTCATATCATCATTGCCGAGCGATGAGGGTCGGAGGACAGTCAACTTTATCTACGGCTACATAGTTTCTGTCTCGCCAGTCGAATGGCTGCAGGGACTATGTCCTGATCACCATGTCGTACCATAGTTTCTGTCTCGCCAGTCGAATGGCTGCAGGGACTATATGTCCCGATCACCATGTCGTACCATAGTATCTGAAGAATGGCTGCAGGGACTATATGTCCCTAACCCGAACCCTAACCCGAACCCTCCCCCAGCCGCCCTCGCCCCCCTTGCCCCACCCCCAGCCACCCCCACTCACCCCCCAACCACCCGCATCCCCCCTGCAGGGACTATTGTAGGCTAAGGTATTGGGTTTACCTTATTAGGGTAAGGTATTGGGTTACCTTATTAGGGTAAGGTATTGGGTTACTGATATTGTGAACCTAGGTTGAAAGCATAATAAGGTTGTAAAAGCATAATAAGGTATTGGGTTACCGATCCGAAACTGTCGATACTACCGATATCGCCGATACTACTCATTGTATTTGTACCCCGCGTTGCCCCGCGCGCGCCACCTCCGCTGCCCCGGAGCGCGCTGCACCCGCCGCCCCCCGCAGCCCCGCACGTGCCAGCACCCCTCCCACCCCTCGCCGTCGCCCCCCAGTCCCGTGCGCGCCATTCCCGTCGCGCCCGCTGTCCAGGAGCGCGCTGCCCCCCGCCGCCCGTCGCAGCCCCGCGTGCGCCCGCCGCAGCCCCGCACTACCATGCACGCACCACCCCCGCAGTCTCCGACACCCCCCAGCCCACGACGCCCCCGGCAGCCCACGACACCCACGACCACCGAGAGAGAGAGAGAGATTACCTTTGGGAGAGAGAGGGGAGAGGTCGCCGATCACCACCGCGGGAGAGAGAGAGGAGAGTGAGGTCGCCGACCGCCGCGGGAGAGAGAGAGAGAGAGAAGAGAGAATGAAATTTGGGGGGAATGAAAAGTTTCCCCCGTCGTTTCAATTTAAGCCTGGGCCCTTTATTTAGCGACGGACCTGCAACGGGTTTTATCCGTCGCTAGGCCGTCGCTCTTTTTGATACTTGCCGACGGAATATTCGTCGCTACGTAGTCAAAGAATTATCCCACCATTTTCCTCAATAATTCTCGCCAAATAATCGACTGCATGGCGACGGCTCCTTATCCGTCGCTATATCTCTGACACCCTAGCGACGGATGAGCGACATTTTCTCCCCCTTAAAATAAAATAAAAATTGTATCGTCTTGTCGTCGGTACGCCGTCGGTTATTTGCCGTAAAGCCGTCGCTAACGCCGACGAAAATTTTTCGTCGCTAATGTGCCGTCGCTAATTTACTGTATTTTGGTAGTGGTTAGCCTCATGCATATTCAACTTGAACCAACCGTGTTCCGTGTCCTTCCACCAATCAGGTCATATTCTCTATGACATGCCTTTGAGACCGTGGAAACATGGCAATGAAATCGTAGGGTCGTGCCTACAATGTCAAGCAAATTGATAGTCTTTGTGTCAACATAAGAACGTTACTTTTGCCCAGATCATGGGATCGAAGCAAGTCGTGGGATTGAAAGACCAAGTGTCAATTTGAAAATCCAATGTGACGTGCTTATCTAAGTAGCAACTTTCCATATTTTTCATGTTCTACAAAATCTGACTCAGAGTGGCATTACTTTCTTAGCTATGTGAGTACGTCTATTTTATTAGCAAACCTACTCATTGAATTCAAAACATCTATTTTATTAGTGTGAAGGCCAAGCAAAGGCAACTCCATCGAAGCCACCCACTTGAGTGAGTAGTTGTCTCGATCGAGCGGGACTTCGAGCAAGCCGTTGCATAGCTAAGTTCAAACGTCGTTGTGTTTTGATTCCTCCGGTTGACCTGAGTCGGATGGGGCACTACATTATGCATCACTCAGAAAAAATTTCGTCCTCGAACTTACTGAGTATACACTCATCAACTTATCACTTATACTTAACTTGCATTCACCTGGTATCATTAAGGATTTTTCGAACACACTTCCTATTTGTTTCATCAATCAGAGTCGCGCTCCGCACCTTAGTCAATTTTGTCGAACACTAAGTCATTTTAGACAAGCTAACTATTTCACAACATAATCATCAAGTCATGTCTCTATCCATAATGAACCTCACGCTGTTATATCTCCAATACTTGGGACAACTATCACTACAAGAAAATGCATGTTCAGCGACATAAGCAATATGTAGCACAAAGATAGATTTGTGTCGCCAAAGCTTTTCTACGACATATATGGCTGTGTCGCACACATGTCGCAGTAGCCTTGTCTGGAAAAGTATTTGGCGACACTAAATTAGCATGTCGCAGAATATATCCACTTTCAGCGACATCACTTTTTTTAAATTGCTTTGGCGACATGTGTCTTGTGTGTCGCAAAAAAGTAGAATCTAGTAAAAAAAAGGCTTTTCTTGACGGTTCTTTACCGTCAGGAAAAGCCAGTTGATATTTTTTTTGGCACCCAAATTATATTTCTGATATGATTTCCTTTGCCTGTTAGGAATAAACACATAATATTGACAGCAAAACAAAAACACTTTTACAAATGATCTTATTTTATTAAAACATATAGTTTGTACATCACACACTTTACAAAGATTGTTATAATATTAACTACCAGAAACTATCACCACATACGTTGATGAACAACTCGTCAATATATAAGTTTTAAAATATATAGCAAATTGCCCCGATAAGGTTGCATAATGAAGACATTTTCATCAGATGACTCCTCAATCAGACTTTAATGAGATCTTCAAAGATATCCTCGGAAGATTGGCATGCAATACATCTCCCTGAAGATTATAAACATAAGGTTAAGATAAAGATATCAGTCAACAAGATGTAAAGATATCACTCAACAAGACGAGAAGAAAATTGTCTCTCACTAGGTTAGGAAAATCTCGGATTTAGGTCCACATTGTTTGCATTCCCGCGTCTCCTAAGAGCAAACCCATCATGATTCCATCCATGCTGAATTAATGTTTTATATACAGAATGAAGCTTACAGGAACTAAAATGCTAATATATAGGACTATCTCAGTAGTTCCTTTTTTTTTTCTTTTACATCTTTGATGAGCTATATTGGATCCATAATGCACTAACAAAGAATTCTCATGACATGTTGGTTTTGATTCAGTTCTTCTTGCTTGCACGAGCTTAAACAAGTGCCATAAGATTATTTTCCATCCTGCTATCTCATGTAGGGAACAACATTCCAAATGTTGGTGACATATGGACCTTAACGAAGCACAATGGAGGAAAAGGATTCATGTAGCCAACCAAAAAGTCTGCGTTAAAGGATTTGTTGTAGTCATTGTTTCACAGAAATATGGTGTTTCAATTTTTCCTTTTAATTGTTTGACTAGGAGTTAGTAAGAACATAACTTCTACACAGATGATTGAAGACTGTAAGGAAAACATTATTTGTGTGGATTATAAAGTTAGTAACCTTATGAACATTTAAATGATTGTCGTCCATTTTCAAGGAAGACTACTCTACCTTTATCACATCTAGTTGTCTTTCAACAAACTATTGGTCCTCCGAGGTTGTCAGGTTTCCAGACCATGTATAAACAACAATGCCACTGTGCAGTATGTAACAGTAAGCTGAATTTAGAGAAGATCCAATCTGAAAGATGTATGAGAAGAAAATAAGTATATTCTGAAATGTGATATTTTTCAAGTTAAGGACTTGCATAATAAGGACTTGCATAATAATGTGATATTTTTCAAGTTAAGGACTTGCATAATAAGGATGTAGCTTATCTCAATATAACAGTACCGTTTCTACTTGAATTGCTTGCATATTATCTGGTCCAGAACCCTGAACACAAAAAATTGCGATGCCATCTTCTGTATATGTTTCATTATCAGCAGCATTTTCCTCAACAAATTTCTTATACCCGGAGCTAACGCCACTCTGTTAATTGCAATTGCCAAGTCAGCAAGTTTTTGTGACGGAGGTAAACTTCCAGAGAAAAATCCCTTGCAACATATAGAATTCAATAGAAACATCACCTTATACACAATAAAGCTATAGAAGATTGAGAAGAATTGAATTGGCTCCTTTCGTTCATAAAGGCAAGCATGCAAGTGTATAATCAGCATTCATTGCATATATAGGCTAGAAAAGGTTTTCAATAAGATTTTAGGTACCAGGTAAACATATTACATGAACAGCCTGCGACTTCAAAGGGCTCAGACCATTTTTCTGCAAGTGATATGGCTGCAAGCCTCTCTTCCTGTAAATTATATAGATGCTTCGGAAATTGGAACATTGTGATATATCGAGGAGACTCGAACATAAATGATCAATGCATATACGTTTATTTGGCAGAAAAGGCACGATATGATGTCCTTGTGTAAACAGGGTATGTATGATTGTTTAACAGAACCATGTCAGTAATTCCTGGTGGACAAATACAACTGTGGTGCTGTATCTGGAGTGAGTCATGTGTTACATGGAGACATTGTAATTTGGCATTGTTTGTGTTGCTATCCTAAGCTGGATGGAGAATTTATTTGTAAAGGGGGGTGTTTGTGTGTGAGTCTATGTGTTGGGGGGTGGGTGGGGAGGGGGAATGGGGGTTGCAGTCAGTTTGTTTGCATCGTAGGAGGCTCCAAACTTGTTGACCTTGCTTCGTACTTCATGCCATCGTGTGTCTCTTTCAAGCCCTTCTGTTCTGCTCTCCATGTATTCCCTATATATCCCCCTGACACACAATTGCTCATCTAATTATTTTACCTAATAAAGTTTGCTTTGAACTTGTATGAGTTAATAATCATAATTGAATTACTACCTTGCATGGAAATCAATATATTGCAAATAATGCATCTGCAGCTAATGTACTTCAAAAGCTACTGATTTCTTGAAATCTAAGAAAATTGGTGGCATTTCTTTAACCATAGTGGATATTGCAGAATCCAGGTAAAGTTCTATTAGCAGTAACCTAGTGAATTCTCTTTCAATCATTGTCAAATTTTCAGAGTTTAACCGTAACTTACCAACTTGTTCTTCCTTTCAAGGTAAGAAACAAACTCCTCTTGACGTTTCCAGAGCCTATGAAAATAGAAATTAGGTAATTCTTAGTGACTGAATGGAAAAAAGTTGTATAAATAGCTTAACTAGGCCTTCATCATTTAAGCTATCTAGTGTGACTTTTATTCTTTTCATCATTCGATATTAATCTTATCAATTAATCTAGTGATATGTCAGGCTTGCTATGATCATTATTTCTCATCGGTGGTGAAATTTTAAGATGTCTATTTATTTCTTTTATATAATGACTCAATGCTCAAGAAATCATACATGACTCAAAATTTTCATTCTAATATAGTGATTACATACCAGCTATGCTGCACAAATATCGACACTGACACCATAAGAACTTGATACAGATACAAGATACAAACATTTCAACTAGGTACAATAGTAGTCATCTATGTTGCAAGAATATATACGGGTACCATTTTCCCGAGTGCAACATAGCATAATAGATATCCTTTCTATGAGGACCAATTAATTTTAGTCACTTTTCAGGTAACTGAAATTCTAGCCTAGGAGGCACGGACACTTAAAAAAAAATTGGTCCGCATTGTATCGGACATGTATCATACACACTACGGACAACCAAAATGTACTAGGACATACAAAAAAGGATGTCTTGTCTATGCCGCCGTGTCTTTAATGTGTCATCATATTCGTTCGAAAAACCATGCTCCAACTGTAATCTATAAATTAAGTATGAAAGTATAACAACAAGCCTTACCTTCTTGGTCAACTGAAACTTAGCTTCCAACGCGTCAACTCGGTTCACAGCAGCATTCAACAACTCCTCCTTCTCAGCGGGGACTCAGCAGGCTTCTGGAACAAAAACCTTCTCCATCTCCGCATGGTACTTTATGGCACAGTTGAAGTCGGCCTCAGAAACAGTCATGCAGACAGCTGCTACTGCTGCTAGGCCTTGATTATTGCATCGCAGCCGTAGGCAGGATCCACAACATCGACAACTAACTTGGGGATGTCACATGTTACTTTGAGCATGGTGGTGATGCCCATGACAAAGGCCATGACACCAGAGTCGAGGTTGGGTCTAAGCCCATCTTGATTCTTGCAAGCAGCAGACAATATATGATCTCCATCCACTAATGGGAATTGAAAGATATACAATATGTTAGATAAACTTTGTATTATCTTTATATATTGCTTTATATGAATTTTCTTCTAGGTATTTATTGTACATGACACGAAATAGTATAGAACACATAATAAATACTTTTTTGCCCATTCCTAAAGCAAGAGTAAGCTAAGTTTATGTGCATGTGTAATATGAATCATTCCTCGTTTTATGAAATTGCTCAGATATTAGTACCTACGAGTTCAATTGCAAATAATGTCTTTCATAAGTTTGTTCAATTTATCAAGATCTTCGCTCTCCTACCAATTAGCAAGCAAGAAAATGCACCTGAAGCATGAGTTCTAAGTATATAACATATGCCAGAGCATGGATCGTTAGAGAGAACAATTTTTTTGAACAAATCATGTAAATTATTCTATCGAAAAACAAAATTTTACAACTCACATCGATAATCTTCGATATGGTAGATTCCTTGAACAACTCCGCCCACAGGAAATGTGACGAACCGACCGCAACGAACGCTCTTCCAAAGAAATCCAAGAACGCACTTCCAAAGAAATCCAAGAACCTCATCAACTGTCGCATTTCCCGTGGGCGACGATCCAAGAACCAAAAAACAGTCAAATTAAGAATCAAATAAGAGTAAAAAAATGATTCAAAAATTTCCACCAGATCCAAGAACCCCAAAATCTCACAGCGAACTAGAGGAGAAAAGCAAAGATATCATCCGCTTCGCTCTTGGCTGCGGCCTCGCCGACGGTGATCCTTGACTTCTTCGGCTTCTTCTCCTTCTGCTTCTTCGGCTTGTCCAATCCCGCTGTGCCAATGGTGGCGTTGGTCTCGTCTTCGTCGTCGCCGTAGTCGGATCTGTAGGCGGGGATGGAAGGGATTGCAGATGAGTCGGCAGCAACGGAAGGGGGTGTGAGTAGTGGCTGGAGAGGAGAACAGAACGAATTAGGGCTCAGAAAGAAAATGAGATCCAAAAAAAAGAGTATGGTAACACTTCATGTGTGCCATATGAAACTCACGTGATCACCAAGGGGTTGCTGACGGTTTATTATTATTATTATTAAATTTACCAACGGATTTTAGGTCTTACAAAAAATAGTATACGTTACTAGGATTAAAATCAGGAAGGCGTCGTAACGATGTCGTGCGCATAGAACAGGTACCTGGGCGGCATCGTCTGTCGTAGACGTCGTGAAGACGTCGAGGACGCCTTCGACGTCGTGAGCGAAACGAGGCGTTAAGTTACCAGCGTCGAAAGACGTCGGCCGTCCCGTGAGGCTCGGGAGCGCACGGAATGCGCGAGGCGTACGTGTGGGGCGATGATGAAAAAGTCAGTGCGGACAAGATCCGTACGAAGAGTCTGAAGCGACATGACGACCGGCTAAAAATCGTGTGCGGAGAGACACACGATTTAACTGAGCCTGCACGTGCTAGATTATAAAAAAAATGAAAAAGAAAAAAAAATATTATTCAATAAACAAATTATAAAAATATATTTTCCTACATAGGTTCATGTCGCTGAACATATGGTGTCTCTCTGCGACATGTACCATTCATGTCGTTGAACATACTGTGTCTTTCTGCGACATATACTACATGTCGCGGAACATATAGTGTCCTTCTGCGACATGTGGATGTCGCGATATGTAGAGAATTTTTGGCGGGACTAGTATTTCGTTTCCCTCGAGCAAAATTTATGTGGATTCTGCGACATATTAGAACTCATGTCAATACATATAAAAAATAGCTTTTAGAGACATAAAACACCCTATGTCGCTAAAATATGTTGCTAAAAATGTAATTTCTTGTAGTGTATGTTTCGCTGCACACACAAGCAACTTAACTCTAGGGCAAACCCACCCGAACGATATCCTTAATCATTCGGAATCAAACACATAATCAAATAGATCTACTCATAATCTAGTCGAAACCCAGTGTTACTCCATTAACCAAATTTCGATAATTCTCAAGACTTTAAGTTAAACTTCCTAACCAATCTTTCAAACCTGACTGCATCAAAGCCTTAATCAAAATTGCAGGTTTCGATACTCAATTCTTAATAACCAATTCCACTACCTTTCGAAGTTATCGTTCGCATCCTCTACGTCCTATCTTCCGAAATTTTCCAAACCCTTAAATCAACCAATCGAAATCCAAAACCCTACATCTCAAATATGCTTTTCCAAATACGATTTTCAATCTCGATAATATTGTTTCAATCAGATCAAGTAAACTTTTGTTTTCATTCAATCCTCGAGAACCCGTTTGATTTCATCGAAACACAATTTTGCTTTCAATTATTAACTTCCTTCTATACTCAAAATCCGATCCAACTATTCGATTTGTTCAATCAACATGTGATAACTCATCCGATCAATCTTTTATCAATATTTTTTCTGAGCATACAATTTCACAAATTCCTCCTATATTTGTTTCGACGATGTCCATACTGTCCTCAAGTACGTTGAATCGATGCTGGACCCCAACACATAAATACATCTCAAAAAGAAAGAAGATCAATTCCAAAGGAAGAGCTCAACTCCCAAAATAACATGAGCTCTCAATCCATCCACACCCCCAACCCCATCCCTCCTCCACACACATACCTCAACAATAAAACCTACCTATCCCAAAAAAAAAAGCTTATCAGGGGAGAGGGTTTGCGCATCAGGCCACACTGACGTGGCGGCCTTCCATTGGCTCCAGTATTCCCTGCTAGCACCGGGTCCTACTTAAGCCAATGGAGGACCGCCACATCAGTACGATCTGACGTGCACGCCCAACCCCTCTCCTCCTCGGTTCCGCAAGCAGCACCGATCCCAAAAAATATGAAGATCCGAATGTAGTCCTCCATGGTCAGTAGCTCTTCATCATCTGTCCTGACATGACATTACTCTTCACCATATGATCCACCATGCCCTCCTACCCCATAAGAAAGTTTCAATACGTCCCTCCTATGAACTTAACACTCATATATCCCTTATATAAAGTTTGTCGATTTTTAACAAAGATACTTAAGAGGTCCAAAAGAACTTCCATGAGGAGTAACATTCGTAGCTGCAAAAGAGGGGTTTATGTGAAGCCATTTTTATAAACCTTCAAATGTTTTTTTTTGAAGCATAAACCTTCAAATGTTGAAACAAGCATTCTACATACATTCATGTGGTAGGTGCAGCCATTGAAGGCTTACTTACCAGAGAATTCGCACCTACTGACAATAGCACATATAAAGTCCCAATAAGTTTATGACAAATTAATATATGTAGCATATGATGTCTTAAAAACGATGCATACTCCCAACTACCAATCTGCATGAAATCTATATATGTACTATCAAATACTCAAACTCTCCCAACTCTACTCAACAATCATAACACAATGGAAGCACATTGGCTGGCTAGTACGAATGCCATAAGAGTTGCTCTCGAGTCTAGTATTTTCTTAGTACTTCTTCTTCTTCTTCTTCTTCTTTCTGTGTTCAGCTGTGCTGGTCAAGAGAATGACGTGATAAATACCAGACTTGAGATGTTCGAGAAGCTCTTCCTCGACTCCTGGGTCGGCCCGGAGAGCATCACGTTCGATCATCTCGGCGAGGGGCCGTACACCGGAGTATCGGACGGACGGATACTCAAGTGGCGCGGCCGACGGCTTGGTTGGGCAGTGTTTGCCACCCCTAAACAAAGGCAAGCTCCTCTATACTATGTTGTGAATTTTGATTTGGTACTTTTATTGTTCTATTGTAGCTAGGACGTCCAAACAAGTTATTGTTATTTTGTAATGCATAAATTTATCTATACTAGCTATAATATAATGGAAAAAAAATGAGCTTTAATTTACCGTCAAGTATCAAACTTTTTTTAATATATCCTTGCATAGGTTAACTAATTAAAATTGTTCACTAAAGTTAATAAAGATATTAAGATAATTATGAGAGCTGTCATTTGGTCTTCCTAAATAATCTTATAGTCTTATATATATATATATATATATATATATATATATATATATATATATATATATATGAAGAGAATTTTTATAGATAAAGGCCAAAACGAAGGCACCCTGTACAAGCATACCCCAAAGCCCCAACAGAAGACACCACCCTACAAACCCAATGCCAAAACGACAAGAAAAAAAGTCCCGGCCCAAAACTGCGGGGATCCAACAAAATACCAGTCTCCAAAACATGGGATAGACAGGATCCAAAAACCGGAAAAAGGGAAAAGAAAGACCACCTATCTCGGAGTCCTACAAGACCGCTCTACCATATTGCATTGCCTGGATATTTCGACAATCAATTGCACACTGTTAAACATGCGCCCTTCGAACCTGGCTTTGTTCATGTTCTTCCAGAGAACCCAGATGATAGTTGCCGCAACGATGTGCTTATATATATATATATATATATATATATATATATATATATATTGTCATCTCGATCTACTGGACCATATAACCAAATTGCCACATTCATTTGCACCACTATATTGGGTTTCAAAACCACATGTTACTTTATTTTTGGGTGTTAAACCCACAAGTCAATCCTTATATGTACTTCCAATATTAGATGTAATCAGCTTCTACTATGACATTTGACACCCAGACTACCTTATGGAGAATGTAACTTCACCTTAAGAATACAGCTATGTATTATCGATTATATGTATCATAAATGTTCAACACAAGAGCCGCACAAACCAGCCCCCTATTTCCGTAACATTGACCTCTGATATACCAGATGTAGGAAGCATGGTGTGTCTTGAAACGAAGTTAAACCATAAATATGATATTGGACTAGACCCATATATGCCTTTTAAAAAATATTTATGCTAATGACATGACCAATCGCAATTATTAATTTAAATTAACATCATGATCCTATTTTATATTCGATCTTGGACTAGACTACTAACCCTATTGTCACAACCTTTTTGAACGCTCAACTAGATATGTTCGCGAGACAACCCAACAATTAGACCTTCAATAACTAGATTTGGGGGCAATGCTTCATTTATATGCATGAGCATAAAAAGAATTATAAGGAAGAAGGGAAGTCTTAGAATGATGGCCAAAGATTCAAAAAAGGGGAAGTAATATTAAAAAACATGCGGCAAACATGGGTATGGGGACATTTGTAAGGTATATGTTTAGAGGGTTAATATATATACTTTTTTAAAAAAATTTATTGACTTCTTTTTAGAGAGTAATGATAACATCAAGTAGATTTTCATTATAGAAGATAAAGTTCAAGTAGTACAGAATGCAATTATACTGTATTAATATTGCAATATAAAGTTTAAAATAATTGAGACAAACGTAAAGAACTTCCCTCATATTATATTGAAATATAAAGTTTAAAAGAGGGTTAAACAAATTCTCACTTAACATTGTGTAGTCTCACTTAGCTAAACCCCACCCTCAAACGAAGCATAATTTTATTTTATTTTACTTAACTTTGTCTCACTTAACTATAAGATATTCAATCCAAGCAAATCCGAGAGAAATATATTCAAATGTTCGGATAAAAGTTCCTAAATTATTGAAGATCCTTTAATTTCTCTTTTGCCAAATACACAATATCAGAACCATGAAGGCACGTACAGTCTCAAAGAAATTTATTTGTAAACAAATTAGAAGAATCTATGAAATTATTCCAAAATTCAAAAGGAGAAGGAATTTGAACTCTAAATTCCAAGAGAATAAAAATGTGATTTAAAATCAATTCAAACTTTTGAAAACATTTGTTAACATTTATATATAAAAAAAAGTCTTGTGCACATGAACACCTACCCAGACCATGACCTATCCACACCATGCACAGAGGATCCATACTGACAGCATTAATTTGTTTGTTCATAGTTCTTTTTTTTTTTTTCTCTCAAATATTAAGAACAAAAGTACTACTCCCAACTAATAACTGTATCCAAGACTGATGGCAAGATCCATAGCTTGTGCTGACCCTCAACTCTGGGGGTGGGCCTCCAGCAGGGGAGAGCATTGCCTTTTAAAGACCAACTACATTTATTTGTGCACTTTAAACTTTATTTTATGTAGGTCCAATTTAGACATTGAGTTTTGAATAGATATAAACATAACTATTGGTACCTATGTACTGTGAGCATTGTTACTTTGTGAGAGGTCACACTCACAAAATCCAAACTCACAAGAATGCCCTACCTCAATAATGTAAAGTTTGGGAGAAATAGAAACATGTAAGTACTGGTTTTATTGTTGGTCCCACTCGACCTCTTTGCCCTTACTTTCAATTCAAGATGTTGGGTCCGACCTGGCCCGACTTTGACCGGATTTGATCGGATTGGGTTTGGGCCGAGTCAGTTTGGTCTAAAATAATTGGATGGCGTGAACCAAAATCCAAATCCAGCTCATTTCAAAATCCAATTTGAGCTGGTCTGAGCTAGGTCTGAATCCACGGAATTTTTTCAAAAAAGAAAAGAAAAGAAAACTAGGCACTTGAGCCTTAGGATGGACTATTTAAAAAAGAAGAAGGGAAATTAGAGAATTTTTTTTAGAAAATATATAGAATGAGTCATTAATAAAAATGAACAAATTTAAATTCTTTCAAAAACTTTACAAAAAATTATTTATTTCAGAAAAGATGAAAGGTACACAGTTCATCTTCAAATTCAATTTCTTCATGTCCATCTTTCTTTGAGTCTTTGATGCCAATCTTCGATATATTCAAAAAATTTAGAAAAATATATCTTAAGTTGTAAGACTTCGCTGCTTCATTCTCCAGCTTCTACAAATATCATATATATTAAGAGCTTAAAATTCAAATTCATTAACGTCGACATTTTTATCTCTTAAGTGTTAATCGAGTCTGTTTTTATCAGGAGCCAAATCTTGAATTTCATCATTGTATCTCAGGCTCATCATCTATTGGATCAGAATAATTTGTTTACCCCTGTCTTTTTCGTATACAAGGATTTCAGCTTCTTCCAAAGTGTTCTTGTGTGCTCTATATTGGTGACATGATTGTACATTCTTATCAACAAACATCCTCATATACCCATACACATGTATATACTCGAAATTTTAGTCCCCATCGGATTATTCAGGGGGATTTTCGGAGCAAATATCGAAAGATGCAGCTTATTGACGAACAATAAATCTTTTATCTTACTCTGCCAATAGTGATAATTTAAACAGTTTAGGTTTACCATGAACACCATATTCACATTCATCTCTTCTCCTTGATTTGACTGTTAACTCTGACACCTCCTTTGAACCCAAATCTTTGATACCACTCTGTTAGTATAAGTAGAACCAAAAGCTATGAGACCACTCTGTAGGGAATGAACGTGAAAATCATTCCCCCAAACCAAGAAGTTTCGAGAGAACCGAAGTAGAACACAAAAACCAAATAGCCAAAATCATACGAGAGCCAAACAACGCAAATACAACAATTTTGACGTGGAAAATCCTTATGAAAAAAAATCACGGGACGATCAGAGTCCAACTCTGAAAAGTCTCCACTAATGGAATAAGAAAATACAATGACTCCTTACAGACTTCTCATCGATCCAAATCGATCACCACAACTACTTGGAAGATGAAAACTGATTATCGATTCCCTAAGAACAAGGACGACGAGTAGAATTATCCGAAACCGTCTTTGCTTCAATATAGTCTTCAATCCCCCTCTCTCTAGAAGTTTCAAAATATTGATCTCTATCTCTGGTAGATTGATGGATGGTTTCTAGGGTTAGGAAACTATATATATATATATATATATATATAAACTGCAGCAAATTTGGACCATTGATTTGACCCAACGGTGTTGATCAAAATCCAGAACTCGTCTGAGCCCGACCAAATTTGATCTGATTTAGTAGAACAGTTTTGTTCGGCCTGGAACGATGCTTGAACTGAACTCGGTCATCCCCATGCCGAAGTGTTCTGTCTGACCGTGCTTGGACTAGCTAGGTAGGACCGAACACGGTCAGGTCTGGTCTGGTCTGGTCGACAAATTCTCAAACTGTTATTTTCTCAACTCTGCTTCGCTTTCTGAGGTTCTCCGATATAAGGATGATGCTCGTCGTAATTCGAGATGTTCTCCACATAGATTAGAAATTCCATCCAATCACCAACAGAAGTACATGCCAATATCAAGCGGAAGATCAATGATAATGCTTACATCATTGACTTGCATGAGGATACGGATGTCCAAAGATCTTCAATGTTGCTAGCTTCACACTGGTCCATCCTGTGTATAACTCGCGGACGAGTTCTCTTTAAGAGGGGGAGCCTGATGTGGGGCTTCTGGACACGGCAAAATCGAGCCTGCACATCAACCTAACCTAACTGTTGACTGCATTTTTTTTAGGCTTTAGTAGTCTATGTAGTGGAATAAGGTCACCCATGTTGGCCCTAAGTTATGGATATTTATGTTTTTTGCATTTTGTGATGGAGGCTAGGGTCTCGCCTTTTGCCTTGGCTTATATAACTCTTTATAATAAGCATTTTGTGATAGAGTCAATTAATCTAAATTTCGTCCAATGGGTCGTTTCTTTAGTTCACTTTGGGTGAACTTTTTTTTTTTTTGAACTTAATGCTGTTATTGAATTAATCAGTAGGAATAGGGTTTGTTAGAGAGGAACAATCATCAGCCATAAATTGAGCAATACAATGAGGGGTAGAAAGGAAAATGCAGCTATCTTATTCCACTGAATTCCCTGTTCTTCGCACGAAGTGGAAGCTGAGGTTATTGCATGTCCGAATGTCAGAGAATATATCATGGACCATTTCCGAAAGTCTCCAAGGGATAAGGGAAGATTCTTCTCTGAGAATCCTATTGACTATCAAGGAGTCCCCCTCAATGGTAATCGCCTTCGTGTTCAGCTCCCGGGCAAGACGGATCCCTAAGTGAGCAGCCACGAGTTCCGCCTGTATGCTAAGATCAGAGCTGTATGTATCAGGAAGGAATTCAGATATGGCTTTCACAAATGCACCTTTAGCGTCACTTTGGGTGAACTTAAATATCACATTATGTACATGAAAATGATGGAGGTGGTTGGTGCGAGGGATGGGCAGCCATGTCCCATTTACATTTGGGGGAGGAGCCGCAGTTCTGATCATTTACAATACCAGACAACATCATATTTATTCAAACGACAATGCTACGTGGATCGCATTTTGGCCAGCAATTTGGTCCGCGGTCTATGTGTCGATGGCCCAGGCGAATTTGGGAGGGGGGGGGGGGGTGCAAATTGGGTGACGTCGCGTCAGTCCGCGATCACAGACGGCGGGCACAGGCCGCAGACGAATTGGGGTGGGGGCAAATTGGGTGACGTCACGTCAGCCCACGATCACAGACAGTAGGCACTGATCGCAGGCTGTTTAGCATTTTCCTTAATTCAAAATCATAAAGTTTAGAAGCTAGTTGGTGGTGCATGATAATTGCTAAAGTTATGACATATACTTGAGGCTAACACTATTATTGGTTTGATCTCTTTATAACAGAGCTGAAGGGTGTGATGGCTCTGATAACCATCTAATGGAAAGCTTCTGTGGGAGGCCATTAGGCCTGCAGTTCTACAAAGCAACCGGTGAGCTCTACATTGCCGACGCCTACTTCGGGCTTCTGTCGGTGGGTCCGAGGGGAGGAGTGGCTACGCAGCTAGTTAAGGGGGCCGACGACGGTGAGCTCTTCTTCTTCACCAATGGGGTGGACCTTGATCAGGAGAATGGAATGGTCTATTTCACAGACAGCAGCACTAAGTTCAGGAGGAGGTGCACATATGAGTCTTTTCTCTCTATATTAATCAGACTAACATAAACGCATAGCCCTCAAATCTCATCTGCACAAGAGTTTTGATCATATAGCATAGTATCAAAACAATCATTATTCTAGGTTTTGTGTGCATTTTAAGCAGATTTTGAAATAGTGATTATTGTTGACATGTTGTGAGGATTAATTCTGTCCTCTATAAAATAATGGAAATTCCACTGTGGCGATGTATTCCGCAATGGAAATAAAACATGGACAATGCTAGGGTTACAACCAAACACCTTTTACAGCCGTCACATTACGGTTGCCAATTGATTATTTCTTCTCATGTGGGATAGGGAGGATGGGAGACCAATTCACAATGCTAGGGTTACAATTCCATTTGATTGTAATTCTGACATTATTGTTAAAATATGCATAGCTCGGGAGGGGAATATAAAACTTCTACTTTGACTTTCAAAACTAAAAATATTTAAAGTAGCGCCCACTATTAAAGTTTTAAAACAATATAATTATGTTCTTGGTACGTAATCTTTTATTATTGAGTAATACTATAAAAATACACTTTTCTTGACACACTTCATAGCCACACTAATATGACACTGCATTATTGGATGTCAAGGAAAGCATTAAAAGGAGGTAATAATTGACATTCAATAATGCAGTGCCACATCAGTGTGGCTATGAAGTGTGTCAAAAAAAGTGTGTCTCCATAGTATTACTCTTTATTATTTGATCTTAGTTTTGTCCCATCACCGCAAAAGCAAAGTTAATTAGCCTTTTTTTTGAAAGTCTTGTCAGACCGAAGGGGGACGACGGTGCCACGTGTCCTCCTCTCATTGGTTGGAATTAGTTGTCCACACGTCCAGCCTCCGCTAAAAGGTGGGCCTGTAATTTCGACCAATAAGAAAGAACACGTGACACTGCAGTTTAAACCGCGGTCCACCACCTCGGCTTGGGAAGAAGCGTTTTTTTTTTACCTTTTCTTTTTCTATATGAGTAAGCAATTATGCCTATGGTTGGGAATATGGCAAAAGTTATTTTCTACTTAGTCACTTATATGATAGGCTATAGCTCATCGTAACCCTAAAGAACGACGTTAGCATAATCTCGCACGCTGCATGCAGGGACTACTTATTGGCTGTGCTCTCCGGCGACGCAACCGGGCGGCTAATGAAATACGACCCCAACACGAAGAAGGCGACCGTGCTAGCTCGGGGCCTCGCATTCCCGAACGGAGTAGCCATGGGCCACGACAGCACCTTCCTGCTCCTCGCGGAGACGACCAGGTGCCGCATCCTCCGGTACTGGCTCCGAGGAGCGAGAGCCGGGTCGCTCGAGGTGTTTGCGGAGCTCCCCGGTTATCCGGACAATATCAAGAGGATTAGCCCCGGGGAGGAGTTCTGGGTGGCACTCAACCAGGAGAGGCTGGAGCTGCTCGTGAGGGCCGGGGCGTGGTCGGGAGAGCGGCCGCTGGCGGTGAGGCTGAGCGGGGAGGGGAAGGTTGTGGAGGTGCTGGACGGGAAGGTGCTGACGTCGATCAGTGAGGTGGAGGAGAGGAATGGGAGCCTGTGGCTGGGCTCAGTCGACATGCCATATGTTGCTGTTTTGGGACATTAACATGTCAATGAAGATAGACTGTTCCAACTTTCAGTCTGTGCTATGTTAAGATTGTTGTTTTAACTTATTAGAGCATGACACTGGGAGAGATTTTAAATGCTACTTTTTGACTTTATCCAAAAATTTTAGCAGTTGAAGGCTACAATAGACACTTGTCTATATTTAAAAATCTGGAAATTGTTGAAAAACCCAATTTCGGGGTAGGCTTTTATGAAATGCCCACCCGCTGCATAAGTTTTATGAAATACCCAGAATTAAGTATTTTCACGTTAAATATTCCAAAATTTCCTTTTAGATGCCACCCGCTGGAAAATGCTATTTTTATAATACCGAAACTACCCCTCCGCGCGAATTGGTCATCTATATGTATTTGAATTCAAAAAACTCAGATCTGGATTGCGATTTTCGTCTTCTTCTTCTTCACGGGAAATCTGAATTCCATTGCTCTCATATTCAGCAGAGATCGCAAAAATCGTTCGTAGTTCGGTGTGTTTTTCTTCAGTCGAACTCAGATCATCGCTCGTCATCATCATCACCATCATCATCATCTTCATCGTGGAGACATTTGAAGTTTTTCGACGATTAGGTCAATTGTGGAGAGAAGATCTTTCTTCTTCTTTTCCATAAGAATTATCATCGTTTTGAAAGAAGAACGAAACTATTTATTCATGAAAAAACTAAATTAACGTTTTAACACTGTAAATGACCATTCTCCGTGTAAACTAACACGGAGAATGCCATTCTCCGTTTTATTTAAAACGGAGAATGCCGTTCTCCGTGTTTCTAACACGGAGAATGACCATTCTCCTGCGTTTTAACACTGGAATGACCATTCTCCGTCTTAATTAGGACGGAGAATGACCATTCTCCGTCTTAATTAAGACGGAGAATGCCATTCTCCGTTTTATTTAACACGGAGAATGACATTCTCCGTTTTATTTAACACGGAGAATGGTCATTCTCCTGCGTTTTAACACTGGTATGACCATTCTCCGTGATAAATTACACGGAGAATGGCATTCTCCGTGTAAATTAAGACGGAGAATGGTCATTCTCCGTTTAATTTAGCACGGAGAATGTCCATTCTCCGTTTTATTTAACACGGAGAATGGCATTCTCCGTTTTATTTAACACGGAGAATGGTATTCTCCGTGTTTCTAACACGGAGAATGGTCATTCTCCTGCGTTTTAACACTTGAATGACCATTCTCCGTGTAAATTAAGACGGAGAATGTCATTCTCCGTGTTACTAACACGGAGAATGGTCATTCTCCGTGTAAATTAAGACGGAGAATGCCATTCTCCGTGTTACTAATACGGAGAATGACCACCCTCATGCGAAAATTAACATTTTTCGTGTTCTAAACGGAGAATGGTCATTCTCCTGCATTTTATGGTCAGTTGAAACTTTGGAGGGCCATAACTTTTGACTGGGAGGTCGAAACGAGGTCCCGTTTGTCGCAAAATGAGCGTATCGTCGAGGAGACTGAAAGTAACAGTTTTACAGTTAGACGGCCTTCCAAAATTTTAGAATCGTAAAAAAATGATGTTTGGACCTCCGTTTTAGCACTTTTGCCGTTCGTTCCGGTCTTTCCGAAATTTTCCGACGAGTTTTTAAAGATTTTTGAGGAGAAAACCTAGATTCGAAAGTGAGCAGCGTATGGAAGAAGATGGAGTATTGAAACGTTTTTTTAAGAGCAGTTTTGTGGGTGTTTCCAATAAATTAAAAGGAAGGGCAAAAGGGTCATTTGGAACCCGCTTTGGATAAGTTTCTCTAATTCTGGGCACGCGATGAAAGTTTTTTTAGCGGTGGGTTTTACATAAAATTTTTTTAGTTTTTGGGCATTTCATAAATCTTCCCTTTAAAAATTGCTATAAAGTTAGGCAAATGTTAAAGGCCACCCCCAAATTACTAAGGACAACTCTCCTACTAAGGACAACCATGAAATTTTTTTTTTTACTAAGAGCAACCAAAGTTGAACAAGTTTACTGAGGGCCACCGAGAAAAAAAAAATTTGTGAAGCACTCCGCCATCCTCGACGAGGTCTTCCGCGCCCAGAGAGGTTCGCCCGGCCAAGGGGGCGTCGTGGGGGAGGTGCCACGGCGGCGTGCGGCTGCCGACGCCGCCGTGTGGGGCTGCATCCGCCGGCTGCTGCTGCGAGCAGCTGTTGCTGCTGCTCCTTGCTGCTCGGCCAGGGCTGGATGGGCTGGGTGACGGAGTAGACGGAGAGGAAGGTGGACTCCGTGGGCAAGCTCACAGCGAGAAGAAGCGCGAGAAGAATGCATCCATAGCTCCAAAACAAAACAAACCCTTCAAGAAAACCCAGCTTGGTGATGATGGAGTAGAATTAGAAGGGTGCAAAAGGTGCAAAATAGGCTAAGGCTAACGCGTATATATTTTCACCCTCCTCTGGAATTTTGCAGAGAATTCCAGAGAAGCCCTGCAGGCTAAGGCAAATAGGCTAGGGCGGTTGGGTGATGGTGATGGTGATGACGCGTTAGCTCCTCCTCCTCCTCCTCCTCCTCCTCCTCCCGCAACACCCTCCGCCTCCCACCACCTTCCGTCGCAAACTACAGTGACTGCGGCTTGCCTGCAGTCCGGTCTTTACTTCGGACTGCAGGCAAGTCCTGCAGTCACTGTAGGTTGGAAGTTAAAAAAAAATTTCTGTCAATTGAGGACTGCAGGCAAGCACTGCAGTCCTGTGTTCACTTTGGACTGCAGGCAAGCCCTGCAGTCCTCGATTGACAGAAACGGGTGGCCCTTAGTGTTTTCAAAATGGCAAACTTGTAATTTTTTTAAAATTTTAAGTTGGTGGCCTTTAGTAATTTGGGAGTGGCCTTTAATATTTGCCTAAAGTTAAGAGCATCTCCAACCCTATTTGTCTTGTTAAGTGTTGTGAGTCTTAGGTGGCTCCTATGTGGCATGAGCCACAAGACAATGTCTTATTTATGTGGCAAAATTATATCTCAAAAGACAATGAGATAAAGAAAATTCTCTCCAATGCAAAAGTATTGAGAAGACAATAAAAAGTATTTTTTCCAACTTCCAAGACAACTTTTAAGACAACTACTCATCTTCTTTCTTTTTTCTAATATTTTTTATTCATAATTGATGACATGGAAGAGAAGACATTGTCAAGTGCATTGTCTAGAACAAGACAATCAACTTCACAATGTCTTCTTTAATTTTTGCCACATAAGCTTCACAATTGACTTGACAATTGCATTGGAGAAGAACTTTTGAATAAAATTTTGTCATTCCTATGTGGCATTAACTTTTTTCCAAAGTCACAATAGGGTTGGAGATGCTCTAAGAGACACTTCATATTTGGAGCGTGTGTTAGCTCCACTATATTAATTTCTGCGCCCACGAATATTAGCCAATTTACCAAACATGGAAGAAAAATAAAAAGAAAAAAGATGAAAGATGTTAATTTGAAGTATTTATTTGGAGTATATCATTGTGTGACAATGTCACGGAGACACTCTAAAAGTAATAGTTTACACAATTTTTTATAATTTGAAATACGTGTTTGAAGTGTCTCCACTGTGGATGCTCTTAAAAGTTAATACTTTGCTTCCTACAAAGTGTATATATATATAAATTAATTGCTTAAGGAAGTAATTACATGATATAATGTATGAGAAATATAGGATAATGTTGCAGTTTCTTTGCAATTGTACCATGTTGGTAGGGGTGAGCGTTCGGTTTATTCGCTTTCAACCGAATAAAAGCGAATAAACCGAAATTCTAAAAATTCAAAAAAAAAAAAAAACTAAGATTAGCCAAAACTGATATCGACCCGAACCAAATAAGCAATTCGGTTTATTCGATTGGAATATTTATATTATTTAATGGATCAGATCCAAAGTTGAAATCGTGGTTAAATTATATTAAAAATAATAATTTTTATACACACATTAGTTTTATTTCAAAGTTTCGTCCAAAATTGGACTAGTTGTTAAATTATCATACATAGAATTGTTATTTTCAAAATATACATATTTTTAATCACAAACTATGTATAAAATTGAGAGTATTTACATAATTGCATAAGTCTTATTCAGCTTTTATTTTTAAAACCGAAACCGAATCAAATCTTTCTTATTCGGTACGGTTAATTAGGTTGGATCTTCGGTCTAAAACCAAATAATGCTCATCCCTACATGTTGGATAAAATTTAAGGAGAGTTGGATTGAGCAAAATATGAGGGGAAACCTTTTAATATAGTCCGCCTATCATCTCTCATTGCAAGTACAAAGAGTTCAAGAATCTTCATAGTTCAGGATATTTAGCTTCGTAATCAAAATATGGAAGATTCAAGCTATTTAATTGCTAGTAAACAAATTTCAGTACATAAAGTTTGAACCTAATGATAGTTCAAGATATCTAGATGCAAATTACTCGAACCAATATAACACCCAAAAGAATTGGTTATGCTTCATACTTCTGATCATCTTGTATTAGCTACTCCCATTTGGTTCTGATCAGTTTTTCTGTGTGCTAAAATCATTAGTCATGGCCAAGCTCCCCTCCATCCTCTTGAGCACAAACTTCTCCACCAGTACATAGCAACCAAACTTGTTCCTCCCACTGATCATACTCATCCCTTAGCAATCAAACTTGTTCATGATCAGTAAATGCCACCTCCGTGACAATGACACCAAGCTCCACAAGTTTTCCTGTAATGTGGTCGTGGTTCTCGCAACAATAGATCTCTTCCCCGAACCGCTCTAGTGTCATCTCCTAGAATGCCGGCCTTGTAATATGATCTTGCGGGATGTCTGCACACGAGATATTTTGTTCCATCGAGACAACTTTGTGCAACCTATCTATTACGATTCGCTCCCAAATATTTGGGTACGAGTATGTGAATATGTCCAGTCTACGTCACGGTATCGACAATAGTACGTTGTCTATAACCTCAATGTCTCGTATTGAAGCACAACATAGAATAATACATCAACAGTAGCTAAACTAGCCTAATAGTGTCAAATCCAAATGTCCAACAAGGATCGATCTCTAAATAGCAACACCAAGTAATATACCCCGGGAACAAACCCGGTGAAGAATAAGGAAACATGCACTCCAAATTAACGGTCTTCAGAGGAAGAGAACATGGCCACGAAACATCAATCTCAACATAGAACATAGTAACAATCACCAAAGTGTCGTGTGGTTATCAAGTTAGGATTGAAGCAAGTACGAATTAAACCTAGGCAAATACAAGTACAAATTATGACAAGTAATTATGCAAAACATGATAATAAGACAACTATAGAGGAACATACGAGATGAACAATATATAACTAGACCACACTTGGTGGCAAAAAAACAAGTATCCAGACAATATGCAATAGCCACAAATCTAAAGTACGCGTTCATGTTTCATTAGAAGCACAATTTTCAATACGTGAATAGGCTTGTGATTTAAATAACGCTGTGCAGGACGCTCTCACAAGAACGAGAGAACGTCATGCTATGTGTAAATTCTGTTGGTGTTTTTGTCTTTGGACTATGAAAGATAGTCCCACATCGACTACACCAAATGGTGAGTATCTCAATATAATGTATTGCTTGTGTTGAGGTGTGCACATGAGGTGTAGTAGGGCACAAGTGTGTGCCATGTGGGAGTATTTTCCTAGAAGGAAAAAGGATTAATTCCAACAAAGAAGTAAGTTAATTTTTGTTGTGCGGACTCGGACTCGGACGCGGACTCCAGGATGTCTCGTGCATACATGGGAGTGTTTGGGGGGTAGGCGTGGACTGTCACACTTCTATGCTGATTGTGGGATGATCTAAAATATCAAACTCTATCTTTGAGTATTGGTATTTTAGTCCCACATCGGATAGGAGAAGAGGTGAAGTCTCACTCCACTTTATAAATAGAGCCCCTTGGCCTCCTTTGAAAGATGCACCAAGAAGAGAGTTAAGGGAGTCCGTAAAGTCCATGAAGCCCGTTCAAGTCTCAAATTTTGACTTACGAGCGTTCCAGAAGTTCTTCGTGAATTTGCTGGCTCCTGGAAGCAGATCGTGGTGGGCGAATCTTGCTTTGAGCAACAGTGATCTTAATCACCCCAGCAAGAACCTTTCCTCTTCTTCTTTCTTCTCCTTCATCTGAGTTGTAACTCAGTTCTGTCCGTCTGCAACTGCGATTGCAAGGAAGAACGTGAGATTTATTTTATGAACTCAGTTCTGTCCGTCAGCAACTGCGATTGCGAGGAAGAACGTGAGATTTACTTTCTGATTATTGTTGCTTTTGTAATCAGATTCATATTATAGTGTTCCTCTTGGATCTCGAGAATAATCAGAAGGTGAACGTTTGTTGAACCTCTGATCTCGACATCGAGTCTACCATCTTTGATCAAGCCCCGGGACTAACAATCTCAAAGCAAGATCCTTGTAGATGGAGAACTCTCGTGCTTCTCTCATCGATACCAGCTTTAACAAGTTGAAGAAATTCGAGGGAGAACATTTCCAAATCTGGAAGAGGAAGGTCACCCTTAATCTTCAACTCGTGGACGTAGACCATGTGTTGATTGAGGATGAACCGACTCTGGCAGAGTCATATTCCAAGAAGGTGAAGGCCAAAGAGATCTGGGATTCTTTGGGTAAGCTATATGAAGATTATGAGAACAGATCCAAAATCTTCATCGTCGAGAAGTACCACAAGTGGCTCTTCGAAGACGAGATGGCGATGCTACATCAAGTGAAGGAATTTCTGAAGTTGTGCCAGAAGTTAGATGACGAGAAGATGCCCCTCGTCGACAAGTTCATCGTTGGAGGGATAGTCTCGAAACTTCCTGCTGGTTGGAGCAACTTCTATGCTAGAATGCATCGGAAGAAGCTGGACATTAGCTTGGAAGATCTCCTACAAGAGATCCACGTTGAGGACGAAATACGATCTCAACTGAAGATGGACTCTCTGTCCAACCAACTGGTTAAGGCCAACTTGGTGCAGACAAGAGAGTTCAAGAGGAAGCAGATGGCTTCTCATCACAAGAAGAAGGATTCCACTATTCTGAAAGTGAAGGGTCCTTCGTTCAAGCAACAGAAGTCCAAGTCCCACGTGACTTGCTTCAACTGTGGCAAGAAGGGCCACTATAAGAGTGAATGCAAATCCAAGCCCAAACAAGCTGAGCAAGGTGAGCCTAGCAAGGTTTTCATGGTTTCTAACATAGTTGCTATGATTGCTTAGGTCACAGCTGTGGGAGCTGACTCTGACTGGTGGATAGACACTGGTACGACCTGCCATGTCTGCTCTGGCAAGGAATGGTTCGTCACATACCAGCCAACTTCTGAGAAAGTTATCATGGCGAACCAAGCCCAAGCTGAAGTTTTGGAGATCGGAACTGTGGAGCTGAAACTCACATCCGGGAACACTCTGACGCTTCAAGGTGTGAAGCACGTTCCGGTGATTGCAAAGAACTTGATCTCTGGAAGCCTGCTTAGCAACACAGGCTTGAGGATGGACATCAATGTTGGCCAGATGGTAATGTCCAAGAAGGGAACATACTTCGGAAAAGCTTTTCAAACCGAAGTGATGTTCAAAATTCAGCTTGTAAACCAGTCAAATGTAATCAATGCAATCGCTCGTTCAGATTATTCTCTTGAGTTGTGGCATAATAGGCTAGGACATGTTCACTGTAAAAGAATTAACAAAATGTCCAGTCTAGGACTTATCTCCAAATATGGGGGTAAGGTAGAGAAGTGTGAAGTATGTGCTCAGACAAAGATCACAAGAAAACCCTTTCATCGGGTCAATCGATGCACAGATCTCCTGGAGTTGTACACTATGATATCTATGACTTCAAGCAATTCTCTACAAAAGTCGGGATGAAGTATTTCATAACCTTCATCAATGAATTCTCAAAGTACGCATTCGTCTACTTGCTCAAATCTAAAGACGAAGCGTTCGAGAAGTTCAAGGAGTTCAGGGCCGAGGCTGAACGACAAACTGGACAACAACTCAAGAGGCTAAGAAGTGATCGAGGCGGAGAGTATCGGTCTCATGAATTCACATTGTTCTGCAAAGAATATGGAATCATAAACGAGACTACTGCTCCGTATTCTCCTCAATCTAACGGAGTAGCGGAGAGGAAGAACAGAACGTTGACAGAAATGATGAACTCAATGCTGCTAACTGCGGGTCTTCCTAAATGCTACTGGGGAGAAGCTGCATTGACGACCACTGTCACGCCCCAGAACCAGAATACTGGTAAGTAGGGACGGACCAGGCCAGCTACGTATACCAAAGTACTCCAGGACTCTGAAATAACGTATAAGCTGTATAGATGTGGGTTACTACTACAAACCAACAGTCGATCCTAGGTCAAGCAATCTTAGGTATCTCAATCACAGGCAAATATGTAAAGTACAAGAAGTATGATCAACTGGAATATAAAATAGTAAAGCATCCCAAACTATCATATATCAATGATCATGAAGCTAATAATACCGAGTGAAGAATAGCAAGAGTAATAGTCATACATGATAAGCTCTAGCTATAGTCTAGAATACGCAAATCATGTTCTGGCCCGTAGGCTAAATGTCAAGTCCAAAATACAAGCTAAACACGTGCTCGGAGGCTAAACGCCATAAAAGAATAATGTACATAACTAGTGGGAGAATGAAATAGAAAATCCACTAAGGTACTCTGGTGCTCTGGGTAATCACCAACGAGTGGAAGGTACGGAAGATCCTCCGGGCTCCTCTATCAGATCTGGCCAAACAAAACTAGTGGGGTCAGACCCCCAATAGCAAGTACCACAAAGGAAGCCAAACCGTGAACTAAAACCAGCATGCAAATCATAGCAACGGATAGCGAGAGAAATAAGTAAAAGCAAATCGAGACTCGTGCGCTACCAATGCACTTATCCCGAGAATAGAAAAGACAATAAGTAAAGCAACATGTAGCATAAAGTAAATGACATGTGACGTAATGTAAACTGTGTACATGTAAGGAAAAGGAAGCATGTGAACATGAAAGATAAACTAGACATGTGAGCATGTTAAGTAGCCGGGACATGTGAGCATGTTAGATAACTGGAACATGTAAGATAACTGGAACATGTGAGCATGAAGTAACTGAAACATGTGAGCATATTATGTAACCGGAGCATGTGAGCATGTTATGTAACTGGAGCATGTGAGCATATTATGTAATTAGAGAATGTTAAGTCTATATAGAACGACAAATGATTAGATGACTTAGGAACTGTTCTGGAACCCAAGTTACAACCCGTAAACCAAACAAGGACCGGGGTTGTAACCCTTCTCCTGAAAAGAACTTTAGTATCTAATTATTTACCGGTAAAAGTAAAGCATAAACAAAGATGTACCGAAAATAAACAAATCCGGACACTGCCTAGACAAACTAGACTAGACTGAACTCTATACAATAGTCACGGCCAAGCAATGAGTACGGCTTTATACATTAGCTAACTAGGGTTGTCAAATCTTAATTACTAACAAATACAAGTCTGAGAATTCCAAGTCCAGCACCTGCCTGCTACTACCTGAATGGTCTAAGCCAAAGGAGCAATGGTAATAGTGGATACATCGCCTAGGAGACAAACGTATCCTATAGTAGTGGTACATTGCTCGGGAGACAAATGTACCACTAAGACATATAATAATGGGTACATCGCCCAGAAGACAAATGTACCCGGTGCAACACTCGACGGTGCGCTGGAAGTGTGCTCATCATGACAGATAGCTCCAAATCCCAAGTATATATATGTAATGCCAAGACCAAAGGGGCAACAGGTAACTGAAAAATTCTCAATGATCTAAGTAATCAAGCTAGTTGTTTAGTCATTAAAATTTTCTTGTCGGGTTCCGGGTGTGACATTCTGCAGAATCCATCCTAGACATGAGACATGCAAGACTGGACAAAAGCAAGAATGTGCATCATAACAAGCCACAACAAGAAAATATAATAAACAAGAAGCTAGAAGTGGGCTACGACGAGCCACTATAGGGAGTGCGCCATGACAGGCCACTATCATGTAAGCAAAGAAAGACATGTAACAATTATCATAGCTTGTAAGAAAGAATCTATCAAAAAGACATATCACGGCATGTGGGAAACAATAATTAAAGCTAAGTACATTTCATAGAAAAATGATTGAATATGTGCTAGTGTCAAGTGTATATAGGGTGTATAATCATTCTCTAACTATACAAGATTATCTAATCATGTTAGGAAATTATTACAATCGAAGAGAATATCAAAAACGGACAAAAATGGGCTAAAACGGGCTAAAACAGACTAAAACAACATAAAACGGCATACCGGCGGTATACTGCGGCATACCGGCGGTATGCCAGCCTAAAGACAGAAAGTTTCTGGTGCAAAAATCGGCATACCGGCGGTATACACCGGCATACCGACGGTATACCGTTTTTCCAAACAGCAACAAAATCCAGATTTTTGCCAAAACTTGTTTTGGCCATAAAAATTTCGTTTTAAATCAAAATTCGAATTTTTAAAAGTCAAAATTACATAGAATTGAATTTCCTACAACATGGAACTATTAGATTTCAAAAATTCAAAGATTTGATATATTAATATCTCAAAATACTCCAAAAAATAGATTTTTGGGGCACCGAAACGGGTTCCGATTGCCACCAAACTCAAAATCCATGATATATAAACTAGGTGAGGGCCTCATATATGTATATGTGACCAAGATCCATGATGGTAACACTAGTATCACTCTTGATACCAAGTTTTCTACTAAGTCCATATTGGATTTTAACAGAAAATTAAAACCTTGCTTAAACAAATTTTGGAAACATGCATATATACGAGAATCATAAGGAAAACATATTTAACAAAATGAGTTTAGGAATTCTAAGCATTTAATACCAAGGAAAACAAAAATGACAACAAAATAATATGGTTCATGGATTTGACAAGATGTACTTACCTAGGTTAAGCTCCAAGCCTAATCTTCGACTCCTCCTCCTAGGGGGTTAGACACCACACCCAAGGCCTCAAGGCCAAGCTCTTGGCAAGCTCCAAGGGGGAGAGAAGGGAAGAAGAAATGAATAGAGAGTGAAGAGAATGAAAAGAGAGAGGCGATAGAAAGTGAAATGGTATATATAGAAGGGGGAATTAATCCTAGCCGTTGGATGGTGATCCATGTGAAGATCTAAGTCAATCCTAACCATCGAAACAAAACCAAATATTCAATGGGTAATAGGGTGCATCTATACTATTCACAAAAATATCTAAACACTATTCATCAAAATATCGAAAATACTATTCATAAAAATATCTGAAATCGAAAATATCTAAAATATAGAAAATCTGTCTGGACGGTATGCCGTCGGTATACTCCGGTATACTGGCGGTATGCCGGCCAAGGAAAAATCTATAAGTTAGAAAATTTTTTAAAGCATTACGAAAACCAAAAAAATGTGAAATACACTACAAAATACGTATCCGTATATAAATACCGATACTGTGAGACGAGTCTCACAACTCTCCACAACTTAAAAATAAATTTTGTCGAAATTTCCTAAATCTAGTCAAGCATGAAAACCAAACCAAAGAGCTGGAAAAATCATATCAATCAAAACAAAGCATGGCATGTTGGTAAGTTAAAGACAACAATAATATAAGTAAATGCGTAAGCAGTAACACAACCACAATCAAGAAGGGATGGAGGCATATGAATAAATATGTCTCCTAAGTCAGTTGAGTAGGAGCAGGCCTACGCTGACTCCACAACTTAGATAAGGATCAATTCTCAAAATAAGTCGGTACCAATGACTTAATCCAAGACATGACTCTACCCAGGACGTATCTTCGTAGTCGAGACATGTGATAAATATCATGTATCTCAAGATACGAAGACAGAAGAGTAGGACGAGAAACTCGCCAAATATGCGTAACCCAAGAGATAAATAAGAGTGGAAGCAGAATAGGACAATACCTACAACATGATCGCCCTCAGCCAAAACCTGCTATAACGTACCAAACTCTGCCTGCCCACGTCTCGAAACTGCTGCTCTGATCCGCTGCTGCGGAACCGATACCTGAGCCATACACTGCTGGACTGCCGGGGTAGCCGGTGAAGATGGACTCTGGCAGGACTGACCCTGCTGGCTGATCAGGCTGAACTGACACCTCTGCCCTTGGGTAAACTCTGAACTCTGCCCCTGGATGCTGAGACTGATCCTCCATAACTGGCCTAACAGAAGATTGCTGACTGCCATTGGCAGAACCCAAGCAAGATGGTCCGAAGGATTAAGAACAGTGTCCTTGAAAGTTAAAGGACACAAGGATCAAATCGAGGAAACATGATAGATGAACGATCAAGGCAGATATCAGGTCAAAGGATCAGAGATATAGAATAACACGAAGGATATCAATAAAGGACAATTGTGACTGAGATATCTAAATATCAGTAACCCCTACATATCTGATAAATTAGACCTGCATGGGCCACCACTAAAACCTATGTCACGCCCCAGAACTAGAATACTGGCAAGTAGGGACGGACCAGGCCAGCTACGTATACCAAAGTACTCTAGTACTCCGAAATAACATATAAGCTGTATAGATGGGGGTTACTACTACAAGCCAACAGTCGATCCTAGGTCAAGCAATCCTAGGTATCTCAATCACAGACAAATATGTAAAGTACAAGAAGTATGATCAACTGGAATATAAAATAGTAAAGCGTCTCAAACTATCATATATCAATGATCATGAAGCTAGTAATACAGAGTGAAGACTAGCAAGAGTAATAGTCATACATGATAAGCTCTAGCTATAGTCTAGAATACGCAAATCATGTTCTGGCCCGTAGGCTAAATGTCAAGTCCAAAACATGAGCTAAACACGTGCTCGGAGGCTAAACGCTACAAAAGAATAATGTACATAACTAGTGGGAGAATGAAATAGAAAACCCACTAAGGTACTCTGGTGCTCTGGGTAATCGCCAATGAGTAGAAGGTACAGAACATCTTCCGGGCTCCTCTATCAGATCTGGCCAAACAAAACCAGTGGGGTCAGACCCCCAATAGCAAGTACCACAAAGGAAGCCAAACCATGAACTAAAACCAGCATGCAAAACATAGCAACGGATAGAGACAAAAATAAGTAAAAGCAAATCGAGACTCGTGCGCTACCAATGCACTTATCCCGAGAATAGAAAAGACAATAAGTAAAGCAACATGTAGCATAAAGTAAAGGACATGTGACGTAATATAAACTGTGTACATGTAAGGAAAAGGAAGCATGTGAACATGAAAGATAAACTAGACATATGAGCATGTTATATAGCCGGGACATGTGAGCATGTTAGATAACTGGAACATGTAAGATAACTGGAACATGTGAGCATATTAAGTAACTGAAACATGTAAGCATGTTATGTAACTGGAGCATATGAGCATGTTATGTAACTGGAGCATGTGAGCATATTATGTAACTGGAGCATGTTAAGTCTATATAGAACGCCAAATGATTAGATGACTTAGGAACTATTCTGGAACCCAAGTTACAACTCGTAAACCAAACAAGGACTGGGGTTGTAACCCTTCTCCTGAAAAGAACTTTATTATCTAATCATTTACCGGTAAAAGTAAAGCATAAACAAAGATGTACTGAAAATAAACAAATCCGGACACTGCCTAGACAAACTAGACTAGACTGAACTCCATACAATAGGCACGGCCAAGCAATGAGTACGGTTTTATACATTAGCTAACTAGGGTTGTCACAATCCTAATTATAACAAATGTAAGTCTGAGAATTTCAAGTCCAGCACCTGCCTGCTACTACCTGAATGGTCTAAGCCAAAGGAGCAATGGTAATAGTAGATACATCACCCAGGAGACAAATGTATTCTATAGTAGTGGTACATCGCCCGGGAGACAAATGTACCACTAAAACATATAATAATGGATACATCGCCCAGGAGATAAATGTACCCGGTACAACACTCGACGGTGCGCTGGAAGTGTGCTTATCATGACAGATAGCTCCAAATCCCAAGTATATATATAATGCCAAGACCAAAGGGGCAATAGGTAACTGGAAAATTCTCAATGATCTAAGTAATCAAGCTAGTTGTTTAGTCCTTAACATTTTTTTGTCGGATTTCGGGTGTGTGTAGCCCCTCTTCCCAGAATTTTTATAATATTTTTTATTTATTAATTTGAATTAAATGGTGATTTTTATAATTTTATAATTAATTATTTAATTAATTATTACGGTAGATGATTTTAGCCATGATTGAGTTTTGGAGTACTCGGTGATTAGAAATCGTGGCACGGATAGTGCCATGGCGTACTTTGGCTAGTGTATTAGCCCCGGTAGGGAAGGCCGAGCCATAGTGATGTCCTAACTAGGAAGACCAGGCCATGTTGTGACTTAACCCTAACCGAATACTTATTTATTTATTAGTTATATTATTGAGCGTAAGGGAACCCGGTTGTACCGAATTAGTCTAGATAGGACCCAAGCAAGCCCAAGCCCACGTAGTCATGGGGTATGGCCAATAACATCGCGCTGATGTATTTTGGTATGAGTGTGTGGTATTCTGTTTAACGATTTAAATGAATATTTTCTAGTATTTGTAAATAAATATTATGAATATTATTATTAGTGATATTCAATGACTTCTGCATTAAAATAGGTCTTCGTGCATTTTGGGATTATTAGACTGCGCATAATGATATATATATACACTATTATTGTTTGAAATTCGTTATATTTATTATTATTGTATTGAGGTTATTATATATAATATTATTTTATTATTATTAATTATAGTATTTTTGTCAATTAAATATTATTAATATTATATATATATTTATATATATATATATATATATATATATATATATATATATATATATATATATAAAATATATATATATATATATATAGGGTCTACCCTAGGAGTAGACATCATTGAGGTTATTTTAGATTTTATAGAGATTTTTGTATAAGGTTTATATATATATATATGTATATATATATATGAAAAGAAAAAAAAAGAATAAGAGAAAAGAAAAAAAAAAGAAAAAAAAAGAGTTGCTACTATAGCGTAGCTACAGTAGCCAATACGAGCCCGAGCGGTTCTCGGTTTGGTGCCAGCGTATATATATACGCGTATAACCGAGTAAAGGAGATCGAAAAACCAACCAAAACCCTAACCCCGATACAAGCCAACACCGCCGCGACCTTGCCAGCCACCTGGGCGGCCACCCACGGCCGCGCGTCGCCGTGTGGGACGTCGGACGGCGGAGGAAAACCGCATGCGCGTGCGCACGAACAGAGGAAACGACAGCAGGAACGACATTTGCAACACCAACTTCACAGTAAGATTTCGATCCCGATACTCTACCGTTTTGTGAACCGTAAATTGGTTTTGAAGGCCTATATAACCCTCTTTCCGATCCATAAATTACTTTACGAAGATGCGTAATGTATTTGTCGAGAAATCGAGTCGAACTTCGACGAAAACTATTTTTTTAACAGTTCGTAGAATAGTCCCCACACCCTGTTTGGAAGGCAGATTTCTGCCAATCCACCTAGAATTTAGGAAATACCTTTAAAGAGGGTTAAGGACAACATAAACATGATTAAAACCCTGTTATTAGTTTTAATTATGGTTAATTAGATATCAAGATAAATCAGTTTAAAAATCAAGAAAAACTTAGCGATAACAGTTTAGAAATTTAGAAAATTGTTCGATACGATGTGCGTCCCGCCAATCCGGACGACGTGGTCGCGAACCGAAGGCATCGAAAGCTGCGTAACGACTTCGTGGTCGTGTGGGCTTTGACGGAATTCAAATTGGTCGCGTGTGCGCGACGAATTTGATGCGTATCCGTCAAAATTCACCGTATCGGCCTCTGTGCAAATTTTTTAATTACTTTGTGCACGCTCGTCAGATCGAGACGAAACTTGCGCCAACAGGACCGTGTCATTTTTTTGGTTTGGTTCAATTCTGAGACAGTTGAATCGTACGTCGTTTTGCGGGCCCCACGGTCCCACTCAACGGGCGATTTTGTGCACGGCCCGCCGAAATTCAACTTTGGACATACGGTTGGGTTCGTATCGAAAAACTAAATCCGTAGACATGTAGTTTGACGACTTTTGAGACCTTTGACTCTGGCACGTTTTTTGGTGCAAAACGGGTCCAACGGCGGATACCGTTTTGATCCGAAATTACCGTTTTGCTCCTGTGTCCAGAATTGGACTTAAGGACAGGCAATCCTAGCTAATTTAACTATTCTGAGATCATTGGTAATGTTTATTTCAGCTTCCGGGGACTGTTGTACGGGTTTTGACTATTGTGGCACATTGAGTAGTTCAGACTGTCGGTTTCACCAGCAGAGGACCACAGGCGAATACAGTTTATTGTTTGCATTTTGATATTGATCTTTACTATATTTTATTGATTAGTCATTGGTTATGTGATTTTTATACTCTATTATAAATGGTTGAGTCGGGAATGAGAAGTACCAAGGATGTGTGATCCGACCGTAGCCCGTGTTTATTTTCTGCAAGTAGACATTGTAGCCCGTGTTTATTTTCTGCAAGTAGACATTGTAGCCCGTATTTATTTTCTGCAAGTAGACATTGTAGCCCGTATTTATTTTCTGCAAATAGACATTGTAGACCGTACTTATTTTTCATGCAAGTAGACCTCGTAGACCGTACGGTGTAGTACCCCAGACCGATCACATATCAAAGGTACTTCTAACAGTTGGGGAAAGTATTTTGTGTCTATTTATTGCTATTGCTTTTTCGTATTTACGGTTTATTTTCAAAACTCATGATTGATGTCTAACCTTTGTTTATAGTCATTTTTTTATTTGAAATTGCATTCATTGAATTGTGCTCGTTCCATTCCTGACTGGAAACCAACATTTTTCAGGTTAGCCGTGGATTCACTTAGCATGGGAGATACGGGGGTACTTGCAGACAAAGCCTAGAAACTAGCTAGATAGCGTAGTTGTAGTCATTCTAATATTTGTACAAGTTTATATTTTTCTGCAAATATAAATCTTGGGATCATTGTAAGTTAAATTAATTTTTGGGAATGAACATTATTTGTGATTTTGATCCTCATGGCTGTGACAGCGTTCTACCGCCGACACTGCGGCATAGGCTGGCTTGGACACATCTCGTATCCGTTTAAAAAAAATGGGTGCGGGTCGTGACAAGTTTTTGTGGTGGCCCATGCAGGTCTGGTTTCGCAAATCATATGAACTCGTGATAGTACTTAAGTTAGTCGTACTATTACGAGCCTGCGACTAAGAAATGCTCATTCACGAAATTAATTTAAGAGAGTGACTAGGACTAGGAGTCCCTTATACGAAATTACCAATGGGTAGTCTAGGCCATGCAATTTAGATGAGGAGTTATTAATGTTGATGGTTTGTCAAATCCCCATAGGTACACTATTATCTCTCGATATGACGACACGATCCAAAGTGGATAGGTTATTCACTTGGTGAAATAGGGTTTCATAGAATTAATGATCTAACCTTGATAAATGGTGCAATTCCTTCTCCTTGCCCCTTTAGATATCATCCTCACATCTTAGTCCAAATTGCCTCCTCAGTCCCTATTTTGCCCTAAGGATTATTATTTTATATAATTTCTGATTAGATTATCCATATACGGACCTCGAGTTAGTTTCGGTTCAAGTTTTTCCTCAATGTTTGAATACAATGGAATAGTTAAAATGTTTGTATTTCTTTGTTTTCAGTTATTTTCTCCCTGTTCATCTTTTATTTTAAGGGTTGTGACTGATAGATACCTACGCTTTATTTTATAGTCAACTTGTTTGAATCTTTAGAAGCTCATGGATTTTTATAGACCTAGTTAAAGGAATGTTAGTTAACTCATAATGGCAGGACAGCAGCGCACTGTCGCCATTTATTTGAATTGTGGAGACTATGGATTCACTATAGCCAGCAGCGCACTGGCAAGGATCGACCCCTAGAATTGAAATTAGTTTAAGAAAATATAGGTATAGAATATTGCTAAATTTATGGCTAGTGGTCCCCTCTTGATCGTAGTTATCTTTAAGTCGATATTGGATAGAGTAAGAAGTGTTCGATTTTGTATCATGTTTGAGTTACGAAACCAAGGGTTACCATAGCTATAGTATACGGGCGAGGCATAATTCTCGGTAAAATAATTTCAAACATGATTACAAGTTTTGGATACCACAGAGGATAGGAGAATACCATGTAGGTCCCCTAAGACCCCAATCCAATACTAGTGAAAGTTCGATAAGTTGGGTAGTGTGTCTCCCAACCTAGCGTTTCGCGGTCCTTGTGACTTACTGACGAAGAAATTGATTGACACTAATAGGTTTACCTAGAATACAGAAGTTAGAGATCATAACCCATTAGTCGACCAAGTCCTTGTGGATAAGAAGATAGTAGGAAGACTGTATAAGCAAGAACACCGGGTAAGGTTTGAATCTCACAAAACTTGAACCACTTGTGCCTTCTTTCAAAAATTTCGCATAATTGTATTCGACTATCTTAACAAACGCTGCTGTCACAGCTTAGTTTTACAAGCTCACTCTGTTCTCGAGCTTGATTTGAGGCATATGTTTAGTGGGGATGCCTGCTAACTTATTGTCTAATCAGAATCAGTGTATTATGGTCTGATCAACCATGATGCATTTGGTTCGCTCTTCGTTTAATTATACTACGTGGATGGAGATATATAGGTATCTAGGATATCACCTGCGACTGCTTTGACAATTCCTCTTGAATTATATGTTCGCCCTTGAATCACAAAATTGTATTCAGTAACATCTCCCTTGAATTCCTTATTATTTTTGTCTTTTACCGATTTGGAAAGACGAAAGCTCGTGATAGTTGAGAGATACATAGTATTCCCATGGCTATGAAAATGGTAGGCACAAGTGTAGCTACCATCGGCCAGTCATGTGATTGAGTTACTTGTTCTTCCATCGACCCTCAAACTACTATTGAGACTTTCGAGCCATCTGAATTTGAGAATGATTAGGATTTTACCCTTAGTCAGAATGCCAACCTAGGAGACTCTCTATTCTCAAGAAACCAAATGTTGTGAGTCTCTAATTATTTGCTGGAAGCTCGCCTTAACTAGCAACCCTTAAGCCTTGAACCAACCCTTCCTTGACCGAAGCCTACAGTTAGACATAAGATGAGTGGACAATAGGGTAATCATTTACCATGACACTCATTCCGAGTTTGGTTTTCAACAAATATTACTCTAGTTATGTAAACTTTATTATTAAGACCTAACTAGTGTTGGAACACCACAGTCACTAAACTTAGCCAATACCATAGCTTAAATACCCTGTCATATTATGATCTACCAGTTGCCAACAGCAATACACAATCACTACAACTCTTGTGACGATAGTCTGGCAGGTTGACACAAGTAGAAATTCTCGACTCAGTTGTTAGAATTCTTTTCATATGATATGCCTTGGAGTTGGTTACCCCCGTCGACAACTCTTGT
>JANAVB010042820.1:8577172-8842172 GCA_029216955.1 Iris pallida | reverse complement strand
ATATAAATCTTGGGATCATTGTAAGTTAAATTAATTTTTGTGAATGCGTATTATTTGTGATTTTGATCCTCATGGCCGTGACAGCGTTCTACCGCCGACACTACGGCGTAGGCTGGCTTGGACACATCTCGTATCCGTTTAAAAAAAACGGGTACAGGTCGTGACAGTATGACATTCTGCAGAATCCATCCTAGACACGAGACATGCAAGACTGGACAAAAGCAAGAATGTGCACCATAACAAGCCACAACAAGAAAATATAATAAACAAGAAGCAAGGAGTGCGCTACGACGAGCCACTATAGGGAGTGCGCCATGACAGGCCACTATCATGTAAGAAAATAGAGACATGTAACAATTATCATAGCTTATAAGAAAGAATCTATCAAAAAGACATATCACGGCCACTACCAAAATATGTCCATTTAGCGACGGCCACATTCATCGCCCATACGTCGGGAATTTGCATTAGCGACCGATCACTGACGGATCTTGGCCAAAATAATCCGTCGACAATCAGCTCCTCGCCGTCGCTTAGTAGTCGTCAAGCGACGGAATAGCGACGGTTGTTCGACTTCACAATACGAAGTATTAGCGACGGTATTCCGACGGGCTTTCGTCCATTTCAGGTATTAAATACTGAACTGTGTAGAAACTAGCGACGTAATGGTCCGTCGGTAAACCGTCGTAATAGCGTATCAGAGTGTATCGTTCCGTCGCTATTCAGTCGAGCGTCGTCACTAGCAAAGGCGACGAAATACTGACGGGTTACCGTCGACCATGTTCTGGAAATGGTTGGCATTTCCAGAACCATGGCGACGGATGAGTCATCGCTATTGCGTCGCTCATCCGTCGACAAAGCGACGGACTAGTGACGGATAATCCGTTGCCATGGTTCTGGAAATGTGATGCATTTCCAGAACCTTGGCGATGGATGTGCTGCTATTCCGTCGTACTATAAATTTCCAGGACCTTGGCGACGGATTATCCGACGCGAACCCGTCGATCACCTGTCGCTAACTGGAAATACTTTCAAATCTCCATGTAGCGACGAATATTCCGTCGAAAGGTAGTCGAAAACTGGAAATATCCGTTGCTACGCGGTCACTAGTCCGTCGCTAACTATGATTTTTTGAAAAAAAATGCAGAGCTTTCCCTGTTCACACAAATATGCATAAACCTAACAATCACATAGACCAAACAATCAGAAAAATGCACACCATGTAAGCCCCTATTTTTCAAAAATTATTTAATTAGTGTTAATTGATTATTAATGTTATTTTTAGCCTTAAAATATTTGTTATGATTTTTAGGAAATTTTCTAGAATTTTTAAATAAGTTTTAAATGAGTTTTAAATACTAAAATATCAATTTGTAATTTCCTAAAATGTTTTAATTGACTTTTGAAATTAATTAGATTGTTTAAATATTATTTTGTAAATATTAAAATTGTTTTAATATGGTTTTGTAATTATTAGAATTGTTTTAATATCAGTTTGTAATTAATTAAATGTTTTCAAGTGTGGAATGCAAATTCTATTTTGTATTTAGACTCTGCTAGGGACCTATTTGCAATTACCTAAATCTACAGGGACCTAAACGCTAAACCCTAAACCTACCCACCCCCGACGACTGGCCAGCTGCCGACGACCGGCCAGCTGCCCCCGCCATTTTCGGCCGACCTAGCCCCATTCGACCGACTCTAAACCCCTATAAATGACCCCCTCACTTACCCCGACCCAACTCCCACTCTCCCCGACCACCATTGACTTCCCCAGCCCCAATTCTTCCCCAAAAACCCTAGCCGTAACCCTAACTCCGGCCATCTCCTTCGCCCAGCCCCACCGTCGACATCCACCGCCCACAACCACCACCAGCTACTTCGCCTCGACGAGACGACCGCAGTACCACCGGAGCGCCGCCGTCCCGACGCCTCCTCCGCCGTCCACAGCTCTTGAAACCCCTCTGAGAAGTCGGACACGTACGTGTCAGTTTGTTTTCGTGTCATTTTGTGTCTCGAATTCACATGGGCGACTCGCCAGGACACGGGTGATCCTTGGGTAAGCTTGGACACGGCCGAATCATTTCGTGCGTGTCGTGCATAGCACAGACACACGGACTCCTATGTCCCTAACTGTCTGGACACATGATTTTTTTTTTATATGTATAATTAATTCAAAACCTAAATAAAACTAACCAAATCCTAACCCTAACACAACCCTCGGGCTGACCCCCTGGCCAGCCCGACCTAGCCTAAATCCCCCCCCCCCCCGCGCACTGGCTCGGGTTTGAGCCCCTTTACTGCTGTTTCTTTTTCTTTTTCTTTTCCTTTTTCTTTTTCTGTTTTATATATATATTTATATATATATGTATATATATGTATATTAGTATATATATATGTATATACTGTATATTTGGCAGTATTTTATATATGTATATATAATTTTATAGTTAGTAAATTTTTATATATATATATTTGTATTTATATACATATATGTATATATGTATATATTTTCATGTGTATATATATTATTATAAATATACTATTATATATATATGTATACAATATTTGTATACGTATATATACTTTACAATTAAGTATTTTCTTATATATATATATGTACTTTTAACATAGGTATGTATATATTCATTTTGTATAATTTTACCTTATTATAATATTAATATTTAATTTGCACTTTTTACCAATTTGTATTTTTGTATATTTAAATTACTGCAACCATTTGGTGTCCAAGCCTAGCATTGATTTTTGGGCCCAAATGTGTTTTCACACATTCAAGACCTGTACAAGTCATATTGGACTTGATTCATGGCCTTGGGTCCTGTATTTGAACTTTGGTTCAAATTATGTACATGGACAAAATACGCAGATAATTAATTATTTTAATTTTAATTGTGTGTAATGCTGTTTTTGGATTTCTAAAAATACTTAAAGTACTATTAAAATTCTGGAAAAATAGTATTTAGATACTATGTTAATTTAGCTAATTTAGTATAATTTTTATAGTATTTAATTTACTGTTTTGCCACTAATTTGGCATATGAAACCAAAACTCATTTTCTGTATACTTAGGAAAACTGATTTTTATAGAATACTTGTACTGGTTAATAAATTCCAAAAAAATTATTATAAATTTCTATAATTAACAAGGATCATTTTGGTACTTTATTTTATGTAAAAATAAGCTTTTTGTCTATCTCAAAATTGTTAGAAAACAATGATCATGATTTATTTATTGATTAATTACGACTTGCAACTTTTTGTGTTATTTTGAGTTTTAGCCGTATTGAGCCTCACCCCTCACTAGTGTAAAGACCCTAGACAGTTAGTTAAAGTAGAGTGTCACCCCACATTGGTCCCCTATGCTAAAATCATCATTTTGGCTAGGTGTCCAGTCACAAGTCGTGTTTCACAAATTAGTGTCTTAGCGTTTTAGCTTAGTGTAAAAACTAAGTTATTGCATTTATTTCTACAGTGACGAGTTACCAGACATCCATAGCACTTTTATCGCAGCTTTTTTTGCTTTGCTTTGCTAGAGGCAAGTACTTTCTACAAACTTTACATACTGTTACATCAATGAACTGTAAATCCAACCATGTTAAATGCTGATCCTTGGGGTAGCAAGTTAAAACTTTACATGTTGTACTTTCAGTTACTACCATGCTTAGAACAGTCTTGATGTATCTTTCACATAATTAGAATACGGGTTATGGGGAAACTGATAGTAGTGTATGTGATCATACTACAGTACCGAGCAAAGTTTTATGTTATATGCTACTGCGCCGTAGGCCTTACTCTCAAAGCTGTATTTGTACGTATGTACATCTATCGCCTTTACACTTGTACGGAAGTATATTTTATTATGTGCCTTAGCATATTGTACATCTATTGACCGATCACGTACCTGCTACAGTTTTAAATATTACATATACATCTGTCTCTATGACATATGTGTCGTTGCCATGATAGACTATGTGATGCCATGTTTCGAGTTATTTCCTCTTATGTTCATTTCCATATTTCATATGCTAGTTTGCTAGATTCAGTACTTGCTCCCGTCCTGACAGGATAACGTTGTAAGTGTCCTTACTGAGGAGGAGTTACTCTGCGACACATACTATGGAGTTACTGCCGAGGACCCGGCTTTGCTTTACGAGGATGTTCCTGCGGGGAACCTCGCCTAGTTATCTTTTTTGCTTTAGACTTTTGAGAGTAGTCATGTATTAGGCTACATATTTGTAAACATGTATCCAGTTTTACATTTCAGACTTGTACTTTGGACATTTTACTATATGTTACGACTTTTGTGTTTGGAGCATTTATGACTTTTATTCACTTATAGAACTGTTAGCACATTTTAGTCTTATCCTGTTGTCTTTAGAACAGCTTACTACATTTTATATCAAACGTAGGCTGGGCATGACTCGGCCTGGCCCAACAATTTGGGTAGCGGGTCGTGACATGTTTTTAGTGGTGGCCTATGCAGGTCCTGACTAAATTGTTTGGTTATGTTATTGTACCAAGCATGCCTGCAATTAGGAACTTAAGGTAATTAAACAACATTAGAAATGACGCTTAGAATACCTAGAGGAATGCTAGGATTGCAATATAGGAAAATACATCACCTGCTTGCTATTATAATTAGATTTTCTTGCCTATGATTGCTTACTTTAAACAAGTCCTTATAAGTCCTTTTTATTGTAATTAGATGGTGCTTACTCGTTCATCCCAGTCTTTTACACCTGAGAATAGCGCACTCCATATCCAGTCAGCAGACCAGTTGACTGATACACCCCCACCTCCACCTACCACACTCTCCCACTCCACAGATCCACAGACCCAGATGCCTCCACTACCTTCCACATCCCAGTCCCAGCAGGCCCCGATACTTCCACCATCCCCTATCATCATACCTACCCAGGCTTCCGTCGCACTCGACGGGAACCAGCTGCTCACTATGATCCAGGGTTCCTAACAACCCATCAGGAGCAGACTGCCCTACTCCGCCAGAGCATGGAGCGTTTCGAGGAATGTCCCGTGGTTCCACCACCTGTAGAGCCACGGCAGAGAGCGGGGACGATCAAGGACTTCATGGGTCTGAATCCCAAGAAGTTCTCAGGGACTGAGGGCATTGTAGTAGCAGATGACTGGCTAGATTCGGTAGAGAGGAAGCTCCTAGGAGTCAGGATGCCGGGTGACCTCCAGATCGAGGCAGCGGGATTTCTGCTGATAGACTTGGCAGGGGTCTGGTTCCGGAATGAGCCATTTTTTGCGAGAGGAAGAGCCACTTGGGATCAGTTCAAGACCCAGTTCAAGAAGAAATTCTTCTCGACCACTGCTAGAGTAGCCATGGGTGTACGATTCCAGAACATCCAGCAGGGGTACCATTCTGTTGATGACTATGCGGCAGAGTTTAGTCGCCTGAGCCGTTTCGCTCCTAGTCTGGTTACAGATCCAGAGGAGATGACCCGTAGGTTTTGCCATGGTCTAGTTCCAGACATCGGCATTCTTATAGTGGCGAACGATACGACTGACTATTACCAGAGCCTAGAGTTGGCCCGGAGCATTGAGGAGCGTCTTCTGTCTAGCAAGAGGCCGGCTTCTGTACACCTCGAGGGACCGTCCAAGCGTCAGGCTTTCCAGCAGAGAGCACCGACGCCGCACCAGCAGACTTACCGTCCCCCTACACCACATCATCTGATCCCGCCAGTTAGAGCCCCGGGACCTCGACATCAGCAGCAGCAGCAGAAAGGAGCTATATGTTCTTTCTACGGAAGACCAGGTCATGACTTCGCCGTCTGCAGGAAGAGGTTGGGTCAGTGTTTGGCTTGTGGGTCTGCCACCCATCAGCTTCGGAACTGTCCAGCAGCCAAGGGACCTAGAGGACCGCTTCCAACTCAGCAGCAGAGGTTTGGGCAGCATCTGCAGCAGCAGAAGGGACCTCAGGGGAAGGTTTATAGTCTAGCTCTCGAGCCGGAGCCGGAGCAGGTTTCAGAGCCAGATTACTTAGCTGACGTCATCACAGGTCATATTTATTTATATACTTTTCTAGCTGTATGTTTGTTTGATTCTGGTGCATCTCATAGCTTCCTATCATTAGAGTTTATGCATAAACACCATCTAGTAGCTACACCTACTACGGAGATTAGTAGAGTGATGACGGGAGGAGGACCAGTGCCTATTAGATCTATCTATAGATGTTCTATTTTTATAGCCGGGAGAGAGTTCAGGGGACGATTCTTTGTGATGCCACTCCCCGGTTATGATATCATATTGGGGATGGATTGGCTTAGCTATGACCATGCATCTATAGATTGTCATGAGGGTAGTATTTTGTTCAGTCCCCCAGGCACAACACCATTCAGTGTCAGGAGGACAGGACCGGAGATCAGCCTAGAGCCGAACTGTTGTGCGACAGTTGGGGACGTAGCACCGCCACACCCTATCATTAGGGAGTTTATGGATGTATTCCCAGAGGATCTTCCAGGGCTTTCGCCTGACAGAGATATGGAGTTTACCATAGATTTTGTGCCGGGTTCATCACCAGTTTCCCGGGCTTGCTATAGAGTGAATCCCAAGGAGGCAGTAGAGATGAAGGAGCAGATTGATGACCTGTTGAAAAAGGATTTCATTCGATCCAGTACTTCTCCATTGGGAGCGCCAGTGCTCTTTGTGCCTAAGAAGGATGGTACAGTCCGGTTGTGTATTGATTACCGGGCCTTGAATGCCATCACCATCAAGAACAAATATCCTCTGCCCAGGATAGATAATTTGTTCGACCAGTTGAGTGGGGCGAAGGTGTTTTCCAGGATAGACTTGAGATCCGGGTACCACCAGGTGAAGGTCAGGGCAGCAGACATCCAGAAGACGGCGTTCAACACGAAGTACGGGCAGTACGAGTTTCTGGTGATGCCATTTGGTCTCACAAATGTGCCAGCTGTCTTTATGAACTTAATGAATAAGACATTTCACCAGTATCTGGATAAGTTCGTCGTAGTGTTTATCGACGACATCCTGATATACTCGAAGACGCCGGAGGAGCATGCAGAGCACTTGCGGATAGTTTTGGGGATTCTGAGGCAGGAGAGATTGTTTGCCAAATTGCCGAAGTGCGAGTTCTTTTTAGACCGAGTGAAGTTTCTCGGCCATGTAGTCACTGGAGATGGAATCTCGGTAGATCCCAGGAAGATTGCTGCAGTTGAGACATAGAAGGCTCCGACGTCAGTTTCAGAGATCAGGAGCTTTCTGGGTCTAGCAGGCTATTATAGAAAGTTCGTCCAGGACTTTGCTAGGATAGCTGAACCCATGACGAAGCTGACGCGAAAGGACGCAGAGTACATCTGATCAGAGGACTGCCAGGCAGCATTTGAGGAGCTGAAGAGGAGGCTGACGACCGCTCCAGTTCTGACTTTACCTTCAGGTTCTGGAGGTTTCACCATTTACAGTGATGCTTCTGGGAAGGGACTAGGATGTGTCCTACAGCAGCATAAAAAAGTGATTGCTTATGCATCTAGGCAATTGTGGACTCATGAGCGGAATTATCCTACCCATGATCTAGAGTTAGCTGCGGTAATCTTTGCACTCAAGTTATGAAAATATTACTTATACGGAGAGCATGTGGAGATCTTTACTGACCACAAAAGCTTGAAGTATGTGTTCACGCAGAAAGAGCTGAACATGAGGCAAAGACGATGGTTGGAGTTGATAAAAGACTTCGACATCGATTTATAGTATCACCCCGGGAAGGCAAATGTGGTGGCGGATGCGCTGAGCAGGCATCCGATGGCATGGTATCTGATGATTGATCGGCATTTAAGCTCGGTATCGAGCTAGTTCGGCCAGGATCAGTGATACAGATGATGGCGCTTGACATTCAGTCAGGTTTGATGGAGCAGATCAGGGAGGCACAGTCTACAGATGAGAGCCTTCGCAGACTTCGAGCCCAGGCGTTAGCAGGATTGCTGGATGACTTCACTATAGCAGAGGATGGATCCTTGAGGCATGGCAATCGATTGTGCGTGCCGAAGGGAGAGCTGGTAGAGGCAGTCTTGCAGCAGGCGCACCGATCGAGATATTCTATTCACCCTGGTGCTAATAAGTGTACCGTGACTTGCGGGAACATCTTTGGTGGCACGGGATGAAGAGGGATGTATCACGTTTCATCTCGAGATGCCTAGTTTGCCAGCAGGTCAAGGCGGAGCGCCAGAGGCCAGCTGGTTTGTTGCAGCCGTTACCCATTCCCGAGTGGATGTGGGAACGTATTACGATGGACTTCGTCTCAGGGCTTTCCCGTTCCCAAGGAGGGAAGGATGCCATTTGGGTCATCGTGGAAAGGCTGACGAAGTGTGCGCACTTCATATCCTTCAAGGTGGGGCTTTCCACTGAGAAGTTGGCGGAGCTATACATGCAGCAAATAGTTTGCCTACACGGAGTGCCGGTGAGCATCGTGTCAGACAGAGACAGCAGATTCACATCCCACTACTGGAGGAGCTTCCAGGAGGAGTTGGGCAGTAGGCTCAAGTTCAGTACGGCGTACCACCCGCAGACAGATGGACAGTCCGAAAGGACGATACAGACACTGGAGGATATGCTGAGGACCTGCATGCTGGACTTCGGAGGATCATGGGAGAGCCATCTGCACTTGGTAGAGTTTTTATACAACAACAGCTACCAAGCTAGTATCAGTATGTCTCATTTCGAGGCGCTATATAGACGACGATGCCGCACACCGCTCTTTTAGGATGATGTTGGAGACAGAGTTATGCTTGGGCCAGAGATGATCACGGATGCAGCAGAAAAAGTCGGAATGATCAGAGACAAGCTCAGAGTAGCTCAGGACAGGCAGAAACATTGGGCTGATGTTAGTTGCAGACCGATGGAGTTCGCAGACGGTGATATGGTGTTAGTGAAGATATCACCTACTAGAGGGACGATCCGGTTAGGACGAGGAGGGAAGCTGAGCCCCAGATACATCGGGCCGTTCGAGGTACTTGGCAGGATTGGAGAGGTAGCTTACAGGGTTGCACTTCCACCCAACCTAGCAGGAGTTCACGACGTCTTTCACGTATCTCAGCTGAGGAGATATGTTCCAGACCCCAGTCATGTGCTAGATCATACAGAGTTGGAGGTCGGACCGAGCCTTACAGTTTCTGAGCAGCCAGTAGAGATATTAGACAGGAGTGAGAAGAGGCTGAGGAATAAGGTTATACCCTTAGTACGAGTAGCTTGGAGCCGTCACTCTCCAGGTGAATCTACTTGGGAGAGGGAGTCGGACATGAGGGAGAGATACCCTTGTTCGATCCAACCGCAGCGAGGGAACCACCCGTTCCCGTTTGATACCTTAGAGGTTAGTTTCGATCGCAGCCTTAGTCATTTTGTTGCATTACTTGCTATGTTAGAATATTGTAGGGTCTTCAATCCTTGTGAATTTCGACGACAAAATTTTTCAAGGAGGGAAGACTTGTAAGCCCCTGTTTTTCAAAAATTATTTAATTAGTGTTAATTGATTATTAATGTCATTTTTAGCCTTAAAATATTTATTATAATTTTTAGGAAATTTTCTAGAATTTTTAAATAAGTTTTAAATGAATTTTAAATACTAAAATATTAATTTGCAATTTTCTAAAATATTTTAATTGACTTTTGCAATTAATTAGATTGTTTAAATATTATTTTGTAAATATTAAAATTGTTTTAATATGGTTTTGTAATTATTAGAATTGTTTTAATATCAGTTTGTAATTAATTAAATGTTTTCAAGTGTGGAATACAAATTCTATTTTGCATTTAGACTCTGCTAGGGACCTATTTGCAATTACCTAAAACTACAGGGACCTAAACGCTAAACCCTAAACCTACCCACCCCCGACGACTGGCCAGCTGCCGACGACCGGCCAGCTGCCCCCGCCATTTCTGGCCGACCTAGCCCCGTTCGACCGACTCTAAACCCCTATAAATGACCCCCTCACTCACCCCGACCCAACCCCCACTCTCCCCGACCACCATCGACTTCCCCAGCCCCAATTCTTCCCCAAAAACCCTAGCCGTAACCCTAACTCCGGCCATCTCCTTCGCCCAGCCCCACTGTCGACATCCACCGCCCACAACCACCACCAGCTGCTTCGCCTCGACGAGACGACCGCAGCGCCACCGGAGTGCCGCCGTCCCGACGCTTCCTCCGTCGTCCACAGCTCTCGAAACCCCTCTGAGAAGTCGGACACGTACGTGTCAGTTTATTTTCGTGTCATTTTGTGTCTCGAATTCACATGGGTGACTCGCCAGGACACGGGTGATCCTTGGGTAAGCTTGGACACGGCCGAATCATTTCGTGCGTGTCGTGCATAGCACGGACACACAGACTCCTGTGTCCCTAACTGTCAGGACACAGGATTATTTATTATTATTATTATATGTATAATTAATTCAAAATCTAAATAAAACTAACCTAATCCTAACCCTAACACAACCCTCGGGCTGACCCCCTGGCCAGCCCGACCTAGCCTAAATCCCCCCCCCCGCGCGCTGGCTCGGGTTTGAGCCCCTTTACTGCTGTTTCTTTTTCTTTTTCTTTTTCTTTTTCTTTTTCTGTTTTATATATATATTTATATATATATATATATATATGTATATATATGTATATTAGTATATATATATGTATATACTGTATATTTGGCAGTATTTTATATATGTATATATAATTTTATAGTTAGTAAATTTATATATATATATATATATATTTGTATTTATATACATATATGTATATATTTTCATGTGTATATATAATATTATATATATACTATTATCTATATATGTATACAATATTTGTATACGTATATATACTTTACAATTAAGTATTTTCTTATATATATATATATTTTTTTTTCTTATATATATATATATATATATATATATATATATATATATATATATATATATATATATATATATATATATGTACTTTTAACATAGGTATGTATATATTTATTTTGTATAATTTTACCTTATTATAATATTAATATTTAATTTGCACTTTTTACCAATTTATATTTTTGTATATTTAAATTACTGCAACCATTTGGTGTCCAAGCCTAGCATGGATTTTTGGGCCCAAATGTGTTTTCACACATTCAAGACCTATACAAGTCATATTGGACTTGATTCATGGCCTTGGGTCCGGTATTTGAACTTTGGTTCAAATTATGTACATGGACAAAATACGCAGATAATTAATTATTTTAATTTCAATTGTGTGTAATGCTGTTTTTGGATTTCTAAAAATACTTAAAGTACTATTAAAATTCTAGAAAAATAGTATTTAGATACTATGTTAATTTAGCTAATTTAGTATAATTTTTATAGTATTTAATTTACTGTTTTGCCACTAATTTGCCATATGAAACCAAAACTCATTTTTTGTATACTTAGGAAAACTGATTTTTATAGAATACTTGTACTGGTTAATAAATTCCAGAAAAATTATTATAAATTTTTATAATTAACAAGGATCATTTTGGTACTTTATTTTATGTAAAAATAAGCTTTTTGTCTATCTCAAAAATTATTAGAAAACAATGATCATTTGATTTATTTATTGATTAATTACGACTTGCAACTTGTTTTCCATAAATAAATTGGCGACTTGTCACGACCCGCACCCAGTATAGGGGCACGAGAAGTGGTTACGTCCAGCCTATGCCGCAGTGTCGGCGGTAGTAAGCTGTCCTAGGTTGCTAACTAATCTTATGCAGTGAATATAAAAAGTACTTGTCCAGATATCAGCTCCGAATGGAGGGCAAGTAAAGGGTATGATCTACTCAAACACAGTCTAAACACGAAAAGATAACACAGAAGTTATACCTAAGGAATTAAAGACAACAACAACTAACTACTAAAATAATATACCAATATCTCAAACCAACTTAATACAGACTCAATATCTTAACTTTAATACAACAAGCCAAAACATGAAAGCTAAAGTAGTCTACTAGCTAATCTCCTGAATCACTCCTGAGAGTCAGAACCAAAGGTAGCTAATCCCTCGCCAGGTCCATGGTAAGCAGGGCATGTGTCCTCAGGATTATCATCTGTAATATTTTTAACAGGTCCAATCAGGACGGGAACGAGCACAACTCATCAAGAAAAACCCAAGTAAATGACAAAGAACTATAAAGCAGTTATAGACAGTTTTATTGATGAGCATGGCAGTTCTATACAGGTAATGACGGCATAGAGAAACAGTAAGATACAAGGAAAGAAAGGTAACTAAAACAAGAGAAGAATCATGGCAATGAAGACTGTAATAAAAGCTAACTGAACTAGAATATCATGTGTGAGTCCAGACAGTACGATATAAGTCTAATATAATTCCAGTGTGAGTCCAGTCCATATAATCTGATACCAGATAATTTCCAGTACAAGATGAGTCCAACAGTGATCAATGAAACCAGGGTGAGTCCAACTATGATATAACAGTGTGTTTTAAAATACCGAGATCGACATGCAAACGGCTGTAGGTATCAGGCACATCTCTTACGGATCAGGCAAGAGATGGCTATGCTTCCAGAAGATTCCAGTTGGAGATTCCAGATTTGGGGTATGTCTACATGTCTTACTCAATATTTTCCCGTCCAGCAAGTGAATCCAAAATCGACAAAAGAATCGAGATAAGTCTGGCCAATACGTGATGATTCCAGAAATGATTCCAGAATGATACTAATGACTCCAGTAATAGAGGCCAGCAAGTAAGGTATGTGTCGATACATGAATCCAGAAATATCCATACGTGTTGATACAGAGAATCACATAGAACTAACTAGAACTGAAATACAGTAATCGACAAATAAATGAGAGAATTATCAGAGAATGTACTCGCCTGTTACTCTGGAAAGAGTAGTGTAATATCAGATGTCTGTACCAAGGTCACAATGTCCTAAAATAGAGCAATACAGTTATGACATGTCCAAAATGAAGGTAAATGAAATCTACGATGCAATCTATATGAATTCTAAGCCAATCTAGGTCAAAGTCAAACTAGGTCAACACTACAGTCAAACTAAGTCAAATCAAGTCATACTAGGTCACAAGAAGTTAAACTAAGTCATACAAGGTCAAACAAGATTAAACAAGTCAAGGTTAGTCAAATCTAGGTTAAAGTCAACTCCTGGTCAATATTCTAATCAACTAGTCAAATACTAGTCAACATGATCAATCTGGGTCAAGTCTAGGTCAAACTTAGACCAACTAAGGTTTTGGTTAATCATATACTAGCCTGTAAGATAATTAGGTCAATGGCCAACTCTAACTCAAACTCTATAAGGCTAACATGTCTTTGGATACCAAGGATTCTATACCACAAAGCTAAGGCATAACCAATCTCCTATACAAGGTATATCATACAAAATATATATATAGCACAATACCAACCTTAATCCTGTAATCAAGCTAATCCCATTCTCCAACTCAAGTCATGACTCAACTCTAAGTATTCCACTTAACCCCATACATATCTTAATTTACATAGGACTACCCATATAACTTAGGTTACTATTTACTCATATAGGTTAAACCTAAACCAACTAGTCATTAGGCTAAGGTTTAGTCAAACTTAGTCAGCTAGTCCTTCTAAGACCATCTAAGTCATTTATAGATCAATTAGGTCATTTCTAGGTCAAGGTTGACCTATAGTTGACTTTGGTCAACAATGGTCAACATTGTCAACTTGTTAGTCAACCTAGGTCTACTAGTTAGGGTTTAGTCAAACTAGTCATTCTAGGTTAGTTCAAGTCAAACTAGGTTGATTAGGTCAAGTTTGACCTAAGGTTGACCTTGGTCAACACTTGGTCAAACAAGGGGTAAACTAGTTAAGTCATGGGTATTTGGTTAATTAGGGTTAGCCCTAATGGCCATAGGCTAATAATCTTGGCCATAGGCTAATATAGGGTTCTATATAACCTATTCCTTAGCAAGTTATCTATATATACATATCTATATATATAGATATATACTATCTATCTACTACCCAAATACCTATATGTAAATACTCTATATATATACAAAACCCACATTCACATATATATATACACTATATATGTGACCTAATACAAATATATATATATCAATATATATATACACATATATATATATCTATATATATAAAACTTATATATATACTATATATATATAAAGAGATGGAAGAGAGAGGGACATAGAGTGAGAGAGAGAGATGTGAACACTGTCACACAGGGGGGGGATGTTCCAGGTTCTGGAACCCAAACCCAGACCCAAACACACACACACACAGCCTACATATATACATACAACTCACCACACACTCACATGTGTATATATACATGTATATACACCCAATGAACCCCAAATTTCACCCACACACACACATACATATATACTACATATATATACACTAAAATACATATATACAATGTATTAAACATATCAAATTTAGGTTTGAAATTCGATTTTGCAAAATCTGGAAAATCCTAAAACTGGAAAATAATGGGCTGTGCATTAGGTAAATAGGTAACTCGATTTCACACGAAAAACCGAGCTAAGGCTCGATACTATTGGTTGGTAACACTAGCCCCACATATATACGTGTCGTGTGTGTCAATGGTAGTCCACCACGACACGACACGGCGTGTCCCAACGCCCAAAAACCCAATCGGGTAAATCCTGACACTGTGCAGTGTCACAGGCATCGTGCACGCGTGCACTTAGCTCTAGGACACGACACACGTGTCTAGAAGTCTCGTGCACGTGTGGGTAGGTTCGCCTAGGGTTGGTCTAGGGTTTAGGTAGCCTGTCTCGTGTCCACGTGTCCTCAGGACACGGCACGAACTCTCTATCAGTCGAAGAAAATCGACTGATACTCAGTGTTCTGCACCGCGTCGTGCATGGGTTCTCGTGTCTCGTGGACACGACACGAGCCATGTGGGGCCTCGTGGTCATATCCACGTGTAGCCCACATGATGGGCTACACACTCGTACAAATACGAGGTGTCGAAGTGTCGTGTCCGCGCGATACGAGACGTGCGAAGTGGACTCTGTGCGTGCGTGCACTGTCAGTGCACGACCAGTGCACGTGTCCGTGCTCTCTCGACACGACACCAACGTGTCTCAAACTCGAGGGAGGGTATGTCAGAGGTTGCCCCCTCCTCTGTGTCAATTTTTACGTGTCCACGTGTCCAATTCGTGGAGAAATCAGTGTCGGGTAGCAGGGGATTAAACTGTGCACAGTGCTATGTCCAACTCGTGTGTTCGTGTCCAATTTGGACACGGACACGATACGATTTTGTGCTCAGTGATGGGGTTATGTGATCTACACCTATAGGGCTAGAAAATTATTCAAATAGTTTTCGAAATCATTAACATTTCATTCACTGAGGCAAATCATCAAACACTTCATTAAAAACCAAGATACGTGTCCGATACGGACACCAAACCAACTCTAAATCCTACCAAACTTGACACACAGTACCCTAGTACCTAGATGCATGCAAATATGAAGAGAAAACACAAATTTAACAAAGTTTATGGGCATTTACCTATGAGTGCAAAACTCAAGGAAAACAAGGTTTTGGGGGGGGTGTCCTCTTCAACTTGGGGATGCCCAAAGCTCACGAAATCCTCGATAGCAGGCCCTAACTAGTACCCTCTAGTGTAGGGGAGTCCAATGCAAGGAACTAGAGGTAATTTAGATCAAAATTGATCAAGTTATCAAGGTTTGAAGAAATGGGATTTTCTAGGTTTTAATTTCATGTAAAATGATCATGAATGAATGTGGGGGGTTATATAGGAAGGGGGGTAGTGTTGGGCTGCCATGGGGGGGTAGGGGTAGGCTATAGGGCCCCTTTCCACCTTGCAAAGCTTAGCCCCTAAGTCTTTGACTAAGGGGTTAGATATTTAGGTTCTAAATATCTAAAAAAAGGAATATCTAGATATTTATCTAACTAGATATTTATACATAAAGATAATATCCTCTACTTAGTCTTCTAGGTTAGTTGCTAATCCCTAGATTAGGCTAAACTAGGTTAGGGACTAACATGACACTAATCAACTAATTAAATAATAATAAATCACATAAATCCAAATAAATTCTAATAAATTACCAAAATACCCTTTTGACTAAAAAGTGGTAATTTGATATCCTAATCACATGGTTAGGCTTACATGGTCATGGTTAGTCTCTAGGTTATGAAATCTCTAGGGTTTACACTAGGGTTATACTAGTAAAATCACAAAGTCATAAGCCATGACTTAGAAAATAGTTTTAATCTAACTAAAAATTACCAAAATTCATAACATGACTAAATCACCATTAATAAGTAATAAAAATAATAAATTTTCAAAAAAAACCCCAATTTCAGAAAACTGGGTGCTACAAGTCTACCCTCCTTAGAAAAATTTCGTCCTCGAAATTAAGATAGTCGTACTCCTCCTAGGTCAAACCCCCAGTCAATCAGAGTCAAAAGATAACATGCAATCATAGTCCTACTGGTCGTGATTCCACAGTCTCGAACAGGGTAACTACACTATCTAGCATATCACAAGCATATCCTGACAGGTACTAATGGAATCATACAACAAGATGGAAAAGGAAGGACAGAAAAGACAAACCTGCTAACCCGTCACCTGCAGCGTTGGTCTCCTCGACCGTCATCGCAAAAGCTCCACCCCTCTGGTGCTGAGCTACAGGTGGCCTAGCCCCCATATAAGGAGGTGCAACGGGACAATCCATCTTCTGGTGAGTATCAGACCCACAGTTATAGCAAACCTTCAGCCTCTTCCTACACTGCTCCCTGATGTGTCCCTGCTTCCTGCAGTATGAACAACTGATCGTCTTCGGGTCCTGACCTCGATACTGATGCTGCCGGGGTCCCGGGGCTCTAACTGGCGGGGTCGAATGATGTGGTGTGGGAGGATGATATGTCTGCTGGTGTAGCGTCGGCACTTTTTATTGGAAAGCCTGACGCTTGGAGGGTCCCTCAATATGTACAGAAACCGGCCTCTTGCAAGACAGAAGACGGTCCTCGATACTCCGGGCTAACTCTAAGCTCTAGTAGTAGTCAGTCATACCGTTTGCCACTATAAGAATGCCAATGTCTGGAACTAGACCACGGCAAAACCTACGCGTCATCTCCTCAGGGTCAGCAACTAGACTAGGAGCAAAACGGCTCAGGCGACTAAACTCTGCCGCATACTCGTCAACAGAACGGTTCCCCTGCTGGATGTTCTGGAATCGTAGCCCCATGGCTACTCTAGCAGTGGTCGAGAAGAATTTCTTCTTGAACTGGGTCTTGAACTGATCCCAAGTGGCTGTCCCTCTCGCGAATAACGGCTCATTCCGGAACCAAACTCCTGCCAAGTCTATCAGCAAAAATCCCGCTGCCTCGACCTGGAGGTCATCCGGCATCCTAACTCCAATGAGCTTCCTCTCTACCGAGTCTATCCAGTCATCTGCTACTACTATGCCCTCAGTCCCTAAGAACTCCTTGGGATTCAGACCCATGAAGTCCTTGATCGTCCCTGCTCTCTGCCGCGGCTCTACAGGTGGTGGGACCACGGTACGTCCCTCAGAATGCTCCATGCTCTGGCGGAGTAGGGTGGTCTGCTCCTGATGGGTTGCTAGGAACCCCTGGATCAGAATGAGCAGTTGGTTCCCGTCGAGTGTGACGGAAGCCTGGGTAGGTATAGTGATAGGGGGTGGTAGAAGTATTGGGTCCTGCTGGGCCTGTGATGTGGAAGGTGGTTGTGGTATCTGGGTTTGTGGATCTGTGGAGTGGAGGAATGTGGTAGGTGGAGGTGGAGGTGTATCAGTCAACTGGTCAGCTGACTGGATGGGGAGCGTGACATTCTCAGGTGAGACATACCGGGATGAACGAGTAAGCACCATCTAATTACAATAAAAAGACTTATAAGGACTCTTTAAGCAAAACAATCATAGACAAGAAAATTTAATTATAATAGCAAGCATGGGATGTATTTTCTATGTTGCAATCCTAGTATTCCTCTAAGTGTTCTAAGCGTTATTCCTAATGTTGTCTAATTACCTTAAGTTCCTAATTGCAGGCATGCTTGGTACAATAACGTAACCAAACAATTTAGTCGACAGACCTGCATGGGCCACCACTAAAAACGTGTCACGACCCGCACCCAGTATAGGGGCACGAGAAGTGGTTACGTCCAGCCTACGCCGCAGTGTCGGCGGTAGTAAGCTGTCCTAGGTTGCTAACTAATCTTATGCAGTGAATATAAAAAGTACTTGTCCAGATATCAGCTCCGAATGGAGGGCAAGTAAAGGGTATGATCTACTCAAACACAGTCTAAACACGAAAAGATAACACAGAAGTTATACCTAAGGAATTAAAGACAACAACAACTAACTACTAAAATAATATACCAATATCTCAAACCAACTTAATACAGACTCAATATCTTAACTTTAATACAACAAGCCAAAACATGAAAGCTAAAGTAGTCTACTAGCTAATCTCCTGAATCACTCCTGAGAGTCAGAACCAAAGGTAGCTAATCCCTCGCCAGGTCCATGGTAAGCAGGGCATGTGTCCTCAGGATTATTATCTGTAATATTTTCAACAGGTCCAATCAGGACGGGAACGAGCACAACTCATCAAGAAAAACCCAAGTAAATGACAAAGAACTATAAAGCAGTTATAGACAGTTTTATTGATGAGCATGGCAGTTCTATACAGGTAATGATGGCATAGAGAAACAGTAAGATACAAGGAAAGAAAGGTAACTAAAATAAGAGAAGAATCATGGCAATGAAGACTGTAATAAAAGCTAACTAAACTAGAATATCATGTGTGAGTCCAGACAGTACGATATAAGTCTAATATAATTCCAGTGTGAGTCCAGTCCATATAATCTGATACCAGATAATTTCCAGTACAAGATGAGTCCAACAGTGATCAATGAAACCAGGGTGAGTCCAACTATGATCTAACAGTGTGTTTTAAAATACCGAGATCGACATGCAAACGGCTGTAGGTATCAGGCACATCTCTTACGGATCAGGCAAGAGATGGCTATGCTTCCAGAAGATTCTAGTTGGAGATTCCAGATTTGGGGTATGTCTACATGTCTTACTCAATATTTTCCTGTCCAGCAAGTGAATCCAAAATCGACAAAAGAATCGAGATGAGTCTGGCCAATACGTGATGATTCCAGAAATGATTCCAGAATGATACTAATGACTCCAGTAATAGAGGCCAGCAAGTAAGGTATGTGTCGATACATGAATCCAGAAATATCCATACGTGTTGATACAGAGAATCACATAGAACTAACTAGAACTGAAATACAGTAATCGACAAATAAATGAGAGAATTATCAGAGAATGTACTCGCCTGTTACTCTGGAAAGAGTAGTGTAATATCAGATATCTGTACCAAGGTCACAATGTCCTAAAATAGAGCAATACAGTTATGACATGTCCAAAATGATGATAAATGAAATCTACGATGCAATCTATATGAATTCTAAGCCAATCTAGGTCAAAGTCAAACTAGGTCAACACTACAGTCAAACTAAGTCAAATCAAGTCATACTAGGTCACAAGAAGTTAAACTAAGTCATACAAGGTCAAACAAGGTTAAACAAGTCAAGGTTAGTCAAATCTAGGTTAAAGTCAACTCCTGGTCAACATTCTAATCAACTAGTCAAATACTAGTCAACATGATCAATCTGGGTCAAGTCTAGGTCAAACTTAGACCAACTAAGGTTTTGGTTAATCATATACTAGCATGTAAGATAATTAGGTCAATGGCCAACTCTAACTCAAACTCTATAAGGCTAACATGTCTTTGGATACCAAGGATTCTATACCACAAAGCTAAGGCATAACCAATCTCCTATACAAGGTATATCATACAAAATATATATATAGCACAATACCAACCTTAATCCTGTAATCAAGCTAATCCCATTCTCCAACTCAAGTCATGACTCAACTCTAAGTATTCCACTTAACCCCATACATATCTTAATTTACATAGGACTACCCATATAACTTAGGTTACTATTTACTCATATAGGTTAAACCTAAACCAACTAGTCATTAGGCTAAGGTTTAGTCAAACTTAGTCAGCTAGTCCTTCTAAGACCATCTAAGTCATTTATAGATCAATTAGGTCATTTCTAGGTCAAGGTTGACCTATAGTTGACTTTGGTCAACAATGGTCAACATTGGTCAACTTGTTAGTCAACCTAGGTCTACTAGTTAGGGTTTAGTCAAACTAGTCATTCTAGGTTAGTTCAAGTCAAACTAGGTTGATTAGGTCAAGTTTGACCTAAGGTTGACCTTGGTCAACACTTGGTCAAACAAGGGGTAAACTAGTTAAGTCATGGGTATTTGGTTAATTAGGGTTAGCCCTAATGGCCATAGGCTAATATAGGGTTCTATATAACCTATTCCTTAGCAAGTTATCTATATATACATATATCTATATATATAGATATATACTATCTATCTACTACCCAAATACCTATATGTAAATACTCTATATATATACAAAACCCACATTCACATATATATATACACTATATATGTGACCTAATACAAATATATATATATCAATATATATATACACATATATATATATATATCTATATATATAAAACTTATATATATACTATATATATATAAAGAGATGGAAGAGAGAGGGACATAGAGTGAGAGAGAGAGATGTGAACACTGTCACACAGGGGGGGATGTTCCAGGTTCTGGAACCCAAACCCAGACCCAAACACACACACACACAGCCTACATATATACATACAACTCACCACACACTCACATGTGTATATATACATGTATATACACCCAATGAACCCCAAATTTCACCCACACACACACATACATATATACTACATATATATACACTAAAATACATATATACAATGTATTAAACATATCAAATTTAGGTTTGAAATTCGATTTTGCAAAATCTGGAAAATCCTAAAACTGGAAAATAATGGGCTGTGCATTAGGTAAATAGGTAACTCGATTTCACACGAAAAACCGAGCTAAGGCTCGATACTATTGGTTGGTAACACTAGCCCCACATATATACGTGTCGTGTGTGTCAATGGTAGTCCACCACGACACGACACGGCGTGTCCCAACGCCCAAAAACCCAATCGGGTAAATCCTGACACTGTGCAGTGTCACAGGCATCGTGCACGCGTGCACTTAGCTCTAGGACACGACACACGTGTCTAGAAGTCTCGTGCACGTGTGGGTAGGTTCGCCTAGGGTTGGTCTAGGGTTTAGGTAGCCTGTCTCGTGTCCACGTGTCCTCAGGACACGGCACGAACTCTGTATCAGTCGAAGAAAATAGACTGATACTCAGTGTTCTGTACCGCGTCGTGCATGGGTTCTCGTGTCTCGTGGACACGACACGAGCCATGTGGGGCCTCGTGGTCATATCCACGTGTAGCCCACATGATGGGCTACACACTCGTGCAAACACGAGGTGTCGAAGTGTCGTGTCCGCGCGATACGAGACGTGCGAAGTGGACTCTGTGCGTGCGTGCACTGTCAGTGCACGACCAGTGCACGTGTCCGTGCTCTCTCGACACGACACCAACGTGTCTCAAACTCGAGGGGGGGTATGTCAGAGGTTGCCCCCTCCTCTGTGTCAATTTTCACGTGTCCACGTGTCCAATTCGTGGAGAAATCAGTGTCGGGTAGCAGGGGATTAAACTGTGCACAGTGCTGTATCCAACTCGTGTGTTCGTGTCCAATTTGGACACGAACACGATACGATTTTGTGCTCAGTGATAGGGTTCTGTGATCTACACCTATAGGGCTAGAAAATTGTTCAAATAGTTTTCAAAATCATTAACATTTCATTCACTGAGGCAAATCATCAAATACTTCATTAAAAACCTAGATACGTGTCCGATACGGACACCAAACCAACTCTAAATCCTACCAAACTTGACACACAGTACCCTAGTACCTAGATGCATGCAAATATGAAGAGAAAACACAAATTTAACAAAGTTTATGGGCATTTACCTATGAGTGCAAAACTCAAGGAAAACAAGGTTTTGGGGGGGAGTGTCCTCTTCAACTTGGGGATGCCCAAAGCTCACGAAATCCTCGATAGCAGGCCCTAACTAGTACCCTCTAGTGTAGGGGAGTCCAATGCAAGAAACTAGAGGTGATTTAGATCAAAATTGATCAAGTTATCAAGGTTTGAAGAAATGGGATTTTCTAGGTTTTAATTTCATGTAAAATGATCATGAATGAATGTGGGGGGTTATATAGGAAGGGGGGGTAGTGTTGGGCTGCCATGGGGGGGTAGGGGTAGGCTATAGGGCCCCTTTCCACCTTGCAAAGCTTAGCCCCTAAGTCTTTGACTAAGGGGTTAGATATTTAGGTTCTAAATATCTAAAAAAAGGAATATCTAGATATTTATCTAACTAGATATTTATACATAAAGATAATATCCTCTACTTAGTCTTCTAGGTTAGTTGCTAATCCCTAGATTAGGCTAAACTAGGTTAGGGACTAACATGACACTAATCAACTAATTAAATAATAATAAATCACATAAATCCAAATAAATTCTAATAAATTACCAAAATACCCTTTTGACTAAAAAGTGGTAATTTGATATCCTAATCACATGGTTAGGCTTACATGGTCATGGTTAGTCTCTAGGTTATGAAATCTCTAGGGTTTACACTAGGGTTATACTAGTAAAATCACAAAGTCATAAGCCATGACTTAGAAAATAGTTTTAATCTAACTAAAAATTACCAAAATTCATAACATGACTAAATCACCATTAATAAGTAATAAAAATAATAAATTTTCAAAAAACCCCAATTTCAGAAAACTGGGTGCTACACGACTCTGCTGGGGAAAGCTGTCTCCTCCAACGAGACAACAACAACTCAATGCGATACCTCGTCGATCGGCTCGACGAAGAAAGTGATGGTCGTACAATTCGACCAATCTGCTTACGAAGAAATGCTCAAGGCGAAGGAGGGCCGGACTGCTTCCTCCGCTCTTCTCGCTGTCAAGAATAAGGGACGTTCTGTCTATGTCCCTAAATCTTCTTCGGCGGCCCGAGATGTTTCTGTCACTTCCCACGATGACAAAAACAAGCCTCCAACTTCAGTGAAGCACGCCTCAGCTTCTCTGAATACATCAACAATGGTTTTTCCTAGTCACGCTGACAAAATGGGTTCTTTAACCAAGTCAGCGTGTCCAAGGAAAACCATCTCTGGACATGTCAAAGTCTCTTTTTCTTCTACTCTTACGACAGCAGTCGGCTCTTTAGCCATTAATGACTCTGTGCGTATGACAGTCGAAGGGCAGCGTACGGCAAAGGTAGCGTACAACCAAGGCCAACAACAGGCAGGGTATGCTAAACCAGAGCCAGCATATGTTAGTAAAAAGGCAGCGTATGACCAGAATGTCAAACTGAAGTCAGCGTATGCCAGCCAATACAGTCCTTTGACTGTTATTCAAGATCAGGCTGGGGGTTCTCTTCCACAGAATCTACAAATGATTCCACCACAACTTGCACATCTTGTGCCAACCAAGGAGAACGACTCTTTAGGCAACTCCTCTACTTCTAAGGTTTTTACCTCTGGAGTTAATTTGACTAGTACTCTTACTAGATCAAACAAAAGAAAACGCCTTTTGGCTACTTCCTCTAAAGATGGATTATTACCGACTCCCAGTCGGAATAATATTCATCTTCCTTCTCTCAAAATTTCCCGATCTGAGAAAGGCAAATTGCAAGTCTCCAAGACTGATACCAAAGTTGTACCTCCTATGGATCTCCGTAACAAGCTCAACCGGAATCATCTCGATTCTACTTCCAGTATAAAGAAGCCTTATCAAACTGAGACAAGTATAATGGACTCTGATGCACAATATGCTAAGAACTATATCGCTCAGATCAATCGGTCTTTATACATTCAAGAACCAAAAAGACAGAAAGATAAAAGACATGTCTCTACACAAGGACTATCTTTAAACACATCCCAGTCTGTTTTCGCAGATCTACGGGAACATCTGCAAAACAAGCGGAGAATCAATACTCCATCTGTCTCTGACATTGCTCATATTCGCCATGAAGAGCATTGTTGTAACTTCCAACCTCGGGTCGTGATCCAGTATTATTGTTCACCGAAAAGACGATCTGTCTTTGAACGGTTTCAACATGAACCAATACCGGACGAGGACGAACCTCTTTATGCTTCCGTCAATATGACCTCCAGAAATACTGGGGGTAGAGTACGATCTGATTCTATGTCAGATTCTGAAGACGGTGTTTACCTCGGCACCAGATCCAGAACCGGAGCTTCGACCAGAATTTCTTCTTCTTCTCACCCAGATGATAATCCTGAGACCACAGAGGACTTCCTAGGAGAGTCCAACTTCCCAGTATTAACTCCCGTGAATAGTTCTGGGAAAGATGCTGACTCACGTAGCAACGATTCGGAACAGACTGTTTCATCGTCGATACCTCGAATGATTACCACTTATATGGTAGATGGCAATTATGAACCTTCGACTAGCACTGAGGCTCATGAACAAAGGATTTCTTCTTTAGAACAACAGTTACGAGCCATGGCGGATACATTGACTGCTATGCATACTCTTATGCAAGCTCAGCAACAAACTCAGCAAGTTCAACAAGCAGTACCACCGGTGGTATTAAATACTCCTGTTACCCCAAATCTGGAACCTTCTACTATTCTGGGGGTACAGTCTAATGTTCATGTGCAGCCCACTCAAAGTCAATCCGGAGCTGGGGGTGGTACATATACTGCAGTCCCTCCTCCCAACTATGCTCAACAAACAACGACACCGCAATCTTCCGGAGCGGTCACTGAAGAGTTAAAGAATCTTCGATCTCAATTCGAAGCGTTCAAGCAAAAGGACGGCTTACAAAGATTAGGTATCAAGCAGCCTTACCCCATACAATGGAAGGAGGTATTGTACCACCCAAAATATAAGCCTCCGACCATCTCTTTCTTTGATGGAACCACTTCCCCAAGTCAGTTCATTAATCACTTTGAGGTAATGACTGATCAACTACAGCCAAGCGATGCCCTCCTCACTCGGGTATTTGTTGGTTGTTTAAAAGGAACTGCTTATGAATGGTATCGAAGTCTCCCTGATGGGTGCATTACTTCGTTTGCCGGATTCAAACAGATATTTCTAGAACAATTCTATGAAGGCGTCAATGACATGACTATGTCAGCCCTTATAAGAATCAAACAGAAAAATGATGAAAGCACTGAGAGCTTTATTGAAAGATTCAGAAGAGAAGCACTAAAAATGCCCCTCGGAACTCCCGATGCCGTCACTATCGACACTTGCAAGTCGAACCTTTTACCAATTATCAGCATGTGGACAGGATCCACTCAGTTCCAAGATTGGCCTTCCTTCATCGTCAGTGCCAAAGCTGCCAAGTTAGTACTGAGACTTTCAAAGGTCTAGGGGTACGCATGACTCCCAAAGAATCAAATCAAAGTACTAGCAATAATGCACGACCTAACAATCGCAAAGGAAAAGAGACTCTTGAAGTCAATCTCCAAAGCAACAAACAAGAGGTAATGTCTACCCAAACTACCCCAGCCCCAACAAATCAACAGCAGAAACCTCCTCGGCCGAAGGAAGAATACTCTTTCGACGACGACGATGTTCTGGGCATCTTCGAATGTTTACTTAAAAGTAACAAAATTCAACTGCCAGATATCAAGAAGCCTGATGAAGCTAACAAGACGGATCATCCGAAATACTGTCCATATCACAGAATGCTAGGTCATATAATCCGGTCTTGCTTCGTATTAAAAGGAAAGATCCAAGAAATGATCAAATCAGGAGCTGTGACATTAACACCTAAAGACAAGACAGTCACAGCAAATGTGATTTCAATGCAGTTCGGTGACTTCCCTCCGTTATTGGTGGAAAGTGGAATTGTCCCTATTCCCAAAACAACCCTTGAGGTTGTGAATATTCCACCAGCCCAGAATGAATGACTTGTTCCCGTCACCACTAAGAAGGGAGAGATTATGTGGATCCACCCCGATTTAGTGACGGAGTTCGAGACATCTTCCTCTTCTCCTCGGAAGGCTCCTCCATCTAAAAAGAAAACTGGGAAGACTAAGTCATGCCATATAATTTCTAGCGTCACACCCAAACTTTCCCTAACCTCTACTTTCATCTTAGCAGAAAAGTCACCCCCTATGGAAGTAAAAACTGCTAAATCATCTGAAGACAGATACAAACCGACGTTTCATCTATATAGTTCACAATCTCGTGAATTAATGGCGAAGATGGAGTTATGATCTAGCTACTGCTCCTGGTTTAAACTCCGGTAAAGGACTCCGAACACCTCTAGCCCTCACTTTGAGACATAATCAATCCCGTGTTGGCCTCGGTTTCTGGACTGAATCTCTTATTAAGTACCAAAAAATAAAATATTGCAACATGGTTTCGGTAGATCCTGAACCTGAGCCTGAAGCTGAAGCCCTCGCTGGAACCCGGTCAGGAAAAACATATCTGAAAGATTACGCTGAAGTTCCTGAGGAAACTCCTGACGTCCCCTCGGTTGCAGCTCCAGCACCCATCTCTAATGAAGAACCATCAAATGCCCCAGCTGAGACGGTTCCCCCTAAACCAACAGCAGCCGATAAAGGGAAGCAACATACCCGCTTCGACAAGCTAATCAAAAAGTCTCTTTCTCCCGGATCGCAGAAGCCTTATAATTTTGACATTCTGGCTCAACTTGCTAACACTCCAGCCAGGTTGTCCATCTTTGAACTTTTACGTTTATCCAAGGAAACTCGAGAAACGTTAAGTGAAGCTCTACTACAAGCAGACTCTTGTCTAACTCATCTGAAGAAACCAGAAGCAGAGCCGGTGACCTGCCTACATTGCAACAGTGTCTTGGAAATCATTCCGAACATCACTTTTACCCAAGACGATATGCTTCTAGAGGACAATCGTCATGATCACCCTCTCTACTTCACTGGGTACATTGACACGATGAAGGTCAACCGCATTCTAATTGACCCAGGATCAGCTCTAAGTATTATGCCTAAGAGTCTCTTGGATGCCTTACGGATTCCAGTTCATCGTCTAGCCAAGACAGTCACTACCATTTTAGGGTTCAATCAAGACAAGAGCGAACCTCTGGGGAAAATTCGCCTAAAAATACAAATAGGCAATTTTCGGTCGAGTGTCACATTCTATGTGATTGAATTAGTTGGATCTTACAACCTGCTTTTGGGAAGACCTTTTCTCCATGAACACAATATTGTCCCCTCCACTCTTCACCAGTGCTTCAAATACATTGATGAAAATGGAGAAGTTCAAAAGGAAGTCGCGGACATTAATCCTTTCAGAGGAGTCGAAGCCTACTACAGTGACTCTCGCATGTACAAAGATGAATATTCAAAAGTCTTACAAGCTATGGATGATGATGAAACATCAACAGTTGACACCTTGGTTATTCCTGTAAAAGGGCGTATCACTCCTCCGCAGTCTGCTAAATCATCTGAAGAAGGCCCATTGATAATTCCTGTCAGTGGACATACCACTTCATTGCCTTCCCAAGCTCTACAAGGTTCGCTGATAATCCCAGTCAGTGGACACACCACTATCTCACCATCTTCTCAGGCTAGACCAGATACTCTAGTCATTCCAGTCAGTGGACGCACTACCTATCCACGATCATCTTCAAGGGAGCTCACCTCTTCTGAGCCTTTTGTTATCGACCTTAATCGAAACAAAACTTCTGCTCGCTCTTCCTCTCCCCCTTTAGTCATTAATTTGACTAAATTTGCTAAGGCTCAGCCTTCTCCTGTAAATACAACATATGATATTAATAAATCATCTCCTTGACAGTATATTGATGTCTGTAATCATGTACAAAGTTATTTACATTTGCTAGATAGCTTAGAGCCACTAACTATAGGAGTTGTGCAAACTCTTCATACAGAAGTATCATTAGAGTCTGTACAAAATTTATACTTCTTTGTTCCTATTAGAAAGACAGGAGAAGTTCCAATATTCTTCTGCAAGGGGCCCCAGAATCCTTCTAATCTGGAAGAAGACGACAAAAACGATGATATTGGAAGGTTACAACTATGTCGCTACAGTCAACAGTCCAAAAACATCATCAAGAATATGGGCTATGACTTTAGAACCGGCCTCAGTAATGGAAAAGGAAGAAGAATGCCTGTTCGAATTCCTCCTTTAAAATACGGAAGGACAAAATGCGGATTGGGTTACATTACTCCTACTCCCTTCATCAACACAGTCTATGAGGATCTAGACTTCGATGGAGACAAACGATCCGATTCTTCCGATTCCTTCTCTTGGGATTCCGACACAAGTATTGGCAATTTTCATCGTTCTACTCTATCTACCAATATGGTCTCCGCCGACGGTCCGCAAGAAAATGATGAAGATGAAGATGATTTTGATATATAACCCGAATCGGAACAATGGGCTCAAAGATTAGACAACCAATGGGAATTCAGGTTCGAGCAAAGAGAACCTCCCACTGAAGATAAATTGATCCAAATTGATGTTGGTGAGGAAGGATCCCCTAAGCCAATATTTATCAGCGAAAGTCTTTCAAAAACAGATAAGCAAAACATGATCAAGCTTATTCGTGATTACATCGATGTCTTCGCTTGGAGCTATGAGGATATGCCGGGGCTGGATCCGAAGATCGCAACACACAAACTTAATATCATGCCGAATGCTAAACCGGTCAAACAACAACAGCGACGATTTCGTCCAGACATTATGGATGCAATTGAAGCTTAAGTCAACAAGCTTATAGCTTCCGAATTTATCCGAGAGGAACAACATCCTGAATGGGTGGCTAATATTGTTCATGTCCTCAAAAAGACCGACAAGATCCGAGTCTGTATAGACTTTTGCGATCTCAATGCAGCTTGTCCTAAGGACGAGTTTCCTCTTCCAATTACAGATGTCATGATCGATAATACATGTGGTTACGAACGAATGTCATTTATGGATGGGTATTCGGGGTACAACCAAATCAAAATGTCTCCAGATGACGAAAGACATACTTCCTTCAGAACGCCGATCGGTACATACTGTTATACAGTAATGCCGTTTGGTCTCAAAAATACAGGAGCAACGTATCAACGAGCAATGAGCACTATATTCTGCGAACATCTCCGAAAAATAGTCGAATGCTATGTTGATGATATTGCAGTCAAGAGTCGACAAAAGGAGGATCATATCCAAGATTTGAAGACTATTTTTGATTTAATGCGTCAGCATCAACTTAAGATGAACCCTACTAAGTCCTTCCTGGGCGTCTCTAGTGGTAAATTTCTCGGCTTCGTCATTACCGCTAAAGGCATACACGTAGATCCCGAGAAGATCAAAGCCATCCAAGAGATGCGTCCTCCACGCACCTTAAAAGAGCTACGAGGATTTCAAGGAAGAATTGCTTATATCAGGAGATTTATCTCTAATTTATCAGGACGCTACAGACCGTTCAACAAACTTCTGAAGAAAGGTGTATCTTTCGTCTGGAACGAAGAATGTCAAAAAGCATTTGATGACATCAAACAATACCTCATGAACCCTCCGGTTTTGGTACCTCCCGTTTTAGGAATACCATTCCTTCTATATGTTTGAGCCATGGATCATTCTCTCGGTGCATTGCTCGCCCAGAAAAACAAAGATGGCCATGAACAAGCTATTTATTACCTCAGTCGCACAATAACAGGTGCTGAACCACGTTATTCTCCTATTGAAAAAGAATGCCTAGCATTAATGTTTGCCGTTCAGAAGACGCGACATTATATCATCGGCCAAATGATTCATGTCATCTCTAGAGTGAATCCCATCAGGATTATGATGAAGAAACCCGGTATTCTTAACTCTAGACTGGCTAATTGGGGAATCTTGTTAGCTCAATATGACATGCATTATATTCCTCAAAAGTCAGTCAAAGGATAGGCTCTTGCTGATTTTCTGGCAGCTCACGCAGTTCCAGAGGATTCTAAATTATACGATAAAATCCCAGATGAAGTTCTGGATTCAAATCAGGTGTCTGAAGAAACTCCTACCTGGTGTCTATTCTTTGATGGAGCATCTAGAATAGGTCCCAATGGCGATATTGTCGTCGAAGTCGGGGTTGTTCTCGTATCCCCAGAAGGGCTGACTATTCAGAGGGCTTATTCTTTGGATCAATCGTGTTCAAACAATGTCGCCGAATACAATGCGTTGCTCATCGGTCTTCAACTTGCTAAACATCTGGATATTCAATATTTAGAAGTTTTTGGAGATTCTAAACTTATTGTTAATCAAATCAGAGGTAGATATGAAGTCCGTCATCAGGATTTGATACCTTATCACCGAGCAGCACTCTCTATGGCCTTTTCCTTTGAAGGTTTCTTTATTGAACACGTTCGGCGAGCCTGTAATACAGAAGCCGATGCTTTGGCTAATCTTGCCGCTGTGCTAGCTGTACCAGTCCGACGTCAACAAGTGATAGTGGTTTATAACCGGGAGCTATTTTACGTCGAGAATAATTTGGCTTTGGGTATTCCCCATGACCCAGATAAAAATTCTCTCAATCTTGACGAATTTGATTTCTCCAACCTTAGCACTGGATTAGGGTTTGACAGAGCATCCTCTTCTTCTTCTGATTCTACTATAGAATACGTCTTTTCCAACGAAACAGAAGCCATGATCGAAGACTGGAGACGTCCATTTCTAGACTTTGTATTGTATGACATACTTTCCGATAATCCCAGCGAAGTAGCGTCTATCCGGCGTCGATCTTTCAGATTATATTATAATCATACGACAAAAATACTATATCGTCGGGCATACGACGGTCTTCTCCTCCGATGCATCGCTGGTGAGGAAGCGCAATAGATTATCCGTGAAGCACATGATGGTATCTGCGGAGCCCATCAACCAGGTCCTAAACTTTAAGATCGCATCCGACGTATGGGTTATTATTGGCCCACGATGGTGGCCGACACCATTCAATATGCCCGAAAATGTAAAGCCTATCAAATTCATGCAGACTTTATTCATCAACCGTCAGAGTTCTTACATCCGACAGCGGCATCATGGCCCTTCGAAGCTTGGGACATGGACATCATTAGTCCTATTAACCCACCATCATCAAAAGGACACCGGTTTATTCTAGCAATAACCGACTACTTTTCCAAGTGGGCTGAAGCAATCCCGCTATCTGAAGTCAAAACTTCCAACGTCATCAACTTCGTCAAGCATCATGTCATCTATCGATTTGGTGTTCCTCGGCGTATTATCCATGACAATGGACCACAGTTCGTCAGTCAGAAATTTACTCGATTCTGCGATGACCATCGAATCAATAACCTAGCTTCTACAACATATAATCCAGCAGCTAATGGATTGGCAGAAGCTTTCAATAAAACCATCATTAAACTCCTGAAAAAGTTTGTTTCTTCTAACAAACGCAACTGGAGCGAGAAACTTGGTGAATGTTTATGGGCCTACCGCACCACAGTTCGTAATGCAACCGGATGTACGCCTTTCTCTTTGGTATACGGGTGCGAAGCTGTCCTTCTCCTCGAGATCCAGATTCTTTCTCTGAGAATCGCAATCTCCAATAAACTCACAACGGAGAACAATGATCATCTTCGACTTCAAGAGCTAGAAGCTCTAGACGAAAAGCGATTGTATGCTCAATAAAATATTGAGCTGTATCAGGCCCGAATTTCAAAAGCTTTTAACCGGAAGGTGAAAATTAGAGCATATCAGAAAGGAGAACTTGTTCTTGCCGTCAGACGTCTGATGACTATGACACATATGAGCAAAGGCAAGTTCGACAAAAAATGGGAAGGCCCATTCGTCGTAAACAAAGTCTTCTCTAATGGAGCATATCAGCTTACTTCTATGGATGGTAAAGTCGCGATGATGCCTATCAACGGCAAATTCTTAAAGAAATATTATGTATAAATCTCGTTAATATATAATATTTTCATTTTGCTGCGACTGCTCCCCAGCAAACATAAAATCAGAGTTTATTCTTCTCCACAAAAGTCGTTTCGATATCGTTATCCCCGGCGAAAATTGATATTCTACCACGTATCATCTTCCCAGAGAATTTGATATTCTGTCTTATTAGATCCCCAGTGGATTTAATAAAGATCTCGTATAGAAAATCACGTCCATATTACCTCTGAATTTTCTATCTCAGTATCATATTTTCTATTCTATGAAAATGATATCTAGTCTTTTGATCTCCGAGTCCAAAGATAATGAAAAATAGAGTTTAAAGATATCTTTATATCTGAATTCTGTTTTCTCTAATCAGTATTAAACTAAAATTATCTTTGGTTTAATATCATCTGATAGAATTACAAAGTTCATTTGTATATTCTATTCTATTGAAATATGTCATGTGTTATTTACCTCTGAACATGTTTTCTACAAAAATATCATGCACAAAATTGAAATCAAGTCAAGATATTCATTTCTTCAGTCAAAATCAAAATATTGATTACAAGTGAATATCAAAAAAATTCAAGACATGAAAAATATAAAAGATCTATTTAGGAGGAGTAATTATCTCCTGAATACGAACAAGTACATTATTCATCTTTTCTTCATGAGCTTTATGAATTCGCTCTGCTGCTTCGACTGTAATCATTTGTTGGTCAAAACTAATGATAACAGAGCTACGACGATTTGTTTCTTCAATCTGCTCAGCCTGCATCAGTTCCCGCTCTTGCTGTAAAATTTGATAGCGAGTGGCTTCAGCTGTACGAGCAGTATTAATGTCAGATTGCTCTTTTTCTATAGATGCAATACGCTCCTGAAGACGAGCTAATTCTTCTTTTAATTTCTGAAGTTCTTCAGCTTTAGATACTTCTTCTGTTTCTAGGCGCTCCATCTCCTGACGAGTGGTTATTATTTCTTCATCCTTCGCCATTAGTTTTTCAGATGACAGAGCGAGGAATTCTTTCAAAGCAGCTTGCTGAGTTTGAGCTTCATGTTCCAATTGAGCGATCTCAGCTGCAGTCAAAGATTTAATATCTTTCTTTTTGATCTCCCAGTATTTATGGATGGTTACTTCTAAATCATCCAGGAGATGCTCAAAGAAGGTACACTGGGTCTCGTAACCAGCCTGCCGCAAAGCTAAAAGCGAGAAATTAATCACCGCTCGAAGATTTGAAAAGGGCATAGTTTCATCCTTCATAAGTCGCCTGGAGAATGTATCCAGATATGAATAAATGATCTCTGAATACATCGCCATGGCCCTTGCTATCCCGGTTTCAAAACCAGGGGTGGCTGCCATTGTAAAGGAAGAAGCTGGAGTGGACTCTATTCTGGGAGCAGAAGTATGTGCTTTTGGGGAACTAGGCAAATGTGAGCTTCCCTCACCAATATTGGTCTGAACAGGTGGGGCATGAATCGAGCTCATTGCTGGTACAGTTCCTACAACTTTTGGAATCAAAGAAGCTTGATCAAAATTAAAAGACAATAAAGCAAGGAAAAGACAAAACTTTGCTGAATAAAATATTACCTGAAGCTGGCTCATATTCTGTTTCTTTTGGATCATTCAGCCCAGCTCGTAGTCTATTCAGAGTGTCTTCTGACACTGGATTTATTTAGCTACTGCCTGCTCCAGAGGTGCTCGGAACAAGGACTTCTATTGCTAGAAGGTTCTCTGGCTCTGGAGTCAACTCAGAATGTTGGCCAGCCGTCTTCAGTTTGTCGATAGGGATTTTAGTTGGTGACTCACCTTCAATCTCCATATCCTCATCTTCAATCTCCATGTCTTCATCTTCAAAGGAATGAGACGAAGGTTCATAGTCAACTTGTTCTTCTTCACCCTTATCGCTTTCAGAAACATCAATCAAAGCCAAATCAGCAGGTGGCTCGAGAGTGGTTGCTTCCTTCACTGATTCTCTCGAAATCAGTAAATCATCAGCTGTTTTAGTTTGAATCTCGGCCTCTACCGCAGGTTGACTGACTACCTGCGTATCATCGGCCATTGGCGGAATCATCTCCATGTCAGCAGGAACGGATGGTCCAGCATGCTCATTCATTACCATGGAAGGATCCTCGGCAGCCGGTGTTGTTTGATCAGTGGATGGTCTAGCTTCCGATTCTTCCATTACATCCTCCTCAGCAGCTTGTTTCTCTCGAGCCAATCGTTCAGCACGATTGGTGGGGCTTTCTGCATCAAGACAAATTACGGATTTAGTCTTTAAAACTACCATTTTTCTTTTCCCTACTCTTTTTATTAGTGGGATGGTAGGATAATCGTCTTTGGGGTCACTACCTTCTTCGTCAACATCACTGATTTGTCGACTTGAAACAGGAGAAGTCCCCGGGATAGTAATCCCTATATGACTTCGAGCTTCTGCTCGAGTAACTCTTTTTGGAGCAGGCCCGGAAGCATCCTTGCCACGCTTTCTCTTCGGTGTACCCTCAGCAAATATATTCTCTTCAACACTTCCAATCGGTACATATAGTGGCTGATGAAGTTCATCAGAAAAGAGATTCTCTCTTGAGACTTCTTCATAAACCTCGTCAGTAGCGAGAGGATCCTCTCGGTCATAACAATCTCTTGGTAGGGCTGATTTGGTTGATTTTTTATCAACATGGATGAAGCTTTTACCCAAGATGCTGAATTTCTTATCAAAGGTATTCGCCGATACATAGAACCTGGCATAAGACGCCAACATTCTAGCTCCTCTCTGATAAGTAACCGGATCTGGCATTGAAAAGGTAGTTCCGGTACCTTTAGCAATATAATATATCCAAGCTCTTGCGCCATCGATTAATCCGTCTTGGTGGCTAAAGCATGTTGTTGCATTCCCTACATGCAACTGATCATAGCCAAATTGCCGAGCAAACCTACTCGGAAGATATGGTTCCAAATAAACGACATCGTCATGGCGACAGATCAAGTGAGATGGCCTGATCCTCTTCAGCCATTCATGCTGAATATCATCCAATTCATTGGCACCGGTGCCATCAATCAACTTCACAGACATAGTCTCATAACCAACAGGCGGAGGAACACAGGTGAAACTCTATAGTTCTCCCCTGTTTAATATGGTCCTACAGTCTGTCAGAGTGTCATACCTCCATTTTGGCGTGTGACGGTATCTTTCCAAGAAGTTGTCATCTGGTCCAGCCATTCCAGCACTCATAAGAGACTCAAAATGGAGGAGTAGCCACCCATACAAATATGTAAAGGGCATTTCTACCCGAGGAAAGGTTGTAAGCTTCTTCTTCGCCAATTCAAATATTCTGTCCGCATATGCCCTTAAACCGGCATTCAGACGGCATGTCATTGCCGTTAGCAAATCCATCTTGTACCCGAAAGTCAGACGGACTGCTGCAAATACGACTCCTCTGTGCATCCTGTCTGCTGAACAAGAGCCAGGTACTACAAATCTTCTCATCCAGAGGGATATAAACCCGGCCAGATGACCCTCATCAGATAATTTCCGGCTACCTTGCTTTATATAGGTCTCCAACCTATCACCAGCTTTATAGGTACCTTCATCTTCTTCAATGATGATGTCATCATGGGTGGTGTCCCGGATTAATTTGTCAATTTCAGCTTGACTCAGAGGTTTAAAATGACCGACATATTGTTTGGTCTTCTTCTTTTTCTGAGTTTCTTCAGTACGGCCTTGGAATAAATAGGCCATCCACTTAGAAGAATAGCAGCTTGAATCTCCCTCTGCACCTCTTGCCTTATAAAAGGCCTTACATATACTGTAGTGGCACATTAATTCTTCAAACACATGAAGAATTAGCGGGTTGGCGTCAGAAATCTTATTCATTTCATCAATAAAAGGAATATATTCTTCATATGGCAGATCTCCTGTTGGCAGCTGAGAAATATATGCCATTTCATGGAGAGCGAATCCCATCTCGCCTCTCGGAGTCATAAAAGTGCCGGTTCGGTAATTGTACCTTTCTGCTAGTGCCAAGAACAAATCCGGGTTTGGCCTAAACCCATAAGCAGTGCACTTGATGGCATTATATAAGCCTATCACCTTCAACTGTTCTCCATAATTGTTCAGAATTCATCTCACAAGAACAGTCCATCTGGTATTCTCTGGGTTCACCAGACCAGTAAGTCTCATAGACTGTTTTGGATAGACGACATTTTCTAACTGAACAAATTCATTTGCAAAGATCGGGACTCTAACTGGCTTCAGAAGTGCAGAGTCCTCAGGAGGAATGGTGGTTGGCAATAATCCTCGCAAGACTGAAACATGCGATTCAGTACCACTGCGGAATCTTCCCTGACTGTATCCTATCCATCCAGCTTTTGCTTGACGGAATGGAGTAATATCCCACTTTATTTGCCTTTGATGACTCGTATGGAATAAGCGAGCTATGTTGATGCTCTTAGACAACCCAGTCAAGTACATTGGCTGAGTCGCGTCACCATCTCGATAATACGAGTATGATACTTTGTCGTAGGTTGGTTGAGAGTTTCTGTCGATAGCATCCCCAAAAATAAATGCCGGCTTTGAGTGGGTAGCACTGTCCACATTCTGTAGTGGTTGACCACTTATCAAATTCAGCAGGGTTTCGTTCTCCTGGTTTTTCAGAATGGCTATTCTTATGGAAGGTCCATCAAATTGAGGAAAGTGGACATGAGATAGGTTACTCTTATAGTTGTTCCCTACACATCCTTCAAACTGTGCTTCCTGGGCCAGAATATCTACTGCAAAAGAAGAATAAGAAGTTAAAAATCTTTAAACACAAAGGGATGACAAGTTCAAAGATCAACATACGCTCAGTTTATCTTAAGCGTATGACAGATTCAAAGATCAACATACGCTCAGTTTATCCTAAGCGTATGACAGATTCAAAGATCAACATACGCTCAGTTTATCATAAGCGTATGACAAGTTCAAAGATCAAACTCACGCTCAGTCTATCCTAAGCGTATGACATATTCAAGGATCAATTTACGCTCAGTCTATCCTAAGCGTATGACCTATTCAAGGATCAATTTATGCTCAGTCTATCCTAAGCGTATGACAGATTCTAAAGTTCAGCCTATGCTCAGCTTTTATTCAAAGATTAGAGGATGATTAGATCTTTTTCCTTAAGCGTATCAGTGTATGTTCAACCAAAGCAAGCAGTCATATAGAATTTTCCAAAGAACAGCGTATGGTTAACAAGATGTTCATTAAACATACGCTAACAAAGGAGTCAGCATATCTCAGTGAGACAACTTGACATAGCGTATTCCTTCAGATCAGCGTATTTTGATATTTCTATCAAAGATACGCGTATCTTATAGAAATACGCTCCAAACATATTTTTCGCATAGACGAAAAACATGGAATACGACTAAACCCAAAAGAGGGAAGCATATTTTCTGACGTATTGACCCTAAAAAGGGGATACGTTTTCTGATTTTGTTCTAACCAGAGCCCTAAAAAGGGGATAGTTACTGTTCATCATTCCCATCCTTACCATATAGGGGTTTCAATGGGCGTTCGCTTCGTGGAATACGCTGATCGGCAGTCCTCCTAGCAGTTACAGCAGCGGCGGCAGGACGAGACGGCTCTGCAGGAGCCTTCCCCTTTCCCTTTGCAGCAGTGTCGATCTTGGGCGCCATTGATGAAAATTAGGTTGAAGAAGAAGAGAGTTTGAACTCTGGATTTTTCTCTCTCGAAGACGAAGGCAAAAGTAAAGAAAGAAAGTAAGTTTTGAAAGACCTATTTATAGAAGAAAGGGAAGCTTAAACGGCGGCCGTTCTTTAAATACAGAATCCCTAAAGATATGCACTGATATTGAGGAAAATAACAAACTTGTGCCAGCGTGTCAAGACTTATTCCCACTTTAAAGTTCAAAGTAATTTCAAGCTTTTGAAAATCATAAAGTTCGAAAACTTTGAAGGGGGTCTTGTAGGGTGTGAAAAATTATGACACGCTGATATAAGACCAAGTCAAAAATATACATACGCTCAAGGCCATACGCTCAGCCAAAGCCATACGCTCATTCAAAGGCCATACGCTCAGCCAAAGCCATACGCTCATTCAAAGGCCATACGCTCAAGGTCATACGCTCAGCTAAAGCCATACTCTCATTCAAAGGCCGTACGCTCAGTGAATATTTTATTATTTCTTGAATGACAGCACAGCACACACTCAATGGAGGATGAATCTGACACTTTGTCTTTCGTGCAAAGACAGCTATCCTAAGAAGATTAACCGTCGTATGGATTTTCGAGAGTTGATTTTGTCTCTTACGAGGACAGCTCATAAGCCATCATAAATGTACAGCCATCATTACTGTCATCTCTGACAGTCTGTCAGCCGTCATATCCGTAACACGACGCTCGAGAGATATTTGTCAGTTATTGGAAGATATGGCGTGTTTGAGAAGATTGAGGACAGCCATGTGTCTACTCCTCCAATGCTTACGACTCCTTGTCAACCAAGTGAGCGTATGTACTCCATATGTCTCCTTGTCAACCAAGTGAGCGTATGTACTCCATACGACTCCTTATCAACCAAGTGAGCGTATGTACTCCGTACGACTCCTTGTCAACCAAGTGAGCGTATGTACTCGATACGACTCCTTGTCAACTAAGTGAGCGTATGTACTCCATACGACTCCTTGTCAACTAAATGTGCGTATGGACTCTATATGACTCCTTGTCAATCAAATGAGCGTATAAGCTTTATATAACTCCTTGCTATCCAAGTCAGCGTATACAAGACATATGTCTCCCAAAGGTAGCGTATGGACTCTATACGACTCCTCTTCAACAAGACAGCGTATCACAGCAAATACATTCAGGATGACTTTAAATATACAGTCAACACACGTTCTCACGTGTCCTGTACTTAGTTATCCACTCATTCAGAAGTTATGCAACGTGGCTTCCATGCCACCAATCTCTCCTGGATATGCTCCACTATTTTCAACCGCACTTCAACGTGTCTTCACCAAGATTCGCCACGCGTCCCTGTAGTTATGCACACGTCAAGTAACTGACTAAGCATATGCCCAGAGCAGTTATCTAGGACTCTATAAAAAAAGAGTTTTTCCACCTTCAACACAGTACATTCAATTCAGAGAGCACAAGGAGATTGCCCAGTTGCTGTCCAAGTTCTTCGAGATCCGAGCCTTCTTCATCGCATCGTCCAAGGGATAAAGTAATCGTCTTCTAGATTAGATTCCTACAGTTGTAATTTTCTCAGAAACACAATAAATAAATAGAATTTATTTATGGAAAACACAACTTTTTGTGTTATTTTGAGTTTTAGCCGTATTGAACCTCACCCCTCACTAGTGTAAAGACCCTAGACAGTTTGTTAAAGTAGAGTGTCACCCTATATTGGTCCCCTATGCTAAAATTATCATTTTGGCTAGGTGTCCAGTCACAAGTCGTGTTTCACAAATTAGTGTCTTAGCGTTTTAGCTTAGTGTAAAAACTAAGTTATTGCATTTATTTCTACAGTGACGAGTTACCAGACATCCATAGCACTTTTATCGTAGCTTGTTTTGCTTTGCTTTGCTAGAGGCAAGTACTTTCTACAAACTTTACATACTGTTACATCAATGAACTGTAAATCCAACCATGTTAAATGCTGATCCTTGGGGTAGCAAGTTAAAACTTCACATGTTGTACTTTCAGTTACTACCATGCTTAGAACAGTCTTGATGTATCTCTCATATGATTAGAATATGGGTTATGGGGAAACTGATAGTAGTGTACGTGATCATACCCCCTCTACAGTACCGAGCAAAGTTTCATGTTATATGCTACTGCGTCGTAGGCCTTACTCTCAAAGCTGTATTTGTACGTATGTACATCTATCGCCTTTATACTTGTACGGAAGTACATTTCATTATGTGCCTCAGCATATTGTACATCTATTGACCGATCACGTACCTGCTACAGTTTTAAACATTACATATACATCTGTCTCTATGACATATGTGTCCTTGCCCTGATAGACTATGTGATGCCATGTTTCCAGTTATTTCCTCTTATGTTCATTTCCATGTTTCATATGCTAGTTTGCTAGATTCAGTACTTGCTTCCATCCTGACAGGATAACGTTATAGGTGTCCTTACTGAGGAGGAGTTACTTTGCGACACATATTATGGAGTTACTGCCGAGGACCCGGCTTTGCTTTACGAGGATGTTCCTGCGGGAAACCTCGCCTAGTTATCTTTTTGCTTTAGACTTTTGAGAGTAGTCATGTATTAGGCTACATATTTTGTAACTGGACATGTATCCAGTTTTACATTTCAGACTTGTACTTTGGACATTTTACTATATGTTACGACTTTTGTGTTTGAAGCATTTATGACTTTTATTCACTTATAGAACTGTTAGCACATTTTAGTCTTATCCTGTTGTCTTTAGAACAGCTTACTAGGTTTTATATCAAACGTAGGCTGGGTATGACTCGGCCTGGCCCAACAATTTGGGTAGCGGGTCGTGACACACCAAATATCCAACAATTATATAGACGAAATATATAATGCACACAAATATAAAATTATCACAAATATTCTGAAATTCCCACAAATATTCCAACATTCCTACAAATATTCCAAAATTTCTTAATTACAATACTTTAAGGAGAAGGAGGAGTTCGATTGCCCGGTGGTGGTAATCCCTGCTGCGACCGACGAATATACTGCTCCAGTAGGTAAGGCGGCAAGTCGTCGTAGACACTGCTCGAAAGTCGGCGTAGCTGCTCTGACGACACAAGATCAAGGAGTGTCGTCACAGTCGGAGTCGGTACCAGAGGGGCAGCAGGGTTGAAAGAAAAATGACCCATGGAAGAAGGATCGACACAAGCACCAGCAGAAGACGGACCGACACCAGCAGCAGACGGACCGTCATCGGCAGACGGAGGCGAAAAGTGCGAGGCAATTTGCTCCCGCAAGGACAACACCGCCTCGTGCACCTGCGTAAGCTGCGACCTAACATCATCGTCTGCCGGGACCACGGGAGGAGACGGTATCGGTATAAATCTCTGAGTCTCCATGTGCAACGGCCCTAGGGAGCCGACTCCGTACAGGAGCCCTTTCTTAAAGCCGCCGACGGTATCAACGAACAAGTCGTTGTGAGCGACCAAAGAAGAGGGCGTCCGAGCGGACGTCATTTTACCGACATCCTCGGTGTCAGTTAACTGAGCCCGACTAAGGGCCTCACGATACGTAGCCTATCAAATGAATGTGTTTATATTATAAGATTTACCTAAGTTGTAATCTAAATCTTATGTTTCACTAAGTTAAGTATGAATCCTAAGTTTACCTAAGTTATAGTCTGAATACTTTTAATTCTAAAGTAAATCTCATAAACATAAGTACTTATATCAGTCTCCTTGGCCCTCTCGTCGACGAAGCTCCCGTCCTTCCCTCTTTTGTGCGTATGTTGGAACACGTCGTGCATGGTGACCGATTCTGGCGCCCTTTCCTCCTTTATCGCCCGTTGGGCCTGCATACGAAATTTTTGTAGAACTTAATTAACTCCGTATATTAATAATACCAAATTTGATAGTGAAATGAATTTACGGTATCTCACCAGATCTGCAAGCGTCGCTGCATGGGACCTGTCACGCCCCGCTCCCGTAGGAGCGATCGTCCTCGCTAAGGCGTGATGCCACACGGGCCTAGGTTGCGCCCGTACAAGGCTATGTCCAGAAACGGCCGATTCGAGCTAGGCTACAAAGTCGCACAGAGTGTCCCCATTTGTAGCGAAAAGTAAAATGAACACAAATTGAAGCAAATTCAACTCTTTATTGATATTCAAGAAGTTTACAAGCGGCGCTAGGCCGATTTTACAAGTCTCTCAAGCTCACTCTCTGAAACATAAAAGGCGTGCCAAGTGGCTTACAAGATGGAATGATTCATGGCGATGTTCCGATACATTATGTCATGTATATGTGCTCCAGCTCCTTGCAACGCTCCAAGGCTCCAGAGGTAGCTCCGTACCTTAGCGCGTTCGAGGGAAGCTCCGCACCCGACGACGTCTCCTGCATCCTGTAAGCAGGCTATGGGGTTATCAGTACATTGTTATGCACTGGTGGGGAGGCTGGCTCGCCCACAATGCTATCATTACCAAACATGTTCCATTTACTTTTGTGCACCGTCTATCATTCATTGTCTTATTAATCTTGTCTTAGGGTTAATTTTATGGCATATTTCATAACATATCTCGTGTTACCAAATTCAAGTGTGTGCATGGAAATACATGTACGACTTACCCATACTTATCGTCCGGCCTTTCCTGTCCAAAGTAAACCAAGTTAGTCAACAATTCATAGGAAATAACTTAACGTGATTCATGTGAACTTTCAATGTCAAGGGCGTGTCCCTGCCTCGGGTCCTAGCGCGTCGTAGACGTGTTTTCTAACTCCTTTGCCGAAGTACTCTCGATTGTTTGGTGTGTCATATTCAAGCCTGTTCAGAAGGCACTTCATTTAGTTAACTTAGACTACTTTGATTTCAATGCAAGGACTTGCACGTGGATTGCCACCAGCAAAGCCCACTTAATCTATATGCATCGATCGTTGGCATCATAAGTCAATTTGGACATGTCTTCCCCCTTGGTAATTTCTTACCTATCATGGCGTGCGACTTGGTACACCTTGATAGTCTTTTGAAATACCCGGCCTTACATCCCCTGGTGGCCAAGCCCGCCCTCAGGCCTGTACGTAAGCCAAATTTTGATTTCCGTCCGGACCGGCACGTCCTTCACACTTTGACCGTGCCGCTGGAAATCCCTTATATCTCCCACCTCCCGTATACGAGTAGATTGTCCACGACCATTTTGTTTTCTTTTTGTTTGTCATTTTAACTCAACGGATGTCTCTGAGCCGTAGGCTAACCCTTAGCCTTAATGCGTTATCGACCAGGTTGGCGTCCGTGCAGCGCGGATAGCGAGCCCCGTTGCACTTGCCCGTCACACCTGTCGCTAACCATTCTTTCCTTCTTATCTTTCATTCATTCTTTCTTTTCTTTCTTTCATAATGTCCGTTCGTTCATTGATTCATTCACGTATTCAATATTTCATTCGTTAGTTCATTCATTCACACATTATGTAACTCCCCGTGCGAGAGTCGTCTTGGCGACCCATCGGTCCCATAATCTTTCAATATTGCTATACTCTATTCGGAACGACTATGTTGATAGTCTTCCGTTTCATTGTTGTAAACCATTCATTGTTTTATTGTTGAACGCATAAGGGACTTGTACGTAAGCTTGTGCCTTAGCACGAGCGTGGAGCGCGGTGCGAGGGTTCTCACATTTTCCATGTTCTTTTCCATATTCTATACAAGCATACAAGATAGAATTATTTCCTTAGCTAGGTGCGTTGAGTCATTTATTTGCATGTGCGATGTTATCGCCTAGCAATTCTAGCAATAGTGTCCGTATTGTTATGTGTCTAGGCTAAGCAAAGACGGGTTCATAGGTGCCACCCACCTTAGCGATGTTCGTATCGGCCGAGCGATACTCCGAGCGCGCCTTTGAAAGTCTAAGTCTGGATTCATCTTGACGGGCCAATATAAGCCTTGCATCGATTCTTCATCAGGTCGATGCCAACTCTTCGGGTCGACGGCTCATTTGAGTAGTTGCACTTGCCGGTTGAATCGGCGTTCGCTAGTGCGGAGCGGGTCATTACATAATACATCACTCAAAATAAGTCTCGTCCTCGAGACTTCTTTAGTGCAGGTTGTCCTACCATTCCTTAACTCATGTCATGTACGTATCTTAGACAATTTCTATCGAATGGCTTTACCGTTCGATGGCATCGAACTATACTTGATACCTTTCCAAGTCCCGTTTCGCATATGTTTGGTTGATTTTATTGAATAACTTTTCATTCATTTTAGAGTTGACGGTACTTATTTAATTCAAGTGTTTCTTCTCTTAGTTGCTATTTCGACGTGTCATGGGACTGAAATGGTCGCACGAGGTGCGTTGTAATTTATCAAATACGAGAGACGTAAGCTTAGGCAAACTCACTCATTCGTTCATGCGTATCTCAACACCCACTTGCAGCTGCATTCGAGTTTATCATATCGCGGAGTTTGGATCGTGCACGCATTCAAGGCGTCCCCCGAATACGTACATTTCAACCAAGGTTAGCGACTAGCGAAGTTGGATAAGCTACTCGTGATAGTTTCGATTTGCCGATCGTTTTGCTAACTTTGATTTAAAACCGAACTCATGTGTGTATCACATATCGTTTATCTCGGTCCTCGAGATTATTCAATTCGCTTCTCAAGTGCTCTTGTCAATGAAATCAATACGATTTCTTCTTAGCGGGGTCGACCAAGTCTAAGTAATTTCTGTCTGATTCAAGGCCAAGTATTGTACTATCATCGAGTCCGTCTTCCTATCAATGATTCAATTTATTATCCCAACTTTACTTGCACATCATCCATTCCTATCATTCGCTTTGTTTGGGGCCAATCTCATCGTCGTTCATGCACACTCCCTGTTCCCCGTCCTACTCTAAGTCTTGCTGCCCCAAGTTAATCGTCCGTCCAGACGATACTGTAAGGTAAATCGCACAAGTTCAATGACTCGGCATAGGGTCGTCCGCCTATCCGCTAGGTCATCTCACAGGGTCATAGTTACAAGTCAAGTCCGTGGCTCATTGTGCAAGGTCGTTGTACGACACTTGCCCCAAATCCTATGGTCAAACTATTTGTTCGTTTGTACGGGAGTTTCTACCCAAGTTCGTTTCACTCAAATTTCTAAACATTAAGCAGCGTTCACCCTATTTGCATCAACATATTCTCCGTTCCAAGTTTGAGCTTGTTTAGGAAAGTCATCCTACGATAGGTTGTCCTCAATCAAAACGTACGTCCGCAATAACAATTATCGTAGTCTATCTCTTCAAGTATGTTTGATACAATCTACCTATCCAATTCACGTAGTCGATCACAAGGTCGTCTAGCCTTACAATATGTCGTGCCCCGATCTCATGCAAGTCTGATTATCCACGGCGAACATGAATCACCATGTCAAAATTCTCGCAGAATAATCGTCCTCATCGGAACATAACTCTTGTGTTGCATCTAGACTTGCTCATTTTCGATACGCGGATTGGGTCTACTCAATCCTCAAGTTTCTTATTCTTCAATCGCAAGTCCTAACAATCCTCGAATTCACCTTCGCTTCAAACCACAAGTCGAAGCAATCAAAATTTCCACGTCATGATATTTGAGTTCGACCATTCCCGCTGGACATGAATCACCATGCCAACGCTCACGCAGAACAATCATCCCAAATCTGACGTGACGCATGTGCGAGGCTGGAGTTGCGCTGGTGCAAGACAAGATCGTTGTCGTTGTGGTTATCACCGAACAATCAAGTCACTTTCCTTCCTCATTCCAAACATTCATTTCCAACATAGCATCCTTCAAAACAATAACTTCTAACACGATCATCCTTCGTCGAATTAGAGTACCCTCGAGTTATTGTACATCGATCTTTGATACGCCTCAATACCATTGATGATGTACATAACCTAACGATCTTCCTTTTACAAGAATTTCGAGTCGTGCAACTTAATTCCTCAATTCGCATTGTCTCGTGCTAACTCGTCATCGAGCAACAGCAATTCCAATTCCTTAGTCATTCTCGTATCTCCAAATCAACGTTTTCTATGCACGCTATCTTCCGATCGTGCTATCTTCGATCTTGTCCATGCGTATTTCACCTTAACTCAAGTTTCAATCCCTTCGACTAAATTCAAAATCGTATGCACGATCTTCCATGTTTCCTCAACCAAGACCTCCATTCGTTTCATCGTTCCGACTCTCTCTATTCAATCGTTTTGTAATTCGCACTACGCATTCTTAATTTGTTCGAACGATATCTCGTTTGAAACTGTCGAAGTCAAAACCAACTAAGCGTTACTCATTTCTAAGGCTTTGTGCGATATCATCGCTTGCCGACATGCTCGTTCTACCCCATTAGTTTTGCTTGAACGATTTTCTATAACGTTCATACACCACTCAGGGTTCGAGCCACTCGACTAGTCAACAACACTCGCTCCTATTCTTCTTCGAACCAATCACATACACCACTCGGAGTCAAGTCATTCTACAAATCCTCAAAAGATTATTCGATTTCCAATCGATGTGTTCAATCGCGCGTTCGCCTATTCCTCAAAGTCTAAGAACCATCTCTCGTGCTTGCTTTAGCGTTTGGTCAAGTAACGTCTCCATCAACGTACGATCTAAGTCTCACTTGCTCTCGTCCGAGCTATAGTTGATCTCGCTCGCGAACTCGTTCGCACGAGAAGGTCTAGGTGCACGATACTCGGCACAACTTAGACAAAAGGCTGTATGCATAACCATCCCGTTCGAACTATACTTCAGTCTCGCGTACTTGTTTGCTATTGTCAGCGTAAGGTTATTCAAGCACGCCTTGCGTTTGCTAACTCTTAGCATTTTGGTTTTCTTCCGACTTAAGTCCGTCGTGGTTTGGCACAAAGGCTTTTGCCTATCGATCCCGCTCAACCGAGTACTTGTACGAGCTTTTAAAAATATTAGACTTATTGTATGGAACATCCCAAGGCACAACGAGAGAGAGCGTACACTTCTTTTGTTTCCAACGAGCTTTCAAAATAGAGAAAATCGAAATGAAGTCCAAGGACGTAAAGCCGTGCTCTGATACCAATCTGTCACGCCCCGCTCCCGTAGGAGAGATCGTCTTCACTAAGGCGTGATGTCGCACGGGCCTAGGTTGCGCCCGTGCAAGGCTATGTCCAGAAACGGCCGATTCGAGCTAGGCCACAGAGTCGCACAGAGTGTCCCCATTTGCAGCGGAAAGTAAAATGAACACAAATTTAAGCGAATTCAACTCTTTATTGATATTCAAGAAGTTTACAAGCGGCACTAGGTCGATATTACAAGTCTCTCAAGCTCTTTCTCTCTGAAACATAAAAGGCGTGCCAAGTGGCTTACAAGATGGAATGATTCATGGCGATGTTCCGATACATTATGTCCTGTATATGGTGCTCCAGCTCCTTGCAACGCTCCAAGGCTCCAGAGGTAGCTCCGCGCCTTAGCGCGTTCGAGGGAAGCTCCGCACCCGATGACGTCTCCTGCATCCTGCAAGCAGACTGTGGGGTTATCAGTACATTGTTATGCACTGGTGGGGAGGCTGGCTCGCCCATAATGCTATCATTACCAAACACGTTCTATTTACTTTTGTGTATCGTCTATCATTTATTGTCTTACTAATCTTGCCTTAGGGTCAATTTCATGGCATATTTCATAACCTATCTCGTGTTACCAAATTCAAGTGTGTGCATGGAAATACATGTACGACTTACCTATACTTACCGTCCGGCCTTCCCTGTCCAAAGTAAACCAAGTTAGTCAATAATTCATAGGAAATAACTTAACGTGATTCATGTGAACTTTCAATGTCAAGGGCGTGTCCCTGCCTCGGGTCCTAGCGCGTCGTAGGCGTGTTTTCTAACTCCTTTGCCGAAGTACTCTCGATTGTTTGGTGTGTCATATTCAAGCCTGTTCAGAAGGCACTTCATTTAGTTAACTTAGACTACTTTGATTTCAATGCAAGGACTTGCACGTGGATTGCCACCAGCAAAGCCCACTTAATCTATATGCATCGGTCGCTGGCATCACAAGTCAATTTAGACATGTCTTTCCCCTTGGTAATTTCTTACCTATCATGGCGTGCGACTTGGTACACCCTGATAGTCTTTTGAAATACCCGGCCTTACATCCCCTGGTGGCCAAGCCCGCCCTCAGGCCTGTACGTAATCCAAATTTTGATTTCCGTCCGGACCGGCACGTCCTTCACACTTTGACCGTGCCGCTGGAAATCCCTTATATCTCCCACCTCCCGTATACGAGTGGATTGTCCACAACCATTTTGTTTTCTTTTTGTTTGTCATTTTAACTCAACGGATGTCTCTGAGCCGTAGGCTAACCCTTAGCCTTAATGCGTTATCGACCAGGTTGGCGTCCGTGCAGCGCAGATAGCGAGCCCCGTTGCACATGCCCGTCACACCTGTCGCTAACCATTCTTTCCTTCTTATCTTTCATTCATTCTTTCTTTTCTTTCTTTCATAATGTCCGTTCGTTTATTGATTCATTCACGTATTCAATATTTCATTCGTTGGTTCATTCATTCACACATTATGTAACTCCCCGTGTGAGAGTCGTCTTGGCGACCCATCGGTCCCATAATCTTTCAATATTGCTATACTCTATTCGGAACGACTATGTTGATAGTCTTCGTTTCATTGTTATAAACTATTCATTATTTTATTGTTGAACGCATAAGGGACTTGTATGTAAGCTTGTGCCTTAGCATGAGCGTGGAGCGTTGTGCGAGAGTTCTTACATTTTCTATGTTCTTTTCCATATTCTATACAAGTATACAAGATGGGATTATTCTCTTAGCTAGGTGCGTTGAGTCATTTATTTGCATGTGCGGTATTATCGCCTAGCGATTCTAGCAATAGTGTCCGTATTGTTATGTGTCTAGGCTAAGTAAAGACGGGTTCATCGGAGCCACCCACCTTAGCGATGTTCACATCGGCCGAGCGATACTCCGAGCACGCCTTTGAAAGTCTAAGTCTGGATTCATCTTGATGGGCCAATGTAAGCCTTGCATCGATTCTTCATCAGGTCGATGCCAACTCTTCGGGTCGATGGCTCATTTGAGTCGTTGCACTTGCCGTTTGAATCGGCGTTCGCTAGGGCGGAGCGGGTCATTACAGGGCCTTGATCCACCGGTATGAAGCCCCGCGGCCTGTCGGTTCACCTTCGCCTTCTCCGATTTCTCCTTGTAAGCAGAAGTATTCATCATATCTAAGAGGTCCTCATAATACTCCTGCCAGATCCAATTCGGCCTCGTATGCCCTATTTTTAGGTCATGAATCATATCCCGTATCTTCTTCGAGGCAGCGCTTCTGTAGGTCCTGCGGATCGTGTCCTCGCGATGGGGAGGCCACCAGTATGTCGTCTAACATACAAATTCAATTATCACGTAATTTAAAAAATGGTTGATTAAAGAGCAACTAATAATTAACCAGAAGATATAGATATATACCCTCAACTTGTCGAGCCAGACGTACTTCAAGTTTGGGGGTACCGACGAAAAGTTGAGGTAGACACCATGGAAGTTAGCCCTGATAATTTCTCCAAGGGCCCTGTCAACATTAAACGAAAAAAACCTACAAAGAAGAAATGAATGGATTATTAACTTGAATAAATGAAAGAAATTTAATAAATTATCTTAAATTTACTTACGAAGTCCCCGCGGGCCATAGCTCTCGTCGGAACTCGCCTCTCGGCCTCTCTGGTGCCGTCGGAGGACCCGCGGATCCGCGCATGTACTCCTCAGTAACCGGATGAAACCGAGTATGGGGGTACTCCGGGGCCCACTGTACAGTAACTGGAGGATCCACTGGTGGATCCGCTGTTGGTCCGCTGGTGGGTCCGATAGTGGAACGGATTCGCTAGCAGATCCAGACTCATGCCTCGATGAAGTAGTCGATCGACGGCGGGATGAGTCTGTGCCCGGGATACTCTCCGGGTCGGGTTCGCTGGATGGGGTCACATCCCGGGAAGATTGAATTATGTGACCACGACCACCAGCACCATTATGACCACGACCACGACCACCACTACCGCCAGCACCAGCACCACGACCACCACCAGCACCACGACCACTGCCAGCCATCATGACCTGTAAATAGAACACATAAACATAATTAACAATATAAAAGTGTAAATGAATATAAAATTCTAAACTAAAATATACATACCACCAGTAGGGAGACGAGTGCCGCCGCGACGAAAAAGACTAGGAGTGCCATATGCAATAAGTAAATAATCGAACGAAAAAACATTGATTCACATAATTGGAAGTGTTTTTATCATCATCTTCATTCTCATCCTCGGCCTCGTCTTCATCATCATCCTCCTCCTCATCCTCATCCTCATCCTCATCCTTATCTTCATCGTCGATTTCATCTGTATCCTCATCCCTATCAAATTATTATTCTTCTTCTTCCTCCTCCTCCTCTTCTTCTTCTTCTTCTTCTTCTTCTTCTTCTGCCTCAATATTTGGGACAAGATACCTTTTTCTCCCCGGGTTGACAGATAAGTCTTGTGTATCAACCTCTTCCTCCCCTCTATTTTCTTCAATAATATCTTCAACATCTATTGTATCCGAGTGTTGTCCCAAGTATTAGGACTTTTTGATCTGGTCCTCTTGGTATGCTGGGTCTCCAACGTTGAATGTATTTCTAGATTTAATCTTGCATACTGTCCACCAGTCAAATCGATCTCTATGACGTCTTGGGTAGCTTGTATAATAGACTTGAACAGCCTGATTTGCTATCGCAAATGTATCAGACCCTCTATAACTCCTGCGATGATTTATATCGACAAATCCAAATTGTTTATCGATTCTCTAACCGATATTTGGTGTCGTATCGAACCACTCACATTTGAACATTACAATATGCATATCATATGGGCCAACTTTCTTCTTTAGATGATGTAGGTATCTAGAGAGACAAATTATCTTGAGAATTAAGAAAGAATTTTAAAATCCACTGAAATTCAACTTAAATTATATTAATTTTTATGTACCTTTCAAATGGGTACATCCATCGATAATGAACAGATGCACCGACACGGGCTTCGTATGCTAGATGAATCGGTAGATGCTCCATGCTGTCGAAGAAGCCAGGAGAAAATATTTTCTCCAACTTGCAAATTGTTAAGGTAATCTTCTTCTCAAGTTCAACCATGTGTTGCACAGTCAACTTAGTTGAACAAATATCCCTAAAGAATATTGATAGTTCGGCCAACGGAACCCATACAGCAGAAGGCAACAACTCTTTCAAAGCAATGGACAGTAATCTTTCCATAAATACGTGGCAGTCATGACTCTTCATTCCCGTTAGCTTGCGTTCATTGAGATAAACGCATCTAGAAAAATTCGACACATAGCCGTCGAAAAATCTTAAAGTAGATACCTACTTGCAGATTATCAATCTATCTTCCTTGCTCAATGTGTATTGTGTTATCGGCTTAGTTATTTGTCCACCAGCTCCCCTTTGTATTAAGTTCAGATAAGGACGCTTGCATATCTTGGCAATGTCTTGTCTTGCTTTTGGATTGTCCTTCGTCTTTCCTTTAATATCCATGACGGTATTGAAGATATTATCGAACACATTCTTTTCGATATGCATAACATCAAGATTATGCCTTATAAGATTATCTTTCCAATAAGGCAAGTTCCAGAAGATACTCCGTTTGGTCCAGTTATGGGTTTGTCCGAACCCATCGACACGATTGTTCGATGGATCTTCCATTACAGTGGACAAGTCCTTTACATCTTCCCAAATATCGTATCTCGACAATCTGGCAGGCGGATGAGAAAATTCTTGTTTTCCAGCTCTGAACGCGTCCTTGTTCTTTCTCCAAGGATGACTCACGGGCAGAAATTGACGATGACAATCAAAGAAAGAAGTTTTTACTCCATGCTTAAGGCGGAATGCCTTACTATTTTGTATGCATATCGGACACGATATGGTGCCGTGAGTACTCCATTCCGACAGCATACCGTATACGGGAAAATTATTAATTGTCCACATCAGTGAAGCTCTTATCTAAAAGTTCTGTTTCCTGGAAATATCATAGGTCGTGACGCCGATCTCCCACAGCTGTTTCAGCTCATCCACCAACGGCTGTAAATATATATCGATATTCTTGGTCGAATTTTTGGGACCCGATATGATAGCTGTCAAGAACATATAAGGAGTCTTCATACACATCCATGGTGGCATATTGTAAGGGGTCAGAATGACCGGTCAGCAGGAGTATTGAGATCCCGACTGCCCGTAAGGGGCGAAGCCATCAGAACATAGCCCCATGCGTACATTTCTAGGCTCTGCAGCAAAATCTGGATGGCAAAAATCAAAATATTTCCACGCCTCTCCATCCGAAGGATGTGACAATTCTCCATCGTCCTTTGTGCGTTCTTCGTTGTGCCATGTCATGTGTTCTGCTATATTTTGAGACATATACATCCTCTGCAAGCGCTTCGTGATCGACAAGTAATGCATATACTTGTAAGGACGTCATTTTCTAGTTGACTTTCCTTTTCCCCTGACTGGCTTGTAACGATCCGCATTACAGAAGCTGCAACTTTCTATATCCTCGTTCTCCTTGTAGTACAACATGCAGCCGTTGCGACAACAATCTATCTTGTCATACCCCAGTCCCAGTTGTCGGACCATCATCTTCGACTTATAAAAGTTTTTTAGAAGCTCTTTTGATTCCTTCGGTAACACCTCCTTCATTAGTTGTGTAATTCGATCATAGCAAGTTAAAATTGGACTTTATGTTCAACAAACGCATCATCATTGACAGTACGGAATGTGGCGCACAACCAGGATATAAAGAAGTTTCAGCATCCTAAAACATATCATAGAACTCCTTCGTCTCGGGATTAGGATCCTCTGGATCAAAATTAGGCCCTGCCGCATCGTACACCATATCTCGTGCAAGGTTCTGCACGTCTCCATAATCAACAGAGCATTCATCGTCATCGACGACAAAATTCGCTGCAGCATTACCATCAAAAGCATAAGTAGCAGCATTCGTAACATGTCTTTCCACATATAATTCACCTTGCGATGACCACAGGCCGTAATCACGTACGAAACCCTTACGGGTCAAATGATCTCTTACACTCACCACTTCTTCGTAACGTCTATTGCGACAATTACGACATGGACACTTGATTTTGTTACCGTCCATAAACTGAGCTTTGCTCATGGCATACTTAAGAAACACTGCCACGCCTGCCTGAAAATCGTCACTCACACCTATTCTGCTCTCGTGTTGTCATTTGTACATCCATGTACGATCAACGAAATAACGATCCATCACAGATTGGATATGAAAATCTGTATAGTAAGACAAACTAAACAGAATTAGTATATAATCATGTACCTGGTGGATCCGCTGGTATTCTAGCTCGAGAAGAGAAAAATCTAAGTACAGTTGTTACTAATAGTTCGATACCGATACCGATACCGATAGTACGATACCGATACTGATAGTACGATACCGATAGTGCGATACCGATACCGATAGTGCGATACCGATAGTTCGATACCGATACCGATAGTCCAATAGTCTGATAGTCCGCTAGCGATACCGATAGTTCGATACCGATACCGATAGTCCGATAGTTCGATACCGATACCGATACCGATAGTCCGATACCGATTCTTCGATAGTCCACTAAGTCGAAATGATTCCTCTTAAGCGTCGAGCATATTATACACGGTTCAACTTGACGAGTCAGTAAATATTTTTGTGGTGTTGTATGCTTGCAGCAGCAAATCAAGTTTTAGAGTCATTATAGGTCAATTAATCAAACTGAGTCAATCTATCTATTTCTAAATTTTAAGAGTCCACTTCTAGGATATGGGAGCTATATCCTAAATATCTAGGCTAAAATTAACTTGGTTTGGATACTAGAGTGTCCTTACTATCTAGCAAGCACTACCTTAGTCTAGTTACACTAGCATTACCTATATTTCCTACGATGCCTACACTCACACATTACACCCCAAGCCGTCCTGCATGCTAATAGGCATGGTAGGCCTGCCTTCATTCCTCACTCTCTAAAGCACACATACACAAACACATATATATATATATATATATATATATATATATATATATATATATATATATATATATATATATCACAGTTAGATGTATAGATATATACATCTATATAGAAGCACACAACTGATACACTCTAAGGGTCAGTTTTCCAGGAAAAACTTCACTTATTTAGTGACTTTGGTGAAGCGAATGTCCCAAGGATATTCTTAACAAAGAAGGCAGATGAAGAACTTGCACTGTCCTTGACACAGTGAACATATACACCATGAACCCAAACTCCATATTCATGTTTACTAATCCAAACACCACCAAACTAATGGATAACACCCAATATGGATAACACATTATTTAGCCAGTATATAAACTCAGATGAATTTGAGAAGTAAAGCCCCCCGTCGCTCCCGACCAAAGCCCGCCGCCCAGCCCCCGATGCCCCCGCCCCAAGCCCGCCGCCCAGCCCCCGACCAAAGCCCGCCGTCCCAAGCCTGCCGTCCAGCCCCCGACGCCCCCGCCCCAAGCCCGCCGCCCAGCCCCCGACGCCCCCGCCCCAAGCCCGCCGTCCCCCGCAGCCCCGCCACCCACAACCTCCCGCCCCCTGCCGCCCAGCCCCCGACGCCCCCGCCCCAAGCCCGCCGCCCCCGCTGCCCCTACGACACCGCGCGCGAGAGAGAGAGGGGATTACCTTCGGGAGAGAGAGAGGAGAGGACGCCGACACCGATCACCGAAGCCGCGGGAGAGAGAGAGAGAGAGAGAGAGAGAGAGAGAGAGGAGAGAGAGTGAATTTGGGGGGAATATAAAAAGTTCCCCTCCGTCGTTTCAATTTAAGTCTGGAACATATATTTAGCGACGGACTAGCGACGGATTTTTATTCGTCGACCGTTAGTCGCTCTTTTTGTGTCTGGAACGTATATTTAGCGACGGACTAGCGACGGATTTTTATCCGTTGACCGTTAGTCGCTCTTTTTGATGCTTGTCGATGGAATATCCGTCGCTTCGTAGTCGAAGAACTGTCCCGCCAATTATTCCCACAATTTCTGCCAAATAATCGACTGCATAGCGACGGATAAACATCCGTCGCTATATCTTCGACGCCCTAGCGACGGATGAGCGACCTTTTTTTCCCCTAAAAATAAAATAAAAAATGTAACGGCTTGTCGTCGGTACTCCGTTGGCTAGTTGCCACAAAGCCGTCGCTATCGCCGACGGAAAATATCCGTCGCTAATGTTCCGTCGCTAAATCGACATATTTTGGTAGTGGACATGTGGGAAACAATAATTAAAGCTAAGTACATTTTATAGAAAAATGATTGAACATGTGCTAGTGTCAAGTGTATATAGGGTGTACAATCATTCACTAACTATGCAAGATCATCTAATCATGTTAAGAAATCATTACAATCGAAGAAAATATCAAAAATGGACAAAAACGGGCTAAAACGGGCAAAAAACGGTCTAAAACAACATAAAACGGCATACCAGCGGTATACTGCGGCATACTGGCGGTATGCCGGCCTAAAGACAGAAAGTTTTTGGTGCAAAAATTGGCATACAGGCGGTATACCGTTTTTTCAAACAGCAACAAAATCCAGATTTTTGCTAAAACTTGTTTTGGCCATAAAAACTTTATTTTAAATCGAAATTCGAATTTTCAAAAGTCAAAATTGCATAGAATTAAATTTCCTACAACATGGAACTATTAGATTTCAAAAATTCAAAGATTTGATAGATCAATATCTCAAAATACTCCCAAAAATAGGTTTTTGGGGCACCGAAACGGGTTCCGATTGCCACCAAACTCAAAATCCATGATATACAAACTAGGTGAGGACCTCATATATGTATATGTGACCAAGATCCATGATGGTAACACTAGTATCACTCTTGATACCAAGTTTTCTACTAAGTCCATATTGGATTTTAACAGAAAATCAAAACCTTGCTTAAACAAATTTTGGAAATATGCATATATACGAGAATCATAAGGAAAACATATTTAACAAAATGAGTTTAGGAATTCTAAGCATTTAATACCAGGGAAAACAAAAATGACAACAAAATAATATGGTTCATGGATTTGGCAAGATATACTTGCCTAAGTTAAGCTCCAAGCCTAATCTTCTACTCCTCCTCCTAGGGGGGTTAGACACCACACCCAAGGCCAAGCTCTTGGCAAGCTCCAAGGGGGAGAGAAGGGAAGAAGAAATGAAGAGAGAGTGAAGAGAATGAAAAGAGAGAGGAGAGAGAAAGTAAAATGGTATATATAGATGGAGGAATTAATCCTAGCCGTTGGATGGTGATCCATGAGAAGATCTAAGTCAATCCTAGCCATCGAAACAAAACCAAATATCCAATGGATAATAGGGTGCATCTACACTATTCACAAAAATATCTAAATACTATTCATCAAAATATCCAAAATACTATTCATCAAAATATCGGAAACACTATTCATGAAAATATCTGAAATCGAAAATATCTAAAATGTGGAAAATCTGTCAAGACGGTATGCCGTCGGTATACTCCGGTATACTGGCGGTATGCCGGCCAAGGAAAAAATCTATAAGTTAGGAAATTTTTTAAAGCATTACGAAAACCAAGAAAATATAAAATATACTACAAAATACGTATCCGTATATAAATATCGATACTGTGAGATGAGTCTCACAGCTACTTTTATTCTAAATAGAGTGCCGTATGCAACTTCGGACGTAACTCCTCATGAACTCTGGTTCAAAGTCAGACCTAACTTGAATGTTATTCGAGTGTGGGGGTGTCTGGCCTATGTGAAGCTCCCAGATCTGATGATTCAGAAGCTGGGGACAAGGACTACGAAGACGATCTTCTTGGGGTATGCCGAGAAGAGTGATGCTCGGAGATTTCTTGATATTGAGTCAAATCATATCATCGAATCTCGCAATGTTGAATATTTTGAAGACAAGTTTGTAAGGCACAAGAACATTATTCTAATAGACATTTCAGAGAATGATGAAGGTGCAAAGGTGACTGAGATCTTCAATGAGCCTGTTGTCCAAGATGAAGTTGTTACTGAGGAGACAACGATTGAACCAGAACTCGCTGAGCCGTCGTCGAAGCGAGCAAGGAGGTCGAAGAATTTCGAAGATGACTTCATTATCTATCATGTGAAAGCAGATCCGCTTACCTATGATAAAATGATGAAGACTAGAGATGCTGTTTTCTGGAAGGAGACAATAGAAAATAAAATTGAATCAATCACCTCCAATAACACTTGGTGTTAGTTGATCTACTTGAAGGAGCAAAACCCATCGGATGCAAGTGGATCTTCAAGAAGAAGATGAAAGCTGATGAAACCATTGACAAGTTCAAGGCTACGCTAGTGGCAAAGGAGTTTTCTCAGAAGCAGGGGATCGACTACTTTGACACGTATGCTCCAGTAGCTCAGTTGACCACCATCAGAATATTGATTGCTCTCGCAGCGATACATAAGATGGTGATACATCAGATGGATGTGAAAATGGTATTTCTGAATGACGAGCTGACCGAAGAAATCTACATGCAACAGCCAGAAGGATTTGTCGTCAAAGGTCTTGAAGACAAAGTCTACAAGTTGGTAAAATCTCTGTACAGTATAAAGCAAGCTCCCAAAATGTGGCATGCGAAGTTTGACAAAGTCATAAGGTCAAATGGCTACAGGGTCAGTGAAACAGACAAGTGTGTCTATACGAAGTTTGCTGACGGAAGAGGAGTCATCGTTTGTCTATACGTGGACGACAAGAAAATCCTAGGTACGAATATAAGCTGTGTCACGGAGAAAAAGAAGTTCCTCTCGACAAAGTTCAGTATGAAGGACTTGGGGGATGCTGATGTTATCTTGGGACTCAAGATCATCCGGACAGACACTGGACTAGCGCTATCACAGTCTCATTATGTTGAGATGATGATCACTCGTTACGGGTATCAGGATCTTCCAGGGATCGATACACCGTACAAGTGTGATCTGAAGCTGAAGCCTATTTCAGGGGAAAGCGTCAGGCAGCTGGAGTATGCAAGTGTAATCGAAAGTTTGATGTATGTTACTACTGCCATAAGACCTGACATAGCTTTCGATGTGGGAATGCTGAGTCGTTTCACGAGCAACCCAGGCATTGAGCACTGGAAAGCTGTGAAACGGGTTATGAGATATCTCAAGAAGACTTAGACATATGTACTGCACTACAGCGAAGATCCGTAGGTAGTAGAAGGCTTCAGTGATGCCAGCTGGTGCTCAGAAGTGGAGAGCGAGAGGTCCACAGGTGGATACATTTTCACAATGGGTAGAGCTGCTATATCGTAGAAATCGAAGAAGCAGACTATGCTCTCGCGGTCATCCATGGAATCTGAGTTCTTTGCACTTGATACCGCAGCGGAGGAAGCAGAATGGCTTCGGGAGCTCATGTATGATCTTCCAGTGGTTGGGGCACAAATACCAGGGATACCGATATACTGCGATAACCAAGCGACTACGGCGGTGGCATCAAATGACCTCTTCAACGAAAAGAAGAGGATTGTGCGGTTGAAGCACAGGACAGTATACGATCTCATCAAAAGGGGTGTTATTGCAGTGATTGATGTTCGAAGTCGGAAGAACCTGGCAGATTCGTTCGCCAAGGGCCTCAAATGCCAGCTGGTCGATGACACAGCTTGTAAAATGGGCACGACACCATAATAGACAATTACCAACGATTATTACCGTTACAAAAAAAATTTGTAACGGTAATAAGCGTGATGGTTGGGGCGTGGTAAATTATTTGTAACGGTAATAACCGTTACGAATTTGTATCTTTCATAACGGTAATAACCGTTAGGAAAATTTAATTTAGTCACAGTTATAACCGTAACTAATTTATCATTTGCAACGGTTATAAATGTGATCAAATATTTCTGTGCCAGACTACACTATAAGTTTGCCACGGTTATAACTGTTACAAAAACACTTTTTTTGGAAAAAAATTTCCAAAAAGAACCTGCATTCAACTAGTAACTAAATTTTCAAAAAGAACCTGCTTCATAACATTTCAGTTTCATGATACTTCAACCATTCCAAACCAAGTCAACCATTCCAAACTAAGTTAACCATTCCAAATTGGTACCTAAAGCACAAAATTTTCAATAACAATTCAACCATTCCAAACAAGTACCTAAACCACATAATTTCCAATAACACTTCAACAATTTCAAATTAGTAACCAAACTACATAATTTCCAATAATATTCAACCATTTCAAACTAGCAATTAAACCACATAACATTTGAATAACAAGTAACTAAACCACATAATTTTTAATAATATACATTTTAATAAGGAAACATTTCCACTATTTCAAAAGGACAAGAACCAGCACTAAATGAAGCAAACCACACAACATTTCAAACTTGTGTTTCCGATGAAGCAAGATAAGGCTCTCTTGAGGAAGAATGGAAAGTGCCTGCTTCCATGGCTGAAACAATATAATTCCTACATTTAGGAGTAAAAGAAGTATCAAATTAAAAGCTTATATACAAACAAGTAAAAGAAGTACCAAATAAAGCATACAAATATTGTAAGTTATAGTTTATAAAAGACTAAACATTACTGCCATATAATCCAGGGAGGCCTATCCATGGATGGAAATTGGCGTGGGGGATGACTGCTATGACATGAGAGGGGTGAAGAAAAGGGCACTTGGCTTTATATCCTTACACTTGGTATCTGGAAGCATACAAATCTGGCGCTGGAAGCATGAGGGAGGAAGGGCCAATTATTTTGGTTGTTATGCCCCCACAAAATGTCTTGCTACATTAGTGGTGAAGTGAGGAGCCCCCATCATAATTTCCTATTGCACCATGTGCAAACATAGTTTTGGGAAATCCTTCTGGTGCGTATCAGAAACAAACTCTCGCTATATGTAGGGGTAAGGTTGGTTACATCTCGAACCTTTACACGGAAGTTTTCTTATTTCTACTCAAGGAAGTAGAAAACCTATGTGCATAGCTGCTAACCCAGTACTCTGACAGCAGGTTAAGCATATCTACATGTCTACGTTTCCGTCAGGACATCGGTCGGAATTTCTTACAAGTTTGGTCTTCACAAACATTTATGAACCAAACCAAGTTGAGAAGGGATGTTCCAAAAATATGTAGAATCAGAGGAAAACTGACATACTGATCCTTTGGAATCAAGATCTCTAATCAAATCACAACATTGTATGCCGTTACACATTGCTGGCTTGAGTTGTGCATTTTTGGCTCAATCAGAGGATCCACTCCTCAGTTGTACTGTATGCACCTGCCCCAATACATTTTATATAATGTAACCATGTGATTCTTTCTCTGGTACAGGGAATTTTCCCCTGTTGCTAAGTACTTGCCTACACTCAGCTCTCTTCCTGGCACTAGGACCTCTCTATTCAGACTTGCTCCTGTGTTCTGATACCATCAATGGCCCATCACTGATACTGTACTCAGGGAATCCCCCTCTATCTTGCTGATACACTTACTCACTCGTATGGTCATGGCTACATTTGATATCCCCAATCTATATCTACTGACAGTTTCTCATTTCACATGGAGCCCTCTTCCTCGGTTGAAGATCCTATCACCCAAAGGGTAGGTTTACCTATCTATCAGTGGCCATCTAAGGTTTTATGACATGAGAATGCTTTGCTGGAAATCTGGTATCAACACAAGGGTTGCAACAAGTCAAAATCTGGTCACAAAACCATTGCAACCTGTGGTTGCATATCCTAACACACACAACCATTGATTCGACAAGACACAGGTGCACCTATCCTCTATGTTAGGATCTATGACTACATGTATCCCCTAGGCATAGCAGGATATCCTGGGTGCCTCTTTAAGGTTGTGTCCTAGGTAGTCTAGGATGGTTTGGACTTGACCTCACAATGTGTCCTGCAACTATGGCCCTGTTTTTCCAGGACGTTCAGACCATGCTGTGAACTTCCTCCACAGGTAGTACTCATGTTGGCACTAAAGTGGCTTGGGGTCATGACCAAACTAACCATAGCTATTCTATGGTACTTCCTATATGGTCACTGTCAAGGACTTCCCTGTGTGCAGGGAAGCCTATTAATCTAGGGGTCTCCCAGGTTTCTTATGTATGGATTCCTCCCCTTCACCTGTCCTATAATTGCACGTAATCAAGTACTTAGATGTAGGCCATTACAGATAATATCTAAGGGGAGGAACTACCTAGGCTTCTTAAGGACCTGTTGTACCTAATCTCTGTGGGTCCTTAGGATTTGGATGTGTACTTGTTCTAACACAGGGTTGGCATAAGGCAAGCCAAGCTCTGGTACACCATATTATTGGTAGGCTTTGTACTAGGGACAGGTTATGTATACTTAGCATTGATTTTACAGGCTTGAGTTGTACCTATTGTATAAATACTATTGAGGAAAACTGACATACTGATCCTTTGGAATCAAGATCTCTAATCAAATCACAACATTGTATGCCGTTACACATTGCTGGCTTGAGTTGTGCATTTTTGGCTCACATACTTGAACATGAAATTTTAAAAAAGGCTTAACAACTTATCATTGTTGGTCAAATGAGGTCGGATCATCTTCAAGGACATGACTGGGGGACTGAGAGTGTAGTGTGTTGTTCTGCCAGTTTGTTGGGTTCACTCTTTTCTACCTATATATTGAATGAACATGACAAATAGGCATCAGTGCTCCTATCCAGTTTGTCCTGGACAAGGATAGTGTCTGGATGCGGCCGGATATGGCTGGATACCATCTAGTTCAAATAATTCTTTCCAAAATTCAACTTGCAGTGAAAGCCTCAACCAAAGATAATTTTTTTTTTGGTTGAGTCATGCCTAATACCTAGACATTCTGAAGAAAGAGACAGTAGGGTAAAAGTACAAGAGTCACATAAAAGTCACACAAATAACAGTAGGGTAAAAGTACAGGATTCACATGAGAGTCTCACAAATAATGATAAAAATAAAGCGTAGCGTATTCTCCATGAATTTACCTCTATAAGTACCACCAACCTTCCTCTGAAGCCCTCTATACTGCATAAAGGAAATCTGTGGACTACAATAAGCTTGGGAAAAATTAGTGTCGAGATAAAAATGGGAAGGGTAGGTAGTCATGTGTGTGCAAATCTGTGGAGTCGAGCACCAGAGGGTGTATGAGTAGAGAAATTCAATTTAGAAATCTGTGTGACTGCACATTGTCCGTGTGCATAGCAGTGCAGTCCATGTATCAGTCTAAGGCAAATTTTATATGCAGCAGTATATATGGGAAATTTGTACCAGTGTTTTATTGTGTTTATGGGAGTTAAAAAGAAGAAATTGTTCCCAAAAAAGTATACATGTCCAGATTTTGTGTGTTATGGGAGTTCAGATTTTGTGTGCATCAGTATACATGTCCAAAATAGAAGAAATTTGTTTGTGTGTTATGGGAGTTCAGATTTTGTGTGCAGCAGTATACATGTCCAGCAGTTCCCAAAAAAGTAGAGAAAAATATAAAAGGCAATACCAAAAAAGATAACAAGGGTATGATGCATAAAAGGAGGCTCATTGACAGCGAAGAGGGGTTACAAATTAGTGATATGCTTATCTAGCTATTTGCCACACACTTATAAGGCTATGTGTTGGAAACCTGATCATAACGAGTACCAGTAGCAACATAGCAGGTCCAAAACCATTCAGGTAATATGAGTATCATATATAAATAATAAAATAATGCTAGTATGGATAGTTTTCATCTATATCAGTAAAAATCCTGGCAATATGAATATCCTCCTAAACATTCATGCATCTCTTTTTAGAGAAAACATTCATCAACTACAAGTAAAGGAATTCATGTGGGAACACACAAAACACAAGTACAAAAAGTAGGTCAAATTGTTATTTATCTAAGTCTGGTGTTTCATGCTTTTCCACCTTGACCTCATTTACTGGATTCTGAATCATATAACAAGATATATAAGAAGTACTTGTCTATAATATTGGTCAATATGTAAAAAATCTCACAAAGCTTCAAACGCTTTTAATTAATCAACAAATATTACAATCTTGTAGCTTAGATATTTATACATAAACGGAAGAAGTGATTCTTACTGAAAGTTGCTACTACTATTGAAAACTGGTACTGCAACTAAAAATAGAAGGAAACTCAGTATAGTGTACCATAAATAGAAACAAACTCAGTATAATCTACCATAAATAGAAACAAACTCAGTACTGTTGCATATGTACTGGTGAGTTTTTTGTCAAGGTGCATGCCAATACAGTATCGGAGAGACAAACTCAGTATAAGAGCAGACATATTAAGAGCAGACAGAAAAAATGCAAGTAGGAATGGCCCAATCAAACAAAATGATAAGAAAATGCAAATTTGAATGGATTAACCAAAATGTAAGAGAATAACATGGATAAAACAATTTAAATTGTACAATAAACTCAAAAAAGTCAACTACTACCCAAAATAGCAACAAACTTGTATTGCATTCATTTTTTTTTCTAATGCATTTTAATAGTGGAGCCAAGTGAGGTTATTCCACAATACAACATTTTAATAGTAGAGCCAAGTCAGCAAATATTTCGATACCTTCAGGCTTTGAAGGGTGCAATTCTTGATGAATCCTGATTCCAAACACTTATTCGTATCCTTAGAATATCGTGGGAGGAGTTGGCCACTGGAAACAAATGGCGAACAGTCAAATCTTGGCATGAGTGGTACTTCCATTACTAAGGAAAAACAAAAATTAATATCAAATTTATCCCTTAGCCTAGTTTAATTGCAATCAAATTCATAAGCTGGTCTGTATCATGTGTATAGTGTGAACATTTGTCAGCCTATAGAACTGAAAGTAATCTACAAGCATGTCCTATTTTACAAAGCAAATTTGACCAAAGTATTTTGATAATTTAGGAAATACGTGGATATATACACACAAAATAAAAGTCTTATAATTACAGCAACAGCCCTAAAATCAACAATAGCCCTAAAATCAGCAAGGCCCTAAAACTCCTTTAAGACCTCTAGTAGCAGCAGCAGTCATTCGCTTTACCAATAGCCCTAAAACCAACAAAGCCCTAAAACCATCTTTAGAGCTAAAGAAAGAAAGAAAGAAAAATGAAAAACCCTAAAATATGTTCAAATCAAAATCAAAAAATTTAAAAAAAATGGATGACGTAGAACAAAAAAATACTAGGCATCCCATATTGTGCTGGGGCCTAGTATATGGCAAAATACAACAATAATGTCCCGATCCGATACCGACCACTACCCATATTAACTTTTGAGGTCTCTTTTGCAGTCAATTCAGTAGGAAAAAAATTGACCTACAACGAGAATGTAAAAGCATAGTAAAGTTATAGAAGCATGTAAATGAATAAATTTATTTATCACAGGTAAAACCAATCACTACGGATAACTATTATTTCATTCTATTTCAAACCTATTAAAAAATAACACATAAAATACTTAAAATTATGTCTAAATGTATAAAATATTTTTTCCCTCTAAATTTTTAATAATTATTTGATTTCCAATACCAAAAAAATCTGATACTAATATTCGAAAGAGCCGAGATCCTTATAGAAATTAGAAAGGGTCTGATACCAATTCTCATACTGCGAACTTGGTGTTGATACAACTTGTTTATCACGACATTTGATCCATATTGAGTTACCAATGATCGGAACCGAAACTGTGTTTACAACAAGTAATAGTTTGTTAATATCATTATAATGCACTCGACGAAAATGCATTATATCGCCGAAGAAAGCCAGTAAACTATTGAAGCTGAGACTATATATAAAACACCATATCACCACTTACGAATGCTGGCTACATTGACAGGATGAACTTCGTTGATGTAAAAATTGCAGTCGAGCAGTGACCAATAAAATCTAAATACCTGAAGGCAAACAGACTTGCATAATCAACATGTGAAGAACAATACATAAATAGCAGCCTATATATAGCCAACTCATATCGCCTGACCTGCTTGTTGCAACACTATATAGACCAAAAATCAAGGCACCAAAACTCATAAAGCAAGAAATACACTACAGAGAGTCAATATAATAGCTTATTGTATTTTCCTATGCATATGATAGATAATGTTAGGTATTTTGATGTCTCAGAAAGTAAGAATCAATTACCATTGTCTGAGTAAAACCTTATAAAGGGAGCCATCACTCTTGTTGCTCAAACCAAGTGGCATAACCATCCATTCATACAAGAAAGCTTGACACGAATTAATAATAACCATTGGGGTATCCACCAGTTGCCGTAATGTTTGCTTCACAAACAACAGATTCGTAAGAGTAAAAAAGATGCATTAGAAATATGCTTTCACTTGTGCAATCCATTAAAATTCAATAATTTCCATGTGTGGATTGGTAAATCAATAAAACCCTAAAATCAACAAAACCCTCAAATCAATAAAACCCTAAAATCAACAAAACCTAAAGCCATTCTTGGTGGATTGGTAAATCTAGAACCCTAAAATCAGCAAAACACTCAAATCAGAAATCAATAAAAACCTAAAATCAACAAAATACTAGAAAGGAAACTCTCAAACAAAAATCAATATTATGGTGGAAGCACCTTTGGTGTGATGGTGTCGATTTCCTTTCCACCGGTGGTGTCGACTGAACGTCGAGGAAGCTTGTCTCTTTATTGACTTGGCGGTGATGGAGGCCAGCTCGTCTCTTCACTTTGTCGGTGACGGAGGAGAGCGATGCAGGTCAGAGGAAGATCGAAAGAAAAAAAAGGAAACCATGGAAAAAATATCTGCAAGAGACTGGGAAATTTTAGGGGTAATGGAGGAGAGCAACGCGGTCAGAAGAAGATCGGGAGAAAGGAGGGAACCACGAAAAATATGTGCGGGAGTGGGAAATTTTGGAGGGAGGAAAAAAAATTCTGTGGCTGTTACGCTTTCCATAAGGGTTGTAAACCTTTTCTTTTGGTCACATACGTCCAAATATACCAATTTATCACGGTTTTAATTGTTACAAATAATATAAAAATTATAAAATTATATAATTAGAATGTTAGTAACGGTTGTTTGCTTGTGGTAACGGTTATAATCGTTACAATCGTGTCACGGTAATAACCGTTACTAATAATAAAATAATTGTGTTACAAATTTCATGTTTTGGTGTAGTGGGGCTTGAAGGCATTCTGATATTGTGTTATTACATTCCTACCATAAAGTTTTATGCTATTAGTTCAAAGAAAAATCTACTAGGCATCTAGCTTTTGGTTCAAGGAAGGACTATTAACCAGAAGAATATCAGAAACGGTGGGTACTTGTCCTTTGTGACATGGAGAGGTTACGGACCTAAAACCATTGTTGTCTACTATTGTTTTCTGTGGAAAATAGATTATGTGCATGGAAAGGTTGGCTTAAATGCCTTAATGAGTTCTCAGGCAGAGTGAATGCCTAGAGTGCTTTATAGGAAGCACGGTAGTGCAGCACTACAAGGAGTGTAACTCCATACTACAGTGAGGTGACTTCACCATGAGGTTCCTAGGTAGGGGTAATGCCTTGGCTTTGCAAGCCAAGTCAAAGCGGAGTAGCACCGCAAATAGGCAGATAGCCTAATTATGTATGATAATCGTAATAAAGAGAGGTAGACAGCACTACAAAGAGGACGATGTCCTCATGTTACAGTGGCATGACACCACGAAGAGGTACCAGGTAGGGTAAAGCCTCGGCTTCGCAAGCCATATCATAGCGGCGTAACACCGCACGGAAGCGCAAGGCTTCATGCTGGGTAGTTTGGTACTACAAAGAGGCTTGTGACCTCATGCTACAGTAGTATGATACTACGATGAGGTACCCAGGTGGGGTAAAGCCTCGGTTTTAAGCCATGTCATAGCGGCGTAGCACCGCAAAGAAGCGCAACGCTTCATGCCATGACTCTTTATAAAGAACTCACCTATAGTGTATGGTCAGAAATATCAGGCCATCTTGAGGGTAAATTTATAGACGTCCAAAAATTATACACTGAAACCAGGCTGGCACAAGGTCTTTAATGTGCAGCCAGAAGCACAGTTGATGTCATTATGTGAGTAGGAATAATTGTAGTTATGGTGCAGAATTCAAGGCTTAGTCCATTCTTGTATCATGCTGTTATTTAACCAATGCGGAAGGATTCAAGTCGTAGCGATATCTCTCCTAATACATGATGGGCAGTCACTGTGGGGAACGCTCAACCCATATATTGAGATATGTGGAGGATTGTTGGTGTTTTTGCCTTTGGACTATGAAAGATAGTCCCACTTTGGCTACACTAAATGATGAGTATCTCAATATAATGCATTGTTTGTGTTGAGGTGTGCACATGAGGTTTAGTGGGGCACAAGTGTGTGCCATGTGGGAGTATTTTCCTAGAAGGAAAAAAGGATTTATTCCAACAAAGAAGTAAGTTGATTTTTGTTGTGCGGACTCGGACTCGGACGCGGACTCCAGGATGTCTCGTGCATGCACGGGAGTGTTCGGGAGGTAGGCGTGGACTGTCACACTTTTATGCTGATTGTGGGATGATCTAAAATATCAAACACTATTTTTGAGTATTGGTATTTTAGTCCCACATCGGATAGGAGAAGAGAAGAAGTCTCACTCCACTCTATAAATAGAGCCCCTTGGCCTCCTTTGAAAGATACACCAAGAAGAGAGTTAAGGGAGTCCGTAAAGTCCAGGAAGCCCGTTCAAGTCTCAAATTTTGACTTACGAGCGTTCCAGAATTCTTCGTGAACTTGCTGGTTCTTACAAGCAGATCGTGGTGGGGCGAATCTTGCTTTGAGCAACGGTGATCTTAATCACCCCAGCAAGAACCTTTTCTCTTGTTCTTTCTTCTCCTTCATCTGAGTTGTAACTCAGTTTTGTCCGTCTGCAACTGCGATTGCAAGGAAGAACGTGAGATTTATTTTCTGAACTCAGTTCTGTCCGTCAGCAACTGCGATTGCGAGGAAAAACGTAAGATTTACTTTCTGATTATTGTTGCTTTTGTAATCAGATTCATATTATAGTGTTCCTCTTGGATCTCGAGAATAATCAGAAGGTGAACGTTTGTTGAACCTCTGATCTCGACATCGAGTCTACCATCTTTGATCAAGTCCCGGGACTAACAAATTCATGTTCCTTGGGACTGTTACTCCCCCCATATATAGCCTCACCTCTCACAACAATAACACTAACATGGTAAGGATAACAATATGATCTAACAAGACAAGTAAATCAATAGTTAATCTCTAACTCTCGTGTGTGTCAGCAATCATGATATGGATATAAATGAAATAGAAACATGTATAGATTAATTATGAACAATATAGAATAATTATAACAAGAAAAATATAAATGACTTGAATGATCCTCCTGCCTCAACTATAGTATCCAAAATAATATCCTCTAGCTATCAAGCATCAATCAAAGTCCGCAAATATCCAGCACAATCAGGGATGCTACACTATCAATCCATGGGGTTATTTTGGGAAGTCTCCTGAGTACTCTTGAGTTGCATAGACTCTTTGGGAAGATTGCTTAGATATTGCTCTTGTTGGATAATCCTTGGAAGTTTCATGGAATATTTCTTGAATCTAAAAACTTTTTGAGAATTCCTATAATATATCTATACATATTTTGTTGGTTGTAAATGCATTTCATAATTACATTGCAAATATCTAGTTTATAGATAGTTATATAGAAGATAGATCATTTACGACACATGGCATCATTTTGGCTATCAATGTAAATCCCTTGAGACTATAAAGGGGGATGCTTCATTTGTTTCTCACCACCAAAAGTTGTAACATTCTTTAGTGTGAAGTTTTTGAACTATTCGAACTTTTTCTCCTTTGTTCCACATTTTCTCATTTTTATCTTAGCTTTGCATGTTCAAGCTTTGTCTTATGATTTCATAGAGAAAAGAAGCACAATTCTTTCAACATAAAACTTTTATATTACTTGTAGACAACAAATAATATTATTACAATGATTGTATTTACACAAAAATTCTATGTATAAGTCATTGAGATTTTAGAGAGTGTATAATGATGGAGATTAAATCAGCACATAATTCCTTTACTCTATTGAAGACCTGATATGCAAGGATGGTGAGATGCTTTCTTCCTCGTAGATATGAACATCATAAATTCTACTTGAAAGAAATTAGGTGTTTTTCAATGACATATTTACTAGAGGTAACCCAAGAAAAACACCTTAGAATTCCGGTAAAGAAGTCACCAAGTGTTGAAGAACAAGTTGGGCATAGTATCAGTGTCTAAGCTCTGGTTCTTGATATATAAATGCCCCTAAAATACACGAAAGTGGAGGCTATTTAGAGCAAAACACAAAAAAAAGAGTTAACTGCTAAGTTCCCGTAGGAGGGACTCACTACTAAAATATGCTATATTAGCGACGTTGTTTAGCGACGGAACAAAATACCGTCGCTAAATATGCAATATAGCGACGCCCTTATATTGATATCGCAAACCGTCGATGAATAGCGACGTTCAGCGACAGTAGATAAATGACGTCGCTATTCCGCGACATTCAGCGACATATTATTAAAATATGTCTCCATATATTAAAAGTTTGCGATGTTTAGCGATGTCGACTGTTGACGTCGCTAATGTTTTTACTTAGGCACGGGAACTGTTTCCTTTTTCCCCCTCACTCGAAAATTTTATATTTCGTGCGGATCTCTCGGCGACTCCCTCCCCCCGGCGACTCCCTCCTCCTCCGGCGACTCCTCCCCCACCCGAGCTCCTCCTCCTCGAGCTCTTCCTCTTCGAGCTCCTTCTCCCCCAATCCGAGCTGCTCCTCCTTCTCTCCGGTAAACCCTAACACTCCTCCTCCTCCTCCTTCTCTCCCACACACACACGCACACACACACACACAGAGACACACACACACACACACACGGACACACGAACACACACACACACACGGACACACGGATACACACACACACAGACATACACGGACACACACACACAGCTATTGTGTGTGTTTTGAATCCATAGGTTCGATTTTGAGGCTCTTTTGAGTCCTCATTAGGAAGTTAGGATGGGTTTGATATCACCCATGGAGAAATTCTGAGAGTGACTAGGATGGGTTTATGCCCAATAGGATTAGTAGAGGTATACTAACATACTATTAGTGCAATAGGCAGCGGCAGCAGATGTAACAGATGTAACAAATACATGTATCACTGAGAAAGAGAGTGTGAGAAGTGTGAATGTATAGGAGAGTTACCTGTGTTAATAAGCAGCAACTTAATGGCAGGATAGGGTGTGACAGGTTTAGGGGCCATTAGACCTGTGCATTGGATGCACAGGAGAGTGCCCCATGGTCGAGTGCAGGTGTTTAGATGGGTTGGTTTATAGGAAACCATATGTGTGTATGGCCTGCTGTGCTTGGGTTGGCATGGTTTGTCTTGACAGATTTTGGCTTAGGCATTTGTCTTGCATTTGCTAGTAGCCACAGAGCAGTGGCCTTGGCTAGGCACTGCAGACAATAGACATGAGGCAGGGAAAAGTAGAGTTTGCTTTGGCTACTGCATTGTCCTTGGCTCTGCTACAGAGCAGTGACAGTAGCAGAAAACACCCTCCTTTTTAGTGATTGCCCAAGTGGCCATTGACTCGTGACACTAGGCCATAGGCATGGGGGTTAGCCTTAGTATCATGTATCAGAGGGTCTAATCTATAGGGTGTATAGTATGTATCAGAGACTTGGGGTCACTTGGTTAGTTATATCAGAGTTTAGGGTATGGGTTGTAACCATAGGTGAATAGGGAGTTTTTGAGATACTCACTTGAGTATCAGTAAGTTTGGTATCCTTGTATGTTATGATGTTAGTAAGGGATATGCATATCAGGATAATATGGTATCATATAATAGAATGTTAGTCTAGGTTCATGTGAGTGTTGGTGTGAGTGTTAGATTAGTGTAGTAGAGTTCAGAAGCCATGAAGGCAGCAGGACAGTAGCTTACCTTGGCCACAACTCATGGAGAGATATGTGTCTCACTATATACAAATGAAGGAATATGTATGTGATAGGTAATTGCATATGTTTAATTCTTGAAGACAAATACATGTATCACATATTCCAATTCATAGAGGGATACTAACAGTATGTTAGTACAATAGGCAGCGGCAGCGGCTAGTTCCTATATATATGTGTTAGAGATAGATGTTAGGATGCACAAAAAAATTGATGTTAATTAAGACAATTTTCAACTTGACCCTAGCGATATCTAAATGAATCTAGTGTGTCTGAATGAGATTGGCATCAGTAAGAATCGATTGCGTATGTGTACACGTTGGATGCACAAGAACTTATGTGCGATATAGCATGGTTATTAGTAACTGTCTGCTACTAATGTGTGTCCCATAATAAGACATAATATACAAATTTGTGCCTATTGGATAATGTGTGTCCATCTTTGCAGAATTATTTTCAAATGGATATGAATTACTACTTGCGGAATCGTTCATGGATGTACAATCGTCATCCTGATGATATGTGTGGTGTGTGGGATGATTACATAGCGGGAGTAGAGCAGTTCCTGCAGTTTGCTAAGGTGGTCCCTCAGTACATGGATGGCACCAAAATTAAGTGTCCGTGTGTGAAATGTCATAACGTAAAATATTATCCAGAAGTGGAAGTGACATATCATTTGTACTCGAGGGGTTTCACGCCTAATTACTATCAGTGGACCACACACGGAGAACTTGTGTCTTTAGCATCAGAGCTGGAGCCTTATGTTGAGCCGTATATACATACGAGACCTAATTTTGGTTCAGATAATCATGCATACGACGACGGGTGCGTGAACATAGTTTTTGACGCTGCGGGGCCTAGTTTCGTTCATGATGCAGCTAAGGAGGCACCGAATGTCGATGCTGCAAAGTTCATGGAGTTGCTGGAGAATGCAAGGACTCCATTGTATCCTGGTTGTGAGGACCATTAACCGTTGGAGGTGGTTACAAGACTGTTGAGTATTAAGTCAGATTTTAACATGTCGCAAGAATGCTACAACCGAGTTGGAGTTGATTATAGAGATCTTGCCAGCGGGTGCTAAGTTACCTAAAGACTTCTATTGGTCTAAGAGGATGGTGAGATCGCTCTGGATGGGATACGAGAAAATCGATTCTTGTCGCAATGGGTGCATGCTGTACTACAAAGACGACAAGGACGCAGATGTGTGCAGATTTTATGGTGCTGATCGCTATAAGACAACTAGTACAGAAAGGTTTACCGGTGCAAGAAGACCGACCGATTCAATGCACTACTTGCCTTTAACGCCGCGGTTGCAAAGATTATTTATGGTGAAAGAGACGGCCGAAAATATGAGTTGGCACATGCGAGAACAAATTGAAGGAGTGTTGGATCACCCATCCGATGGAGAAGCATGGAAGCACTTTGATCGAGTGTATCCTAATTTTGCTTCAGATCCGCGTATTGTCAGGTTGGAGCTATCTTCTGACGATTTTACTCCTTTTGGTCTTTCGGGATCCCAGTATTCGTGCTGGCCTGTGATTGTCACTCCGTATAACCTACCGCCTTGGATGTGCATGAAGACTCAGTACATGTTTCTAAGTTATAATTCCTGGTCCGAACAATCCCAAGAGGAACATTGATGTGTACTTACAGCCTTTGATAGATGAGTTGAATCAGATATGGGAAGTAGGCGCTAACACGTACGATGTTTCCAGGAAGCAGAATTTTCAGATGAAGGCAACCCTTATGTGGACCATCAACGACTTTCCGGCCTATGGAATGTTATCTGAATGGAGCACTCATGGCCGTATCTCATGTCCGTATTGTATGGACCGTAGTGAGGCTTTCCGCTTGAAACACGGAGGAAAACCGTACTTCTTTGATTGTCATTGGCAATTTCTGCCAAAAGATCATCCGTTCAGACGAAACAGGAATGCATTCCGTGCCGACATTGTAGAGAAGGGTGATCCACCGCCAAGGTGGTACGGAGCTACAATATGGAAGGAGGTTAGAGATTTTCCAAGTGCTATCGAAGATCCTACAACTGGGTACAAGTGCGATGGATTTGGTAGAGATCATAACTGGACAAAGAGGAGCATATTCTGGGATCTGCCATACTAGAGTACCAATCTGATCAGACATAATCTTGATGTCATGCATATTGAGAAGAATATGTTTGATAACATAATTAATACTGTGATAGACGTAAAGAAAAAAACGAAAGACAATCCCAAGGCCAGGTTGGACTTAAAAGAAATATGCAAACGCCCTGCGTTGTATTTGATAGACCAAAATGGAAAATAGTTTCTGCCGAAGTCAATTTTCTCGCTGGACAAGGAGGATAAAGTGAGACTTTGTCGGTGGATCCAGGGCCTAAAATTTTCAGACGGATATGTGTCAAATCTGAGAAGATGTGTCGATCCGAAGGAAAATAAATTGACGGGTATGAAGAGCCACGACTGTCACGTATTCATGGAGAGGTTAATTTCGATTGCATTTCGGGAATTCTTACCGCAGGCAGTTTGGGATCCATTGACGGAGCTTAGCATATTCTTCAGGGATCTTTGTTCTAAGAAATTGCTCGTTGATCGTCTAGAAAAGCAAGAGAAAGACATTACGGTAACACTGTGCAAGCTAGAGAGGGTGTTTCCTCCTGAATTCTTTGACTCTATGGAGCATTTGCTGATTCATCTATCCTATGAGGCACGTGTTGGTGGACCCGTCGAATATCAACGGAGTACCCGTTCGAGTGACATTTGAATCACCTAAAAAAAAGTGAAAAATAAGGCACGGGTCGAGGGTTCTATTTGTGAAGCCTATATTCTCGAGGAGATTATAAATTTTTGTTCGATGTATTTCAAGCCTCATGTTGCAACTAATAGAACGAGAGCTTCCAGAAACGACGACGGAGATCATGAATGTAATGACACAATACTGAAGGTATTCAATGCTCCAGGAAAGCCATCGGATAAAATGAAGAAAAGATATCTGAACGATGATGAGCTAAGGGCTGCTCAGGTGTATGTATTACTCAACTACGACGAGGAGGAAGAAGAAAAACTGGAGGGGTAAGCAATTAATACGTCAATATTATTTTAATAGTGTTGATTATTATACTATTACATTAATTGAACGATGTTGTTTTCAGCATATTTAATGTTGATGTGAGGTCAGGTAGGCCACACATAACAGAAGAAGAACTAGAACAAGAAATGAGGCATTATTTTTCATCATGGTTGAGTGCATATGTAAGACTTGAGAACTCTGTAATTAACTTTCTGTATATGCACTTGATTGAGAATGAGCTTAATTTCTTTTTCGTGGTATTTAGGTCGATTACCTGGACAGGGCAGTTCCAGCAGGTTGGCGACTCCTCCCTCGTCGTCCAGCATTCCTGATCCCGTATCCAGTATTCCTGATCCCGCGTCCAGCATCCCTGATCCCGCGTCCAGCATTTCTCCTTCCGACGTCTCCATGGGGGGAGCAGATGCCTAGCATATGGAGGACGACGATCAGACTGATCCTGCCCAGACAGGAGGTGAGAGCGACCCTCCATGCGCTCCCCCGGGCGAGACGCGTATGGAAATTTAGACGGACGGGCCTACGAAGTAATTAAATTAATTAGTTAATATATATTTCTCAAATGATTATATGTACATATATATTCATGAAAATTATTACTGTATAGATATCGGCCTCCTGCAGTACAGAGACAGCTGGGGGTATTTCTGAGGCAGAACTATGGTGGGCCTTGGATTAACTACTCAGATGCTCCCGCAGATAGGAAGGCCTTTTGGTTCGCCCACTTCAAGGTAAAAAATTTGTTTATTTTTAAATTTTAATAATCATTTGTGTATATTATACATCTTTTCTATTTTACTTCTTGTAGAGGACCTATTTCTATCCACCACACCGGACGGCGAAGATCGAGGACCAATTTTCTGCCGTCGCAGGCAAGCTCATCCGTGATGCGATCCACGACCAGAAGTCTCGTGATCGCTCCGAAAAGTCGATCCATGGTTGGATCACGCCAGAGCAGTGGACTGCGATGAAGGCTAGATTCGGCGAGCCCAGGTACCAGGAGCGGTCTGACAAGGCCAAGGTGGCACAGTCGAGTGCCGGTAAGTGGTGTGGTGGCTCTATTCCGATGACGGAGCATTTTTGTCGTCTGGTACATTTCCTATGACGGACATTATTTTATATATAGTTTGATAGAATGTTTAATACTAATAATAGATAATATATTTTAACAGGAAAAAAAGGGTGAGGACCCCAATATGGTAACCGTCTTCATGGTCACCCATCGGAGGGCTGGAGAGTTCATTGACGAGGGCGACACAGGCATATGTACGTTCTATTCTTTATATTAATTTATTATAATTTAGAAAACAGGAAAATAGATATCAGTATAGACTATAACAAATACTTATACGTTAGCAAACATTGTTCTAGGCCGAGTTTGTTCGGCTACAAGAGGAGGCGGCTGCTGCTGCTAGTACGCCAACAGAGGGAGGGGCTGGCACTTCCTCCTAGCCGCATACAGCTCCATCGTCGGACGAGCACTGGATGACCGTCGTTAGCGGTCTTCAGAAGGGTACGTACTACGGTACGGGATCCTACGGCGCCTATTTGGCTTCAGAGTCATCCCGGGCCCCCTCTGTCAGTACGCAGTCTCCAGCTTTGCAGGCATCATCACGAGTGCAGGATGTGTACAGACAGCTCCACGAGATGCGTCACGAGTTGCAGCAGCAGATTTCTAAGGCAGCTGGGACAGAGCGACGATCCGACGATCCGATGATCACCGGACGATTTGATGCGGTCGAGCGCAGTATACAGGAGTTGATGAGTCTGCAGCAGGCTACAGCTGCCAGCTTGCACACGTTCACCGAGTCTATGCAGCGCACAGAGCGTAGACAGGTCGAGCTGGAGGGATCGCAGAGGACCGTGGCTGCCTCACTCACCCAGCTATATACTTCTCTTGAGGAGAGTACTCAGAGGATGGTGAGTACCCTTGCTGCGCATGGTGACCGACTGCGAGAGCTGGAGCAGATACGTCCTCCCGGTCCATCGACGGTGCCGACTCCAGACGTTGCACTGCCTCCTACTGTCCCTACGGTGCAGCTCACACAGGAGCAGTATGAGTACATGCTATCCCAGATGTGCGGCAGGGGTCCTCAGTGATTTTATTGATTTTTTTATGAGTTGTATGTATTGGCCCTATGGACAAATTGTTTATTGGTACACTTTTGTTTATACACTTGGTGGGAGACTTTTATCATCTTCCATTTTTATTTGACTCTATTGGATGTTTGTGATGATGTGTGTCTGTGAAGTGTAGTTTGTTGGATATTTACTTTATGATATTTACTTTGTTGGTATTTTCATTGTGATATTTATTTTGTGATATTTACTTTGTGATATCTGCGACGGGGATGACAAATATACCTATGCTGGGTTATAAGCGATAATCTGATATACAAAGGAGGTGCTGTCCAAATTTTAAAAAAATATAATGTGTATTTTTGTGATGATGTGTGTCTGTATCTACAGTGTATGTGAAATACAGTGTTCGGAACCATCGATAGTTTCGATTACTGTTGTATGTTTTATCTTGGACAGAAAGAGCAACTGTTCAGGGTGTACATCTGAGAGCTTCATTTTGACATCCTTCACTCTCTCGGGACGTCGTACAGGATCCCGAGAAGGTGAAGGACGTGAAGAGGAAGATCTGAGAAGTGCACCCTGAACTGTTGCTCTTTTTATCCAAGATAAAACATAGAACAGTAAGCGATAGTGTCGATAGTTCGAACACTGCACTTCACACACAATGTAAACACAGACACACAGCATAACAAAAATACACATTTTATTTTTTTAAATATTTTTTTATTATTCTGCGACGTATAGCGACGGATAGCGACGAAAAGTGGACGTCGCTATACGTCGCTGATTAGCGGCGTTACGTCGTTGTACGTCGCCACATTGCTGACGTGGCAGGCTTGCCACGTCATCACGTAAATAGGACAAAACGTCGCTAAGTTGTCGCCCGACGTCGCTAAGTTTGCGACGTAACATTTTCGTCGCTCTACGTCGCTAACTTTGCGACGACCCAGCGACACGACGTTGACGTCGCAAATAGCGACGTAGGACGACGAATGTGCCATCTGCGACTAGCTTAAAAGCGACGTTAATTTTCCGTCGCTAAAGTTATTGCTAATTAAGATTAGCGACGTAGTTTCCATTATTAGCGACGTATAATGACGTCGCTAATTTGTCTTATTTTAGTAGTGACTATCTCGCGGGAGCTAGCTTCTCATGGAAGGCACAATCACACGACGCTTGACTCTGTGGTGCACGTTATGACACATGTTCACGCGAGACATAAGGATATCTTGCCACGTGGCTACACTTGTATGAGAACCAATGCATATTCTCGTGGGAATGAAGGTGCATTCTGCCACGTGGCCACTAACTGCCTTTATGCTGACATAATAATGGCAACAGTTAGTTGCAGAGACACCTCGAATTCTGCAGTTACTCCACGATTGATAAATTCTTTGTCTTTTATAACTATCGTATTAATGTGCAAGCCAATGCTGCTGACTGAATCTCGCGGGAAGGTTGCTCTCGCGGAGATATCTTTCGTGCTGGAAGGATGCTCCCGCGAGGATGTCTTTCACGCTAGAAGCTCCTACAGGGATATCCTTTACGCTAAAAGGTTGTTCTCGCGAGAAAGTCCCTCTTGCTAGAAGAATGCTCCAGTGGAAGGTCCCTCTTGATGGAAGGGAGCTCTAGTGGGAATATTCTTGTTTAATTCAGTTGAAGATTGCTTTTTTCCTTTCCTTCAATGGAATTTATTTTCTAACAGGGGCTTCACTCCCACACCCACATGAGGGCCACTGCATCCCTCGACTTCGTCCGTTGAGCGAAAGCCCCGCAAGGGGGTGCTTCATACCATCCTTCGGGTGCTTTGCACCACCTGTCGAATAATATCTCATGAGAGATTTGAAGATTGTGATGATAGAACTTGATCATTTTTTAGTGTCAACACCTTGTTTAGGGTTAGTCCTTATCAATCCAAGCTCATGCCCTAGCTGTAAGAAGATGGTCAACCACGTAGTCAACCTCGTCATGTCGCTTTGCTCTGAGTAGAGTTGCTCGTAAGAGCTTCCACAGTGGCAACACTCCAAATTATACTCCAAATTACTTCAAACTATACTCCACTAATTAATTTTGGAGTATTTCCTTCATGTTGGTACACAATGGTATAGTCTAAATAAACACTCCAAATTGACAAGTGGCAACACTCCACTTGTTTTCCTCCTTATTTTCTTTAATAATTGACAAGTGGCAACACTCCAAAAAAAGAGTGAAGGAGAAAAGTAAATATGGTGGGCCCGCAAGTAATATAGCTCAACTAATGGACTCTCCAAATTTGGAGAGTCTCTTAGCTTTCTACCATTTTTCAAGTGTGGACAAGAGTCCATTGGAGCCATCAAGTGCTACAAAATTTGGCTAAAGACCAAATATAGTACTTGAAATTAGTTCCACTGTGGATGCTCTGAGCAGCTTAATTGCAAGTTGTCTGAGCTCGAGTCCTGAGCTTCGTGGGCCATACTTATTTAAATTTCATCCACAATAAATGTGAATGTTTCAGCTGTGAATGGATGGAGGACTAAAAATTATGTTATGCTATGTATTTCTTAATATTTACATATTAATCTAAAAAAATTGGATGATTATATCCAGGTCGACTTTTGTCCAAATGAGTCATATTAAGATCATTATTATAGGCACAACAAAGATTATTAGGGGGAAGCATATGATAGGAGACAACACATGATATTGATTTTTTTGTTAGGAGCTATCATCAAATTTGATTGGGGACATCACAACCTAAATTATATCTCTAACTCTCTTTCTTCCCTAATAGCCCACTCTCTTCCACTTCTTACTACTTTTTTCTCCCTACTTCGTCTACATCTTCTTTTTCTATGTTTGTGAACAATTTGTTCCTCTTCCAATTATAGCTTTTTAAATTTAATCTTAGTTTCTATATTTATTTCATGTATTTTTGAACATTATTTAGTATATTTTAGGTTAATAATCTGCTAATGGGTGTTTTGCCAAAGTTTCAAAGCCAATATTAGGTTTTGAAACTTTAAATTTTAACGAAGTCTCGTTGGGACGACACAAGACTGTCAAGATTTTGGCAGAAAATTCTTGTAGTCCTAAGATAGAAAATTCTTTGTTTAGGACTATCAAGATTACTGTATTGTTAAGACTGCAAATATGTCCTTACCTAACTTTACTAATTAAAATTGTTATTTATTTTTAATTAGGACGATAGGTTACCCATAGATTTTTTTAAAGGGAAATGTGTTTATTATTTTGGTGCCTTTTGCTCTTTCCAAGTATAAAAAAAGTTAATTAATATGCGGTTAAAATACGTACAATGCACGTATATATATATATATATATATATATATATATATATATATATATATATATATATAATAGAATAAGTTTTAGGCTTCGTTGTAGAACTTTAATATTCTAGAAGTGTCACTCTATATATATATATATATATATATATATATATATATATATATATATAAAGTTAGAGTGACACTTCTAGAATATTAAAGTTCTACAATGAAGCCTAAAACTTATTCTATTATATATATATATATATATATATATATATATATATATATATATATATATATATATATATAAAGTTAGAGTGACACTTCTAGAATATTAAAGTTCTACAATGAAGCCTAAAACTTATTCTATTATATATATATATATATATATATATATATATATATATATATATATATATATTCTAGAAGTGTCACTCTAACTTTATATATATATATATATATATATATATATATATATATATATATATATAAAGCAAATGACCTCTAGCCTAGTGGTCAAGAGAGATGCATGCGACCCAAGTGGTCAGGAGATCGATTTCCGGTGGGAGCGTTCGCCACAATTACCTTCTTTCAAAATATATATATATATATATATATATATATATATATATATATATATATATATATATATATATATATATATATATATATGCATCTCTCTTGACCACTATGCATATATATATATATATATATATATATATATATATATATATATATATATATATATATATATATATATATATATATATATATATATTAAAATATGTTAAAATATCTTTAAATTGATTAGGAATAAAACATGTAGACTATATACTTCTCCACTAACATAATTATTAACCACTAATAATTACGCACTAATTCCAACTACAATACAATAAATGTTTATTATCTCAAAAATAAATTTACTTTAAAATATTTTATACCATTTCAAAATGGGTTGTTATGCAAGTATACATTTAAAAAAGTAAAAAAAAAAAAAAAAAAAAAAAAAAACTACATGCACGTGCACAACTTCTAATATTTATAAATTGTTAATACACAATTACGAAGGTGGTCAATTAAGGACAACCATGGGTATCCATACTACCACCTATGCTACATAGAACTTCAATATCTACCAAACCTTACGTTTACCCTTGGGCCACTTTTGGTTTGCAAAATTAGGGCTTTGGAAAAGGATATATTTGGATGCCAAAAAAAAAAACGCATTATGGTTCAAATTAGGAAAATGGTTCCCCCACCAAGATGTCAAATCGAGAGTCTGTTCGTCTATGGAAATAGTTTATCCAAGGGCGGAACAAACTTAAGGGCTAAGGTGGGCTCCAGATCGAAGTTGGTCCATGAGATGCGATATTGAATTGGGCCCATACGTGTTAAAAGAAAATTCTTATGTAAGACCTCAATCAATTCCAATTATCTACACCTCATGATCACACCTCCTATCCGATGTGGGACTAAATTACCAACTCTATTGTCACCTCCATTTTGAACGCTCAACCGGAAACGACATACAATCCAACACCGGTGCCAACCCATTATCACTTGGATGAGGCTCTGGACATAGACGCTGATCTACGCAGGCTAGTGCCCAGTCTCAAGTTCCCAATATCGAGCAAATATTCTCCCACTTTGACGGTCGGCAAGTGGTACTGTGCCATTGGTGACCGGTGACCGACATCAAGTTGTAGTAGACTATGAAGAGACTGTCGTTGACGGCACAGTCTGGTTCAAGCCTGCGAACTCGACGATAGCACGTGGCGTTGATATTTCCTTCTGTATCAAAGTTTTCTCCGGTGGAAAAAGGGTTGAAGTGTACGAAGGAAACGATGGGTGGAGGATGTTCGGTTGCTTTGTGTTGGTGGAAAGGTCTGTGCTAAAAAAGAATGGATGGTAGCTCGGCTCCTAAATGATTTCAAGCACGCCAACAAAGTCAGGACCATATGCATGGGAATGATATCCCTGTCACCTTTCAATTCCATAGTGGGATTGATTCAAAAGTTCCCTAGCTTTATAGTAATTGTATGTGATGTTACTGATCGTGCATTTGGAGGGAGAGAAATGAAAGAATGTTGTTCTTTATAATAATGTGTTTTTCTCCTGCAAGATGTCGAGGTTGTAGGTGACCTTCAGGGCCAGCCCTAATCTAGGGCGGCCAGGACGATCATCTAGAACCCATAGAATACGGGAGCCAATATATATATATATTAGTAATTTGTATCTAAAATAGAACTAATATGTAACATAATCCTCAATTATTACAAAACAATTGTGGTGTAGTTGTTAGTATGTTAATTTTGCACACTAAAGGTTCTAGGTTCATTTCTTGGTTAACATTTTAAAATTTACTTTTATTTTATTTATTTTATATTATATATGGGTCCTATTTTAAAAGTTTGTCTAGGCCTCCATCAACTCAGGGCCGACTCTGGTGACCTCCAAGTCCAGCTTACGACAAGGATCACGGGACAACCAAAATAAGCTCCGACTCGGACAATCCAATCCTGCGGACCGGCCATGCGTACTGTGTACTACTCTTCTGAGCAAACCTATGGAGAGGATCTGATCCTCTATTTAGTACCATTACTGGACCTAGTTTAAAAGCAATTTCTGCAGTAACATCTTCTTAATTCCATCCTATTTAGTCAAGAAGAGAATGTGTGCCCCCCACTACTAAAATCTGCTCATATAGCGACGTATATTAGCGACGGATGCTTGTGGCGTCGCCAAACATTGAATATAGCGACGCCACGAAGGAAACGTCGTAAAACGTCGCTGACTAGCGACGTTCTGCGACAGAAGACTAAAAACGTCGCTGAATAGCGACGTTTTGTGACGTAACTTACTTAACGTCGCCATTTTGGCGACGTTTAGCGACGGCTAATAAGGACGTCGCTAACTCTTTTATAATTAGGGCAGAGAGTTCAGTCGAACGAAAATTTTCGAACGAAAATTTTTTTCCCCCCTCGACCCGATTTCCTCCTCCGGCGAATCCCTCCCCCCCCCCCCCCCCCCCCCCCGACGACTCCACCGTCCCCCCTCCCCCCCGACGAGTCCCCTCCTCTCCCCGACGACTTCCCCCCTTCTCCACCGGCGAATCCCTCTCCCCGACGACTTCCCCCCTTCTCCACCGGCGAATCCCTCTCCCCGACGACCCCCCCTCCCGTCGAGCTCCTCCTCCTCGAGCTCAGGTAAACCCTAAGCTCCCCCTCCTCCTCCTCCTCCTCCTCCTCTCCCACGGACACACACACACACGGACACACACACGAACACACACACGGACACACGTACACACACAGACACACGTACACACACAGACACATGGTTTTGTTAGATAGATCTGAGTTTTGTTCAGTCTTTAAGCCTTTTTAATGCATTTGTTTAGTTCCTCCTTGATCATTCATGTAAACCTTCATAGATGACCACTTCCCCTGTGTGCAGCTGCATACATACATCCCCATTTTGTGTTGCACTCTCTATTTTGTGCTGCTTTGCCTTGGCTTGGGCTTTGCTTAGCATCTACAACCCCCCTTGCAGCAGCAAGCAGGCAGCAGAAGAGTAGCAGCAACCAGTAGCAGTAGGCATGACCATTTCAAAGGTTGGGTTCATATCCTCCATCAGTCCATTTTACCCATGTATCAGCCCACATCATTATGTACTGTCCTGCACTTTATTTGCCCATGAATTCCTTCACTGCATACATTTTCTTCTGCCCAGTGTATCTCAGCCAGCCTTGAATACCCCCACCTTGGTCCTAGTACCTCCCTTGGTCCAACTGCAGCAGTGTGTAATATGTTGGGTGCCTATGTGGTCTGCATTAGAAATATACTGTGGTCTATGAGTTGAGGGTTAAAGTTAAGGTAATACTCCATGGGTGACCCTATAATCTATAGTATACATATGTATTGGGTTGTTGTTCTTGAGCTAATGTATGGGTAGATATTTAGGACTAAGAGTTTTCAGACTACATAGATGTGAGAGTTATATTGCATAATATGTTATCTATATGTTATTGGATATATATAGGCTATTATGGTTACATGAGGATGTGAGTTATAGGTTAGAGGTTGAATTGGGGCTGAGTTAGCCTTGAAGTCATGGGTTGAGAGTTGAGAGGTTGGAGTATGGAGTTAGGAGTGAATGTGAGGGATAAGTTTATATGTAAGGTATGAATTATATATATATATATGATGTTTTGAATACATGTGATTGGTAGTCCAAGTTATTATAGGATTTTGGTTTATAGCTTGTATATAGGCTCTTGTATATATAGTTTACCCAATTAGGATTGTTTCTAGGGTAACATATAAGGCTATGTTGGTTAGGCCTAATTAGACTTTAGTTGACTAGCCCAAGACCTAGAATGCCTTGGTATTGAACCTAATAGGCTATGTTTGACCAATAGTTGACTTTAGTCTAGATGAGGCTAACCTAGACTAGTTTGACCTTGTTTGACCAAACTAGACTAAGGTTGACCTAGTTTGACTGTTAGAGTTGACTAGAGTTGACCAAGTTTGACTTTGACCTAGATTGACCTAGAAATCATATAGATTGCATTGTATCCTTCATTTCTCTTGTATTTTGCATATCATGACCTGTATTGCTCTATTTAGGACTTTGTGGCTCAGATTCAGACACCTGATATTTATCCGTCTTAGAGCCTTGGTTTGGGATACCAAGTTGGGGTTAGAAATAGGATACTAGTTAGCTATTGGTATGTGTAGATATATATTAGATAGATAGTTGGATGGATAGGTGGATAGATGGATGGGGAGTAGAAGGTGAGCTGCTGCCCCCATTCCAGCAACAGCAGCAGCAAGAACAGCTGTTGTAGCAGCAGTTTACATCAGCAGTAGCACCCCCATGGCCCCCCACTTGTAGTGATTAGCACTAATGGGGGCAGGAGAGGTAATTATAGGAGTAATTAGATCTAGATCTAATTAGCACTTGGCTACAAGGCATATTCCAAGAATATTCTAGAGAATATTCCAAGTCTATTCTAAGGAATATAGCGACTCCTATCGTTTGAATTAACCACATCTTGGCTATTTGTTAAATAGATCGACCCTGAGCTCCCATGTTCAGTCGTGCCTTCAACATCATGTTCAAATGAAGGTGACAAGCAGATGACTATAAAAAAATATGTCGTATTGAGCTTCATAAAGAAATGCAAGATTACTACATAGGAGGAAAGGTTTGGTAGGATTACGTCAAAGCACACGGCTTAGAAAATTATGACATATTTGTCTTCCGACACCGTGGTAACATGGTTGTCACATTAAGGGCCTTTGAGGAGGTGGCATGTTGTGAACAAATATATCCTTAGTTCTCCTACGTAATGTTAAAGTAAATCCGTAGAAGAACTATAAGGATATATTTTTTCACAACATGTCACCTTGTCAAAGACCCTTAATGTACCAACCATGTTACTACGGTGTCGGAAGACAAATATGTCATAATTTTCTAAGCCGTGTGCTTTGACGTAATCCTACCAAACCTTTTCTCCTATGTAGTAATCTTGCATTTCTTTATGAAGCTCAATACGGCATATTTTTCTATAGTCAGCTGCTTGTCACCTTCATTTGAACATGATGTTGAAGGCACGACTGAACATGGGAGCTCATGGTCGATCTATTTAACAAATAGCCAAGATGTGGTTATTTCACAGAAGCCATGAATTACCGGGAAAGCTGATGTCGCGGTCTAGTCACAAAACGTCGCTGTTTTGTTTAACTCAGCGACATTTTGCGACTCCACATTAGGGACGTGATTATCAGTATGTGTCAGATCTTAGTATTCCTAAGTAAGAGTGGGTATATGTGAGTGAGTATCATTAGAGTGTTAGAGAGTTAGTTCAGTCCTAGTACCTAGAGTATATAGAGTATCTTAGAAATATAGGTATGATTGGTACAGTGTTTTGAGCCATTCTTTAGAAATTAAATTTACTTATGCCAAGCCTTTTGGGCCTATCAGAGTTATAGATTTTTTTCGGAAATCTAGTATAACGCTGATTGCCTCAAAAGGCTTGTATAAGTAAGAGTGTATAGAGTACCTTTTGGGCCTATAAGAGTTACTTCACTCAGTTTGTCAAGACAAGTAAACTTTTTAAATGTTGACGGTATATATACCGTCAACATTTGGTTTTGCCTTGTAGCTACAGGCAGTTGCCTGCATTTTGCCTTATAACTTGGCCTATGGCCTGTGCTTAAGCAGTGTGGACTTCCAGGTTAGGGTGTTAGTTCATGATTAGCATTATTTAGATATTAGTTTCAGTTAAAGGGTTAGTTAAGATTAGGATATTAGTTTATGTTAGAAGGAATATGAGAGTTAGTAGATGTTAAAGTAGGATATTAATTTATTAGTTAGGATAGATAGTTTGAGTTAGGATACTGCTCAAGCACAGGCCAAAGGGTCGATATTGGGTATTAATTTAAAAAGTTTTACTTGTCTTGACAAACTGAGTTAAGTAACTCTTGTAGACCCAAAGGGTCGATATTGGACAGTTGGTGTCGTGTACTCCTACAAGTACAATTATACCTCACCAATAATCTCAGTTTTCTCTAAACTGTCGCTCTCTACTGACCTCTATCTAAATTGCGCACCCATATCTAAACTGCCTTATGATTGGATATTTGTGACTTATGATTGGATGTTTGTATTGGATGTTTGTATTGGAATTGTGAGTGGGGGTTTCAATGCGCTGTGATTTGGAATTGTGAGTGGGGATTTGAATGTGTACCTATATGTGTTTTATAGAATTGTGAGTGGTAATATAGAATCTGTGTTTTATTTTTTTTTATTTTTTTTACAACTTTAGCGACGTTTAGCGACGCTTACTGACGTTTAGCGACTTCGTTTTCCGACGTTTACCGACGACAAGCTGCAAATAATATATGTTTGCGACGTTTTACCGACATTTACCGACGACTAACTGCAAAAAAGTACAGCTCTCCGACGTATTTGCCGACGTTTACCGACACTAGCTGCAAAAATGTACAGGACCATTACCGACGTCTAGCGACAAAACTCACGTCGCTATATTACCGACGAAACGACGCTAGACGTCGGTAACTATTCCAGGTTTTACCGACGTGTGGCGACTACATATACGTCGCTAATATACCGACGGAACGACGATAAACGTCGATAACTCACCGACGTACTCGTACGTCGCTGAATGTCGGTAATTGCGACGTTCAGCGACGTTTTCGTGATCACCGACTAAGGAAACGGCGACAAAAGCTAAACGTCGGTAAATACGTCGGTGATACAGATTAGCGACGGAATTTCCTATTTTTCCGACGTTTTTGGGCGTCGCTAAAACCACTTATTTTGGTAGTGCCCATTCTTGTTTGGGAACCACTCATCTGCAAGTGCATCCGTGTTAAACACACCAAGACCTTGTTTAGTTCGCATAATTATGGGACTGGGAAAGGAAAGTGATAACTTTTTTATGTTTTGGTGCTAAAGGAATTGAGAAGAAAAGGAAAGTGATTTTCAATAGAAGAAAAATTTCCGAAGAACAATGATTCCATACATCCAATTTGAATAATTCACTTTGTTTTTACAAATTTCTTGGCATTTCCAAATATCGGAGAGGAAAATTAATAAAAATTATAACTTACCAAAGGAAAGAAAATGCCAAGGAGAATTGATTTACTTTTCCTTCCATTTCGCGAACCAAATGAGGCCCAAAGGTAAAATGCTTCCCATGCTATGAAATTTCATCTCGAGAGTTTTGTGTAACCTTGTGCAATACGGATACGGCAACACCAGATACTTTCTGGTGAGTGTTGGAGTGAGTGGGGTTCCCAACATATGTGGAGAAGACCCAGAGTGCGACGAGCGCCGTCTGTGTGTCAGAGAAGCCGAAGAAGCTCGGGAGCTGCCAGAGGAGCTGCTGGAGAGAGGGGGCAGAGTTCGGGCCGAACTTTGCCCCAGGGGAGAGTTCTGGGCGAACTCTGCCTCCCAGTTCCAGAACTGTTCTGTTGCCAGAACACAGAGTTCTGGCCGAACTTTGTGCCAGGACAGAGTTCTGGCCGAACTCTGTGTGTCGGGACTGAAGCGTTTTTCAGGATGATTTAATCATCGTTGGATCGTATCCTACGGTCCAGGTTTTGCTGCGGATTAGGAGGTTTAATGGTTATTCCTAACCCTAACAACAAGACAACATTGAAGAACAAAGAGAGAGAAAAGAGGCAAGAGTGCCATTGCAACTTTGGGAGAGAAGAAGGAGGATTGAAGACCGATTTCGAAGGATGATCGTGTTCGGGTAATATCTACTCGTCGTCCTTGTTCTTCGTAGCTTTGTAATTATTATTCTTGCTCCTAAGTGTTGTGGGGATCCGATTTGGATCGGGAGAAGTTTGTAGAGGGTGTACTCCTTTATTTCATTAGTGAAGGCTTCTCAGGGTTGGACTCTGATCGTCCCGTGGTTTTTTCCGCAAGAGTTTTCCACGTCAAAAATTCTCTGTGTCTGTATGGTTTGTTTAGGTGTTTTGGTTCGTGCGTTGTTTTGCTCGGTTCTCTCACAGGTACTCTCTAGTTTGGGAAAAGATTTTCGCGTTTCTTTTCCAACAAAGTGGTATCAGAGCCAGGTTCTAGAATTCAGAAGGGTGTCAGGAGTTAACAGAAAAATAGAGAGGAGAGATGGACGCGAAGCCGATGCGCATGGTGAACCTGAACGGCACCAACTATCACTATTGGCGGAGCAAGATGAAGGATTTGCTGTTCGTCAAGAAGCTACATCTGCCCGTATTTGCATCCGAGAAGCCCAGTGATAAATCCGAGAAGGACTGGAAATTCGAGCATATACAGGTGTGCAGATATATCAGGCAGTTCGTTGACGAGAACGTGTACAACCACATTGCCAATTGAGCACGCGAAGACGTTATGGGATAAGCTGGAATCTTTGTACGCGAAGAAGATAGGGGTAAACAAGTTGTTCCTGATCCGGACGATGATGGCTCTGCGGTACAAAGATGGGGCGTCTATTACGGATCACTTGAGTGATTTTCAGGGCGTGGTTGACCAGTTATCTTCAATGGGAGTCAAGTTCGACAACGAGGTTCAGGGACTATGGCTGCTGTGTACATTGCCAGACTCGTGGGAGACCGTACGAGTATCTATGATCGCTTCTGCTCCAGAGGGCATGGTCAGTCTGGAGTTTGCCAAGAGCGGGGTACTGAATGAAGAGATGCGCAGACGTTCTCAGGGCACTTCATCTATATCCCACCACTCAGAGGCACTAGTTTCAGAGAGCCGCGAAAGAGACAAAAGCAGGGGTCCAGGTGGTGGCAGAGACAAGAGCAGGGGAAAGTCCAAGGGTCGGTACGAGGACTCGGAGTGTTACCACTGTGGCAAGAAGGGCCACATCAAGCAGAATTATTTCGCTTGTAAGAGAGAGAAGAATGGCGACAAGTGGAAGCAAGACGAGAACACTACAGCGGCGACCTCGATATATGGAGGCGATGTGATCGTCGTAGGTGATGAGGTTATCACAAACCTCGCCTGTGATGACAATTCTTGGCTGGTGGACTCAGGGGCTTCGGCGCACGTATCTCACAACAGGGCACTATTTGCCACTTACACAATAGGCGACTGTGGAGTGTTGAAGATGGGCAATGGAGATGTGTCGAAGGCGGTTGCCGTTGGAGATGGGCATTTGAGAACGAAGACGGATGCAGTTCTTGTTCTCAAAGATGTTCGTCATGTCCCTGATATTCGTTTCAACCTGGTGTCGGTTGGAAGGTTGGATGACGAGGGATTCTTCAGTCTCTTCGGGAATAGTCAGTAGAAGCTTTCCAAAGTTTCGATGGTGATTGCCAGAGGAAGCAAGAAGTCCGGTCTCTACTATAGAGGGGAGCGCACAGGGAGCACAGGAGGTGAACGCAGTCAATGATGCGTCTACCGAGTTATGGCACAGGCGGCTCGGCCATATCAGTGAGAAGGAGATGAGCTACTTGGTGAACAGGAAGGTGATTCTAGGGCTCAAGTATACAAAATTGGAGAAGGGCACGCACTGCTTAGTTGGGAAGCAAAATAGGGTATCTTTTCAAAGTCACCCAAGTTCAAGGAAGCCGGCGTTGCTCGAGTTGATTCACTCGGATGTCTGCAGTCCTATGAAGGTAAAATCTATTGGTGGTGCTTCTTACTTTGTAACTTTTATTGATAACTATTCCAGAAAGGTTTGGATCTATGCCTTAAAGACCAAGGATCAGGTGCTGCCTACTTTCAAAGAGTTTTAGGCCTCTGTTGAAAGAAAGACGGGCAAGAAGTTATTATGTTCGGTCCGACAACGGCAGCGAATACATTGGTCCCTTTGATGCGTATTGCAGGGAGCAAGGGATACAACACCAAAAGACTCCGTCTAAGACACCTCAGCTCAATGGTGTAGCGGTGCGCATGAACAGGACACTGATGGAGAGGGTACGGTATTTGCTGTCAGAAGCAAACTTATCGGGCAGTTATTGGGGTGAGGCTCTTCTCACAGCTGCTTATGTTATTAATTTATCTTCTAGTGCTCCTTTGCAGGGTGATGTGCCTGACAAAGTATGGTACGACAAAGAGCCCTCATACAATCACCTGCGAGTGTTTGGCTGTAAGGCCTTCGTACATGTACCGAAGGACGAGAGGACCAAACTTGAGCCGAAGACGAGGCGATGCGTCTTTGTCGGCTACAGTCGGAATGAGTTTGGCTATAGACTCTACGACCCGGTGGAAAGAAAGCTCTACAGAAGTAGGGGCGTGGTATTCGTCGAGGATCAGACCATGACCAACACTCAGGATTCCGAGACGCCTTCTGAGGCTGAGGAATTGCCTGAGTTAGAGTCATTTTGCTTCGAGCAGTTTCCAAACGACATCGCAGAGGATCCAATTATGGGAGTGCCAGTACATGGAGTTGCTCCCAACCTTGATCATCAGCCTGCTGATGGTGGTCAGGGTGTCCCTCAGGAGGATGAGCATGCCGGGGAGGCACTTCCTGAAGAGGAAGAGGCTGTTGGTATACAACCCGCACCAGTGGCTCCACCGAGAAGGAGCGACAGAGATCATCGACCATCTACGAGATACTCACCGGGTGAGTATGTACTAATGACTGACGGAGGAGAGCCCGAAAGTTTTGCAGAGGCTATGGAAGACGAACACAGGCAGGAGTGGATGGAGGCTATGCAGGAGGAGATGAGTTCCTTGTACACCAACTCCACTTATGAGCTGGTACGGCTTCCAAAGGGCAAGAAAGCTTTGAAGAATCGATGGATGTTTAGAGTGAAGCAGACGGATGATTCTACTCACCCTCGATACAAAACGAAGCTGGTAGTTAAAGGCTACGATCAGCGAAAAGGCATAGATTATGATGAGATCTTTTTACCTGTCGTCAAGCATTCGTCTATTCAGGTGGTGCTAGCATTAGTAGCCAGTATCGACTTGGAGGTCGAGCAGATGGACGTGAAGACGGCATTCCTCCACGGTGATCTTGAGGAGGAGTTATACATGGAGCAGCCAAAGGGATTCTGTGAGAAGGGCAAGTCACATTTGGTCTGCCGGTTGAGGAAGAGCTTGTATGGTCTGAAGCAGGCTCCGAGGCAGTGGTACAGAAAGTTTGAGTCATTTATGGGGGAGCATTAGGGGTGAGCAAAACTCGGTTGAAAACCGAAAACCGATCCGAACCGAACCGAAATAAGGTTTCGGTTCGGTTTTTTTTTAAACGGTTCGGTTGTCGGTTTGAAGATTCGGTTTTTTTTTATTTTCGGTTCGGTTTTCGGTTTTTGGGTTCGGTTTTCGAACCGAACCGAAAACCGAACTTGTAAACCGGTTTATAACTTTATATATATATATATATATATATATATATATATATATATATTATTTATATATATATATATATATATATATATATATATATATAAAACCGAAAAACCGATGAACCGAACCGAACCAATTCGGTTCGGTTCAAGTTCGGTTCTGAACTAATTCGGTTCGGTTCGGTTTTGATTTGGTCGGTTCGGTTTTGAGTCGGTTTTAATTTTTTCGGTTCGGTTCGGACCGAACCGAACCGATGCTCACCCCTAGGGAGCATGGTTTTGCTCGAACGACGTTGGATCACTATGTATTTGTGAGGTATTTTGCCGATGATGATTTTATTATTTTATTGCTCTATGTTGATGATATGCGATTAGTGGATCGGAATGCCACTAGGATAGCGAAGTTGAAGCGCCAACTGGGCGCGACCTTCTCTATGAAGGATTTAGGCACAGCAAAGACTATTCTTGGGATAGATATCTGCCGAGAGAGAGAGAGTCCAAGCTGCTACACTTGTCCCAAAAGAAGTACATTCATCGGGTACTTCAGCGTTTCGGTATAGACGGGTCGAAGAAAGTGAGTTGCCCCCTTGCAGCCCACTTTAAGTTCACTGAGGAGCAGTGTCCATCTACCAAGGACGAAAAAGAAGATATGGAGCGGATTTCATATGCTTCAGCTGTGGGGAGCCTTATGTATGCTATGGTGTGTACGAGGCCAGACATCGCTCATACAGTTGGCATAGTTAGCAGGTATCTTTCAAATCATGGAAGGGTACATTGGAGTGCGGTCAAGTGGATTCTACGATACCTTCAGGGCACTGCCGATTGGAGACTTTCCTTTGGTGGTGATGAGCCGAAGCTGGTTGGGTATACCGACGCTGATATGGCTGGAGATGTAGACACGAAACGATCGACTTTGGGCTATGTGATGATGTTTTCCGGAGGAGCGGTATCGTGGCAGTCGCGATTGCAGAAGTGTGTTGCCTTGTCGACGACGGAGGCAAAATATATTGCGGCGACGGAGGCTTGCAAGGAGCTGCTGTGGATGAAGAAGCTGTTGCAGGAAATGGGGCTGAAGCAAGAGCATTATACTTTGCTTTGTGACAGTCAGAGTGCTATTCATCTTGTGAAGAACCAGACATTTCATAGTTGGTCCAAGCACATCGAGACTCGGTATCATTGGATACAGGATGTGGTTGAGAAGAAGGACGCGGCGCTTGAGAAGGTTCATACTAATGACAATGGAGCGGACATGCTCACGAAGTTTCTACCAAGGGAAAAGTTTGAGTACTGCAGGCAGATCGTCGGGATAACGACCTCCTCCACCTAGTTGTGAAGGAGGAGATTTGTTGGAGTGGGTGGGGTTCCCAACCTTTGTGGAGAAGACCCAAAGTGTGACGAGCGTCGTCTGTGTGACAGAAAAGCTCGGAGAGGTGACAAGGCCAGTCGGAGAAGCCGAAGAAGCTCGGGAGCTGCCAGAGGAGCTGCTAGAGAGAGGGGGGCAGAGTTCGGGCCGAACTCTGCCCCAGATGAGAGTTCTTACCGAACTCTGCCTCCCAGGTCCAAAACTGTTCTGTTGCCAGAACACAGAGTTCAGGCCGAACTCTGTACCAGGACAGAGTTCTGGCCGAACTCTGCGTGTCGGGGCTGAAGCATTTTTCAGGGTGCTTTAATCACCGTTGGATCATATCCTATGGTCCAGGTTTTACTGTGGATTAGGGGATTTACACATGGTTATTCCTAACCCTAACAACAACGCAACATTGAAGAACAAAGAGAGAGAAAAGAGTCAAGAGTGCCATTGCAACTTTGGGAGAGAAGAAGGAAGATTGAAGGCCGATTTCGAAGGAGGATCGTGTTCGGGTAATATCTACTCGTCGTCCTTGTTCTTCGTAGCTTTGTAATCATTATTCTTGCTCCTAAGTGTTGTGGGGATCCGATTTGGGTCGAAAGAAGTTTGTAGAGGGTGTACTCCTTTATTTCAATAGTGAAGGCTTCTCAGGGTTGGACTCCGATCGTCCCGTGGTTTTTTTTGCAAGGGTTTTCTACGTCAAAAATTCTCTGTGTCTGCGTAGTTTGTTTTGGTGTTTTGGTTCATGCGTTTTTTTGCCCGATTCTCTCGCAGATACTCTCTAGTTTAGGGAAAGGTTTCCGTGTTTCTTTCCCAACAGTGAGGACACTTGGGAGCACTCGACCACATACACAAGCTTAAGGACCCAAAGGAGAGATGCTCAAGAAAGAAGCTAGAGAAGTACCATAACACTTGATTAGAAGGCAAATTTCTATAAATATCTACATATATTCTTAGTACTTTAGGAAGGCCAGCTTGATCACCCATCTGTCCGTCCAGATCTCTCCTTAGTCATAAGCTTTGTCAAGCAAGTATTAATCCTTTTTATTGCTGATTGATGCTAATCTAGCAGAATCAACAAAAATATTGCCATGATTCAAAAGGTCACCCAGTGCTCCTAGTCTCTCCTTCTATGTTAGATCTTTCGAAAAAATTCGTACAAGTCAATAAAGACTAAACTTCATGAAGGCAAGTTAAGGTCGCTAGGAGAAACATTAAGTGATTAAAATCGCTAGTATAGTAAACCAGAGCTGCTAGCGGAATGATCTGCTTAAGAAGCTAGCAGTTAAAATTGTTTAAAACTTAGCAACAAAGTTGTTGAAGACATAGAAAAGTTCTAGAAAGATGAAACAACATGTTGGGGTGGTCAGAACCACCATTTCTCAAAGGGATTCAACCTTCTCCATCAATCCGCTCCCAAGAACCAGCAATTTCGGAAGAACTTTTATAATTCTCTTTGTCACCTCCTTTCGTAGACTAACACCTAAGTGCTATTGGACTCTTGGACTATCGTCTAGCACCGATGCAAAAACTTCATCTATATATGAAAGTATACTCTTCTCTATTCTGACTCACTCAGTATTATGTTATGTATTTTTCACAAAACACAGAGTGCTAAAGCAGTTACTTAAATAGAGGAGTCATCCCTTGAAAGTGGTAACCGTCCACTAAAGATGTGTGTGGAAGATCATTGAGTAACTTCCTATTAAATGGGGTGGTTACCAATAGTAACTCCTATAAATATGGCAGTTACAAAACTATACAGCCCTAGTTGCAGAAAAGTTGCGATGCTAATATAAAATGCTCTACGTAGTAGCTCCGCGGAACCGTGCCACTGAAGCCTCGTAGAACCAAAGCTTCACAGAATCGTGTCACTGTGTCCTCCGGACCCGCTGCTCCGCGACATCGCGCACGCTGCTCAACGCCGTTCACAACTCTTGTGTCCGATCCAAGTTAGGCCCATTTGGAGCCTAGCTCTAAACCTACTTCTCCATAAATTGGTGATAAAATAAATGCTTGTTATGGGATTTGAACCTTGCCCACTAAAAAAATCTCACACCCTACTAACCACTTGAGCTAACACACCTCTTGTGTACAAGAAATAAATATAGCTCAAATATTGAAACAAACACTTGGGGTTTGCCTAAACATGGATTGGTAGAACTGGGTTACTAATGACAAAATTCAAATATACCCCAACAATCCAACAATCACCCATATTTCAATATGTGAATGAGCATTTTCCACAGTGATTATAAATCGTGCATTATGGTAGATGTTGTTTAAGACCTGAATATTCCCACATGGATCGAACTATAGTACAATATAGAATGAATTATGCCTTAAATTCAGTACCAAAGCTAAATTCTTTCCACTCACACAATTACATCGATTGTGTCTCTGGTCGCATGCGAAAGGTTATGTTGTGTAACCCCACTTCTCAATAATTTTTTTATAATTATCCTTAAATTAATTGTTTCGCAATAATTCTTCATAAATTATTTTAAGAACATTTGGGCATTTTATTTCTTTTGTAATGGGCCTGGCTCCACAGCCCATTACCTCTTCTTATATTCAGAGAATGCTTGGAGTTTCTTTTATTTCAAATTCAAATTCTCTAACCATTTTCTCCAGTGAGCACCCCACTGTGTACCTACACTTTGGTGCCAAATCGAATTCTTTCCACAACAAACTTTTGCATCACACCATCTATTTAAACCTATAATCCTTCCAAATCAAGAGCTCAATTCCTATCTTCCTCTTCCTTCAAAGAAGCCCCAATCCATTTTTGGCACAATGGCGAGAAGAATGATCAATGAAGCTGTTGATGAGACTGCGATGTAAGCATCCGAATCACCAGCAACAGAGGCTCCTTAGCAAGGATTCCTAGCAAGAGACGGCTTCCATTTCGACATCTACTCCTCCAAATTGTCCCAGTTTCGACGATCATTCCTTTCATCAATCTGCAAAATCTCAGTAAGTATTGTTGATTCCGAATCAATCCTAAATTCTAAGTAATTTTTGGAATTTCTCTTTGGACCAGTTTTGATCCATAGATCTGGACTTCCAGATCGAAGTAACAGATTCAATTCTTCGAACAAGAAGATCAGTTTGAGTTCGCTAATAGATCGAGCCAATCTATATTACATTTGAAGCAATCACTCTCCTCGTACCTTGATTTAAGAATTTGGTGAGTCTAATCGATTTCTAAATCAAATTGGGGAAGAACTCTGAGTAATTGTCGATTTTGGTTTGTTTTTACTCTGGTTTGAATTAGAGGACTATTGATTTGTGGAATCGGACTGATCTGGAATATTTCCATCAAGATCGTTTTCTTGTAAGCATTTTTGTGTTTCATCTGTTTCTTGAGTTTTTGGACTGTATTGAGTTAACTGGAGTACCTTACATTTTCGTTTGAAACGTGTTTGTTGAATTGCCTCAACAGAGACTGGTAGTTGTATATCGAGTGATTCGTGTTCGAATTCTCGTGACTGTGGCTACGACAGGTCGACCTTGCCTTCAGGTAACTCTTAGACACCTTATTTAAATTTTCTTTGGAATGATTGGGAAGAGGTGCTGCGGTTTGAATTGTGTTTAATGTTTGGATTACTGATGTGATTCTCCTTGAGTCTTGTTCTAAGTACTGTTAGCAGAGTAGATCAGTTTAAGTGAGGAATTAAGAACAGTTGTGACCAGTACCTACACCTGATCAATAGAATTAGTAAGGTTCTTCATAAATGCAAATGAGGATTATGATCTATATATATACAGTGTGCCTTAATCTGTTTTCTAATTCCTGGAAGTCTAGTGCATATAACCATGTAATTGAAGATTTTTATAGGCATCGGCTGAGAATGAAGTCCAGGTTATGAAGGAAACCATTGGCCGATTATGTTAGTTAGAGACACCTTTAGTGTCAGTTCAATTTTTGAATTGAAATCCTAGGTATGTGTAGTTGCAACTGCTTGTTCTCGATTAATTGGGATGAATGCATTGCAATCATATTGGTAATCACCATACCTGAATTTCAATTACAGTAGTTGAACTGAGCCTAAAGGCAACCACCCTGAGTTAGAGCCATGGGTTGTAACCTATGCTTTAACCTAAGGGGACAGGTTCCATGTGCCTCTGACTACTACACTGTCCTATCTTCTAGGAAGGGTATTATGTAGTGAAAAGTATGACAGGAATGTTTTGGAATCCTGAGACTGAATTAGATTTATTCCTTGATTTTGGTGTAGGTTGTAAGAACCAAATTCAGTTTCGAATTGGAAATTTTGTGTTTGGATTGTCTTAATTCAGTCACTTGGTGGCATCCATAGTAGAAGACTGATATTGGACTAATACTTGTCTGATATTGTGAACCTTTAGATTGTCAGTCTTATGGCTATGCAGACAACCAATTCTTAGTTACATGTTGGGTGTATCAATATCTATTAATCCTGGGAATTAACTAAACCTGGATGATATGTTGCCTTACTCTTTCATAAGACTGATTTTGCTCTGAACCAGGACCTGTATATATATCATTGTCTCAATTTAAGATTGATTGTATCATCCTTTAGCTCACCTAGGAGTATAACTTAGATAGGTTGTATTTGTGTAGTTACTGAGATGCAATTACAGTTGGCTAAACTGGATTTTGTGGCAGTAGAGTGTGAACTCTGTTTAGGTATCAGTTGTAACGCCCCAGTCCCAAAATACGTAGGACTAAAACGTAATCATGCCAGCTGTAAACATACGAAGTATATGGACCATCGTATGTATACATAAGCTGTAAAATACAGTAACTAAGGCACTAAATCTCATCCACAAAGATAAATAATGATATAAAAGCAACTTTGAATTTGTCATATATACAATCGTTGGGCAGAGACAAATATACTACCAACTATGAAAAGAAATACATAATAAAAGAAAGAGTTTGGCGAGCGAAGCGAAGACGATCAAAGTGTAATCATCTTCGAAAACATAGAGATGATCATAGCCACGGCTATAACACTTGCGAAAGACAAGAGCACACACCTGACAAGATAACCAGGTCCTCAGAGGGACGTAACAAGATACAATAACATGCTATATAAATACTGAATATAAAATATGCCATAATCAAAGAAAGTGACAAGACACAAATAAGGTAACCTAACCGTGCTAAAGTGAACATGCGGTTGACAACAAACCTTTCGTCGCATGAGCCCTGGCTGTAAATGGGTTCTGGTATAGTCCCTACTTGGGCACCAGTGACCACAGCGCATGATGTTCAAAAACGACAGTGGCAAACCTGAGAGGCTAAACATACCCGTATCTCCAGCGGAGCTTCCGGGTTACAAGGGAAGTGCAATCGAAGCCCATACGACAAGGAAATGTTCTCCCCACCCCATGTACCTATCATGTCGCATCCACGACCATGTAACACTACTAACCGTCAAGTCTTCTAACACACAACTATTGACAGTTAGACCTAACGCACGTCCTATACGCATCAATGATCAGCCAACACACAAGTCCGGATGCTATATGCTACTCATAACTCACACATCTCGTGGCACAACAGTGTCAAAGTTTCTGTAATGCAGTAAACTAGTGGTAGTCCCATAACTCTAGGTCCATATGCAATCAAAGGATAAATAACAAGGTACAACTAATATCACTGAGCAGGCAGTAAGTCAGGAACTGTAATAATAGTACAGCTAAAAGTACGGGAAATAAATACACAGTGATATGCAATAAATAAAATACAGACTAATTTATAAACAGTAAATTGTGGTAAGGTATCTTGCCTGGTGTGTCTTCTGGAGTGGTGCGATAATCCGACAAGTCATGTCTGTCCAGTGGCCATGTTCGATGTGTAATGGTCCGAAAGTCACGAGAAAATAGGAAAGATGATCAGTCGCAATCAAGATAATTGAGGGAATTTGTGTGAAAAAAATACATATATTACTTTGTAAAAATATTTATAATACCTTGAAAAATATCTTTCATTAGTCCAAAATATTTTAGATAAATACATACTTGAAAAATGAGTTTTTAATTTGGAAACTACCATTTTATTAGTTAAAAAAAATAAGTTTAAGAGAAAAATACATGAAAAATAAAAATAAATTTTTTTTTAGGTAAAATCTAAGTTGTCAATAAAGCATTTACTAGGTAACTAAATTTTTGGTAGTCAAAATATTTTTAATAAACAGTTTAGGGTTAAACCCAAATTTTGACAAATTGTATTTTGGATAATCTTATTTATCAAATTATTTAATAACCAGAATAATACAATAATAATCCTAATAACAAAAGTATTAAAATAATCCTAATGGTATAATAATAGTAATAATAATAATTAACAGTAATAATAATATAATAATAATACTAACAACAATATTAATAATAATAACATTAACATATGATAATAATAATAATGATAATAATAAATAATGACAAAAATAATAATATAAGATAATAATAATAATTATTATTATTTAATAACCAGATCGTATACAGTACTCTCCCCCCAATTGTTCACAGTGGAAGAGAGCGAAAAAGAATTGGGAAAGTATAGAGAGAAGAGAGGGGTTTACCAGTAGGGCTACGCGGTCGGGGTTAACGGCGGCGGGTGGCGCACGACGAAGGCGGCGGAGGAGGAAGGAGAGGCACGATCGGGCGGTGGTCTCACGCGCGGTGGTGCCGGAGTTTGGCGGTCGGAGAGGAGAGAGGGGCGGCGGATCCGCGGCCGGAGGAGGCGGAGAACGCCGGTGGAGGCGGTACGAGCAAAAAAAAAGGGCGCGGGGGTCGACAGCTCCGGGCGGCGGGAGCGATCGGTGGAGGGCGTGGCGCCGAGGTTAGGGTTCTGCTTCTTCTTCTTCTATTTTGCTGTGGTGTCGATGGTGGTCTATGATGATGGTGGTGATGGTGATCTGGTGGGTTGCCGACGATGGGTTACGGTGGTGGTTGTCTGGAGGTGGTAGTTTTTGGGGTCACCGACGATGGGCGCCGGTGACGGTGGTGGTGGTGCGTGGCGAAGGGGGCGGCCACTCCAGTAGGACGTGCGGTGGTGGTGTTAGGCCGACGGGGTGGTTCGGATGGCGGCAGCGGTGGTTGTGGAGGTTTGCTGGTGGCGACGCAGCGTTGCCGGCCGTGGACGGAGATTGCAGTGGCAGTAGGCTAGGTTTGGGATAGAATGAGTCCGTGTCAGGGGTGTCTGACACGACATGGTGGACGTCTGGGATTGTCGGACGTGACAGAATTATTGTATTTGTATGGTGGGGATGTAGTAGACAGGTGGCACAGACACGATGCACAATTTATGGATGGAAAAATTTATGGAGGAGTACCTCTCCTTTTATAGGAGGTGGGAATTTTCAGTTGGATAGGGATTGGGAGGATTTAAATCCCAATTAGGTAAATCATCTATTAGTTCAAATTGATTTAAAATAATTCAATCCAAAGCAAATCCAATCTAAATAAATTCTATACTTAATTTAAAATATTTTAAATAAAGTCAATAAAATCTTTTCCAATTTAAATTACCATATTTAATCAAATATTAAAATTAACAAAATCCCAAATATCATTTTCATAATTAAATAAATATACTAATAATTAATTTTGAAAATCACGATAAATACTTAAATATTAATTCATGAACTAGCTTTTATAAATAACAAAATATATTAATAAGTAAATTTCACATTTCGCAAAATATTTGGAAACATTTCAAATTACTACTTATTTTTAAACGACGAACAAAATAACTCTTTTATACAAAAGAAATATTTATCACATTTATTTGAACATGTACTTTCCTATAAAAATAAATTTATAATAAAAATATTTTTCTAACATATGTACCTCGATACATATTCGCACTCGTCGAGTATTTACGAAACACAAATTTCGCACACTTCGCAAATACAACAATGAGAACTCGTATGCGACGTGCAGATATGAAATACAAAATGAATACAAAATTATAGAAAAAAATCATAGTAGAAATTTAGGGGGTTTACATCCTACCCAACTTAAAAGAATTTCGTCCTCGAAATTTAGGAATAATTAGGGAAGGTAGGGTTAAGGGAATAGAAGCAGTTTTATTGATACAAAATTGATTCACATTGAACGAGAAGGCAATCACAATATTTAGACCGGACGGCGAGCGATGTTTCAATGGATAATAGATCAGTTGGATGACTAGGAAAGAATCAGTTATAGTATGATTATGCATATAACAACCCCTCGAGGACTATAATCCCTCATTCACTGTCATTTGTTCTATGGACGTGCAAGCTCCCTAGATAGGTAATAGTCTTCCAATATAAATTTTGATAATTATAACATTTCATTACGTGTTTCCAATATCGTTAAAATCTCCAGTCGTCCTTATCGATTAGCCCTATTCACTCTTTCAATTTGTTTTGTCTGTAATTTTATATTCTATAACCTTATTTTCTTCTTTACTTCGATCATTTGCCTCACAAACTTGAATTCCAAATTGTATGCGTATATCTCATTCGATATTTCGTCGTGAGTTCAACAGATTTGAATTCAATGAATCTCTAATACACTTCTACCACATATCTAGATATATATATTCCTCAATTAGATTCCGTTGTTCATAATCTCTCAAAAGTAGGAACTCGATAATCCTTCAATATGTTGAGTCGTAATAATCCTTAAAATATCATCTTAAATATTTGTTGATCATATCTTCACAAAGCAATCTTTTATAAATGAAAATCTCTCAATCTCTTATTTATTAGGGTCTTCCTTGAAAATTGGAACCCAATGATCTTTTAATCCATGATGGTAAAAATAACCCGTCTTTACTTCAAACTCACAATCACTTTTAGAAACGTATTCTTAAATCTTCAAAAATATACGCACTTTCTTTCTTCAACAATTGGTTATCTTTGAAACCTACTATATTTATGACACCATATCTTATCGAAGGCAAGTCCACGTTGTCTTTATCAAGAATTTGCATTCATCAATTTAATATATAACTTGGCTCTTTAACCACTAAAGCTTTAGAAACTCTTCACTCGATATTTAGTTTTCTCAAAACAAATTTTGAAAATTGAGAAGTCTATTTACCTTTGATTGTTTTATCAACACAATATTACATTTCTTACTTCATCTTTTTGGATTTATCGTACATTTTCATTTATGTCCCTTCTACACCTTATAGTCTCGTAATTATCTTAACCAACTGTATTATTTATCCTTGCTGTGGGGTTCTCTAATCTACCTCTACTAACCCGAGATTGTCATGATCAAATTTTATTTCGCATAAGGGAATCATACAAGGAACAAGATTGCGTAAACAATGGAGAAATCATAGTGAAATGAGTAAGCAATTTAATTGAAAGGGAGAAAAGTAAGTGTTGCATGAAGAGTAAAAGGTGTTATGGGTCTAAGTAAATCAAAATAATACAAGAAATAAAATGACAAGGGTTAAGCAGTCAAGATAAAACACAAGGTTTAAGCTTTTAATGGATTTAGTAGATCGCAATCGGGCCGAAGATTTGAGTCGAGATTGAGTCCAAATATATAGTCAAAAGTATATCGGTACCATGGTATAGGTTATAGTTAGTCTTTATGACCCGAAAGTCGTACCATAAAAATAGAGTACAAGGGGACGTATTTTAGTGGGACATGATATATCTACATGAAGATGAGCTCGTCTAGGTCTTGTATGTGAAATTTGTTGGAAGGAAAAGTCTAGTGTTGTGCTCCAAATATTAAAGTCACGATAGGGAACGCCAAATGATCAAAATAGAAAGTGGGTTTTCATAAGGTACTAGTTAATGCACAAAAATAAAAAGTTAAAGCACAAAATAAAGATAAATCAGGAAAGCTCGCAGATCAGGTTAAGATAAGTTAGGGACACAGTTTCTAGAGAGAAGATAGTCTCTTGGATAAGGGTATGGTCAAGGGGGACGTTTCTAATCATTTCTAAGTTTCAAACAATTAGGTGGTCACAATAAAGGTCTAGATTGAGGAAAGGTCGAGTAAGTCAAGATAAAGATGTAGTTATACAGTTTGGTCGATGACTTACTATGCTTGTGTATATGCCATATAATAATTATAGGTGGTATGGAAATCTAATGTGGAATACTTCTATCTCACTAGGGTGACCTTTCTTGCTTCTTGGTCCTATACCAATATATGATATAATCTAAAATTTCAAGTTCCTCGAAAGTTTCTCAATAAAATTTCCAAGATACTCCGCCAAAAATTTCCAATTATCTTAGACTGTCCACTTTAATCAAAATTTTAAATCTCTAGTCAATCTCGAAACAACCCTTGTATATCGTAAATCGAATAATTATTATCATTTTTTTCCTCCAAACCTTAAACTCAAATTTAATAAGTTTATCACCCGAATTTCATACTACAAAATAGAGCATTTAAATAACTCCCGAATTTAATTATATATCCTTCAAATGTGTATATCTAGCTTCCAATAAGTCACAACTACTCTTCAAAAGTAATTTTTTTTCACCAAAATATAAATGTCCATAATCAAGGCTTTAAACTCAAAATCTAAATAACTTTATAAATCATAGATCATAGGACAGAATTTGAAATTTAAATTTTTCCTTCAAAGTCGATTTCATATCTTCCAAACTATTTTAAACAAAACTTTTTACCACCATCTCTTCAAACTCAAAATTAAATAAACTTAAAAATCGTACGACTCAATTTAAAACCTCAAGTTCTCTAATAACCCATAAATCATAAACCCTCCATATTCTCTTATAATTTAAAACTCTTTAATAATTTTGAGATAAACTTTTACAATCCAAACTTGAACTTAACCGTAAATCATGTGTCACATTTTAAAGTTGTTTCTCAAATTGGTTTCATATCCCAATAAATTATAAACTATTTCGCAATTTTCAAAAAATCATAAATCATAAATTTGTTTTCTCGATCAAGCTGTCCTCTTGTGTATACCACCTTGTAATATCAAAATAAAATTTTAACTATCTTTTGAAAGCGGTAATATGCTACTACCCAACTTGGAATTAACTAATCCTTAAAATTATATTTCTAGGAAAATAAATGCCTTTATAACTCAAATAAAATCTCAATGCATATTAATTGTCAATTCAATCCATCTAGCCATGTGTTTTACCTATGGGCATATACTAGTGTAGTCATCTTACTAAACACGAAACTAAGAATTTACGGCAGAAGGAGTCAAGCAAGATGCAATTCAAGGAGATCGAACGAGCGTTCGAAATTTGAAGTCAAGAAAGGATGTCAAGTAGGTGGATGAGATTCTAGACTCTAATCCTATATTGCAGGTCCGTTCGGTACAGTCATGTAACTGAAATGGCAAACTTGACCTGCATGGGCCACCACAAAAATATGTAACGCCCCAGTCCCAAAATACGTAGGACAAGAACGTAATTATGTCAGCTGTAAACGTACGAAGTATATGAACCGTCGTATGTATACATGAGCTGTAAAATGCAGTAACCAAGGCACTAAATCTCATCCACAAAGATAAATAATGATATAAAAGCAACTTTGAATTTTTCATGTATACAATCGTTGGGCGGAGACAAATCTACTACCAACTATGAAAAGAAATACATAATAAAAGAAAGAGTTTGGCGAGCGAAGCGAAGACGATCAAAGTGCAATCATTCTCGAAAATATAGAGATGATCATGGCCACGGCTATAACACCTGCAAAAGATAAGAGCACACCTGGAGAGATAACCAGGTCCTCAGAGAGACGTAACAAGATACAATAACATGCCATATAAATACTGAATATAAAATATGCCATAATCAAAGAAAGTGACAAGACACAAATAAGGTAACCTAATCGTACTAAAGTGAACATGCAGTTGAGAACAAACCTTTCGTCATATGAGCCATGGCTGTAAATGGGATCTGGTATAGTCCCCACTTGGGCACCATTGACCACAGCGCATGACGTTCAAAAATGACGGTGGCAAACTTGAGAGGCTAAACATACCCGTATCTCCAGCGGAGCGTCCGGGTTACAAGGGAAGTGCAATCGAAGCCCATACAACAAGAAAATGTTCTCTCCATCCTATGTACCTATCATGTCGCATCCACGACCATGTAACACTACTAACCGTCAAGTCTTCTAACACACAACTATTGACAGTTAGACCTAACGCACGTCCTATACGCATCAGTGATCAGCCAACACGCAAGTTCGGATGCTATATGCTACTCATAACTCACACATCTTATGGCACAACAGTGTCAAAGTTTATGTAATGCACTAAACTAGTGGTAGTCCCTTAACTCTAGGTCCATATGCAATCAAAGGATAAATAACAAGGTACAGCTAATATCACTAAACAGGTAGTAAGTCAGGAACTATAATAATGGTACAGCTAAAAGTACGGGAAATAAATACACAGTGATATGCAATAAATAAAATACAGACTAATTTATAAACAGTAAATTGTGGCAAGGTATCTTGCCTGGTGTGTCTTCTGGAGTGGTGCGATAATCCGACAAGTCATGTCTGTCCAGTGGCCATGTTCGATGTGTAATGGTCCGAGAGTTACGAGGAAATAGGAAAGATGATCAGTCGCAATCAAGATAATTAAGGAAATTTGTGTGAAGAAATACATATATTACTTTGTAAATATATTTATAATACCTTGAAAAATATCTTTCATTAGTCCAAAATATTTTAGATAAATACATACTTGAAAAATGAGTTTTTAATTTGGAAACTACCATTTTATTAGTTAAAAAATAATTTTTAGAAAAAAATACTTGAAAAATAAAAATAAAAATTGTTTTAGGCAAAACTCTAAGTTGTCAATATAGCATTTACTAGGTAACTAAATTTTTGGTAATCAAAATATTTTTAATAAACAGTTTAGGGTTAAACCCAAATTTTGACAAATTGTATTTTGGATAATCTTATTTATCAAATTATTTAATAACCAGAATAATACAATAATAATCCTAATAACAAAAGTATTAAAATAATCCTAATGGTATAATAATAGTAATAATAATATAATAATAATACTAACAACAATATTAATAATAATAACATTAACATATGATAATAATAATAATAAAAATAACAAATAATGACAAAAATAATAATATAAGATAATAATAATTATTATTATTTAATAACCAGATCGTATACAGTACTCTCCCCCAATTGTTCACAGTGAAAGAGAGAGAAAAAGAATTAGGAGAGTATAGAGAGAAGAGAGGGGTTTACCAGTAGGGCTGCACGGCCGGGCTCAACGGCGGTGGGTGTCGCACGACGAAGGCGGCGGTGGAGAAAGGAGAGGTGCGATCGGGCGATGGTCTCACGCGCGGTGGCGCCGGAGTTTGGCGGTCGGAGAGGAGAGAGGGGCGGCAGATCCGCGGTCGGAGGAGGCGGAGAACGCCGGTGGAGGCGGTACGAGCAAAGAGAAAAAGGGCGTGGGGGTCAACAGCTCCGGGCGACGGAAGCGATCGGCAGAGGGCGGTGGCGCCGAGGTTAGGGTTCTGCTTCTCCTTTTTCTATTTTGCTGTGGTGTCGATGGTGGTCTATGATGATGGTGGTGATGGTGATCTAGTGGCTTGCCGACGGTGGGTTACGGTAGTGGTTGTCTGGAGGTGGTAGTTTTTGGGGTCGCTGACGATGGGCACCGGTGACGGTGGTGGTGGTACATGGCGAAGGGGGCGGCCACTTCGGTGGGGCGTGCGGTGGTGGGGTTAGGCCGGCGGGGTGGTTCGGGTGGCGACAGCGGTGGTTGTGGAGGTTTGCTGGTGGCGACGCAGCGTTGCTGGCCGTGGACGGGGATTACGGTGGCAGTAGGCTAGGTTTGGGATAGAACGAGTCCGTGTCAGGGGTGTCTGACACGACATGGTGGACGTCTGGGATTGTCGGACGTGACAGAATTATTGTATTTGTATGGTGGGGATGTAGTAGACGGGTGGCACAGACACGATGCACAATTTATGGATGGAAAAATTTATGGAGGAGTACCTCTCCTTTTATAGGAGGTGGGAATTTCTAGTTGGATAGGGATTGGGAGGATTTAAATCCCAATTAGGTAAATCATCTATTAGTTCAAATTGATTTCAAATAATTCTATCCAAAGCAAATCCAATATAAATAAATTATATACTTAATTTAAAATATTTTAAATAAAGTCAATAAAATATTTTCCAATTTAAATTACCATATTTAATCAAATATTAAAATTAAGAAAATCCCAAATATCATTTTCATAATTAAATAAATATACTAATAATTAATTTCAAAAATCATGATAAATACTTAAATATTAATTCATGAACTAGCTTTTATAAATAACAAAATATATTAATAATCAAATTTCACATTTCGCAAAACATTTGGAAATATTTCAAATTACTACTTATTTTTAAACGACGAACAAAATAACTTTTTTATACAAAAGAAAATATTTATCACATTTATTTGAACATGTACTTTCCTATAAAAATAAATTTATAATAAAAATATTTTTCTAACATATGTACCTCGACACATATTCGCACACGTCGAGTATTTACGAAACGCAAATCCCGCACGCTACAAATACAACAATGAGAACTCGTATGCGACGTGCAGATACGAAATACAAAATGAATACAAAATTATAGAAAAAAAAATCGTAGTAGAAATTTAGGGTGTTTACATCAGTCTTCCAAACTTGATATCTTTTACATTGTACTACAGCTCTCGGTGATTTCCAAACTTGATTGGAAACATGAGGATTATTATGAACATCCTTATCCTTCTTAATTGTTGTGATTCAAATCTAACTTAGATAGTTTTAACTGCTGCTAGTGTTTGAGTATGTTGAATGTATCAGTTTTAGCTTAGGATTATTGCATCAGCTTAATGGGGAAAATAGGGTATCTTACTTTTGGATGTATCACATTATTTTCAGTTGACTGGAGTGAGATTTTAATGAGGTTAAATTAATGATTAGAGATGGGCATTTGACTGATATGTGAGAGATATTGAATCTAAGATTTGGAACATTTCTCATATTACAGTTGGTTTAAATTATGATTTTGGTACATGGAAGCCTAGGAATGATTGGATCCCTGAGATAGGGGACCTGAACTTTCTTGATTCAGTCCTATGTTAGACTGTTTAAGGATGATTAATATCAATTCCAGGATTTAGATCAACATCAGTCATATTCAAGCTATTTTCTGCTATCTTCAGGACATAATGTACTATCCTTAACTGGGACTGAGTATTCAGTCCTATTGATAGGACTGAACATCAACTGAGAAAGGAAGGTTGCAGGCTAACCTTAGAATTTAATAGCTATTTGCAGTAGTTGACCTTGTAGACTAAATTGGATTTCATGGTTGGTTGGTAAATGATTCTTTTGAAGTTATTCTGGAATTCAGATGGAATATACCTAGAAATAGAAACTGAGGGCTGTTGCTATTGGCTTGTATCAGTCCAAAGTGAAAATTGATACTTGAGCATGTTAACTGATAGTAACATAACATTAGGAATGCTTTTCCTAACCCTATAGGAGTGCTGAGTTTGAAGTCTCAATTCGAATTAAGGAGATTAGATGTTGGTTGCAGTACAGCCTATTAGCTAAACTGTCAAAACCTGGGTTTATGTATTCTTGCAAAGTTGTACACTATTCCTGAAACTGATGGACATGGGAAGAAGGGTGCAACCTGTATCTGAGATTGAGGAGTGATGTTGGCAGTTACCTCAAATTGGTTGGAAGATTCCAAGTTAATATGTTGAGTTCAAATCTAAACTGTCAATGCCTAATTTCCCACAGTTGAATATGGGTAGCTCCTACCACCATAGTAAGGAGATCATGGTACCAAATTCTAGGAGCCATAACACATAGGTTGGTAATGTATGCCAGAAGATTACTAATAGGTTATCTCGTACTTTAGGATATTATTATAGTTATATAATTGTATGACAGAGTTTATGTATGTAAGATAGGTTTAGTGTTTAAATTAAGGACTATTTTATATAACTTTTCTAGATTAGGAATATCAACTTTACATTGTTGACTTATCAAACTGTAAATTACAACAGGAGGATTCCCAGCTTTACTAACCTTTTTCGATCACCCGGAGCAAGACAAGTATACTCCTCGGACTTGTTCATTTTCTTATGTCTTGCATGTTCATTCTTGAATCTCCTTGATTGACACGATGTATCACGATATTGTCTGGTCTCATGTTTCATGTATTACTTGTGTCTGGAAGGGGAAATACTATAGATATGTGATCAAATCATGTTACTACTCATGTGAATAGCTTGGGTCCCACACCGTGTACGCGGGACCAAAGTTGTACCATTTCATGTTCATTGCATCTACCGAAGCCGATCATAATCTAGATGTATTTCAAAATTGCACATATCAGGTTTCAGATTGTATTTCAGGATTCATGGTTGTATTTCATGTTCAGGTTGTATTTCATGATTCGGGTTGTACTTTATGTTCAGGTTGTATTTCATGTTCAGGACTCATACCATGTTCCCTGTTTTACTTTTAGTATTTCCTGCTCAATTTTATATCTTGTCTTATTTCCTGTACTTATATATATTTCATGTTTCTTAATTCATACCATGATGTTCATGTTCATTTCCTTGGATATACTTAGCTCCGCTCCTGAGTAGGATATGTTACAGGTGAGTTGGAGGCTCTGTACGACACGTACTATGGCGAGGAGCCTATTGATGCAGGAGAGCTAGCTGGTGCTGCTCTTGACTTAGAGACTGCAGAAGCCTAGAGCTTAGCTTAGTATTCCATATTATCTTTCTTGTATTGAGACTAGTAGACTTACTTTCATTTGTTAGAATGTAATAGAATTCTGAGACTTCTACTTCTTTTCTGGGATACATTTATAGATGCTGTGTTTTTATACTTGTCTTGATATCTGGTTAGTTTTTCTAGATTGGTACAACTTACTTTGTTGTGTCTAACGACAAAGGCTGGGCGTGTCCGACTCGTGTCCGATTATTCGGAAGTGGGTCGTGACATGTTTTTAGTGGTGGCCCATGCAGGTCTATCCTAATGGTACCTAGGTCTTAGCGTACTATTGGGGGACTTGATTACACTAGAGAAACTTGATCACGGCATAGGAAAATCGGGAAATAAGGGTATATCAGGTATATCAGGTATATTGATATTCTATAAACACTTGTTGTATTTAGGTCTAGTTTATTTTAACAGTTTTCTGTTTTTCAGATAGTTCAAAAGCACGCGACACCGGAACGGTTGATCCACCTATACTTGAGGTTCCGAGCTTCCACCCCACAGGTCGTCCCTACTATCCCCATGGGTAGTACGTAGTTGACGGAGATGTTAAAAAGTTCCTTGACACCCAGAGAGAGGGCAAGCCATCATTTTCCAAGCCAGACTTGTGGATGCGCTTCTCGAACCAGAAAAGACTTCTGCTTTTCAGACTCCCAGACCTTTGGACTTCTCCGACATCGAGCACATATCTTGCATCGAGGACCAGATCGAGAACCTGGAGTTGTAACTGAAGATCATTCAAGTCCCTGAGAACCCGACTCCTCTGAAGATTGAAGTCACCAACCGGAAGATCCAGCTCGTAGCACATACAACAAGATAGGAAGCTAAAGCCCAAGAGCGACATAAAAACTTATGACGAAGACAACAACTATCCTGGACCTGCAAGCGTCGCAACACTTAGTCTGCGCTTTTTTCGTCACACCACTAGTCGCATCATCGGGAGCAGATCTCAACAGCCAGCACGCCAGCAGACATATATTCCTATCAGAGGCTTTGCGCTTCAGTCCAGCGGAAGACCCAGAATCAGATTCAGATGACGACCACCAGCAATTTCTGCCGTCGCCAGGACATCACCATAAAGAGTGCCGCCAGAGACGAAGGCTACGCCTTTACTACGGATCGCCTGCCCATCAAGTCAAGGATTGCCTGGAGACCGTTGATCACACTGCCCAAGGACAAGCACGGGAAGCATCAGGACTGCAACAAGGGGACCCGTCTCTCCAGATTCAGCCATCACATAGAGCACTGTCGCAGGGACCAGCCTACGTCAGGGTAGTTGAGAAAGATTGAAGAGACTCCAGTTCCGAAGGAACACTGAAGATAGAATGAAGACAGAAGATTTCTTTTACATGGTTGGGAAAACCATGTATCTTGATTAGCAATCCAGTCTTTTCTTAAATTTCTTTTAGCATCTAGACCATTTCTTGAAACTTCTTGTTTTCTATTTGAAACCTGGGATGATATTCGAAACTTATTTTGGGATATTGTTTCCTATCCAGTAAACATGTTTCATATCCATAATTCGATATTTTTTGAAATCTACTACTCGATACTGTTTGCCTATTTTCTTTGATGATATCGATTTTCTACTCGAGAGTTGTTCACTACCTGCTTCGACCTTGTCTCATATCCAAGATTTTACTTATTTTTTGGGATACTTGTTCCTACTCATTATTGATATTCTGTTCGCTAATCAAACTTGTACTAATCAAGATTTATTCCTACTTGAAATATCATTCTGAAACCGTGTTTGAACCTTCGCTTCTATTGATGCTTGTTTGAGATTATATTTCCTATTTTGACTTTATTCGGGACTCGCCCTCTATTTACGACTTCGTTTACTATTGAGATTTGCTTGTTTCATATTTACAATCCAATACCTTGTTTCTTGTTGAAATCTGTTTTCTAGTTACTATTCAAAAATCTTGTTTCCTCGTTAAGATTTTCTATTCGAGATTTTGTTCCTTATTCACTACTTTGTTGATACTTGATTTTCTATTTTTCACTGTGTACCCTATTGGAGATTTCGTTTTCTATTCGAGTTTTTGCTCGAGATTTCATTGTTATTCGAGATTTTATTGAAAATTGTTTCAGGTAGAGGTTTTATTTCTTATTTTGAAACTTGTCTCCTATCTGATACTTTGTTTCAGTTTATCCTTCGAGACTCTGTTATCCCTTCGGAATAATGTTCCATATATGAAATCTTGTTACCATTCCAGGTTTCATCTGAGATTTCGGTTACCATTTGAGACTTTGTTCACTGTTAAGGTATAAAATCTCCTCGTTGCCTTTTAGTACTCACTACTTCTTGATTGGATCCGTTGCTGCTTCTCAATACCTAATAAACCCTTGTATTTTAACAGGTAGATAACACCATTTTGTGACTTGGACTATGAGAACCCATTTTGAATTCCTTGAATTCTTTTTGAAATTCCTATGGATAAGGTCGAGAGACTACTCAATGATCTACTAGGGCGTGGCAGTTACACACTGCAACCATTATCTGAATTATGGACACTAAGGGTCCACTGCAGCCAGCAGCGCACTGGTGAGCCAGAAACTTTAAGTTGAAATAATTTCAGGTATTTGTCGGTTTTCGAGTATTATCGAGACTTTGTCCAAAGACTTTCATATTTGATCTCTTGAGTTGTTTCGTTAAACACTTGTTTGAATTGATAAAGTTGATCGAGTATTCGGTAACATATCGTTGTTTGAGTCATGGAACTGAATGTTTGCTGCAGCCAGATGTACACTAGCAAGGCAGAATTCTAAGTATAGTGATTTCAAATGGCTATATATTTTCGGACACCCTGGAGACTATATATCTTTTCATATGATTATTGATATTTCGAAAGTCACAAATCCTTGTACGTTTTCCTTGATTTGATACTAATACTTCTTGAGTGGTTCTATCTGATTTTTCAAATCGACCGTTGCAAATTCTCTTCCTATATTTTATTGTCGGATTATTTGATTTCCTAGACTTAGACTCCATTCCATCAGATTTTACCAAATCTATATTTTAATCATGTTTTTAAAAAATTTGATCTGATCATACCTATCTAACAGTAATTCTCCTATCGTGCTAAACTTTCAATCATGCCTGGAAGATAGTGCTCTCACGAATTATCCTCTAAGTTGTAATTAAAATTCATTCCACATCGTGACCATTTGATCCTCGATCCTTGTCAAAGCGTGATATCTCAAACTTCTTGTGTGTACTTGGTCTCAAGGCTCAGAGCGTCATAGGATCGACAGAAGCACTGGACGGATAGCAGCAGACGGCCACTGGAGTTCACCGTTGGAGATAGAGTATGCCTGAAGATCTCGCCGACCAGAGGCGTCATTCGTTTTGGCAGTGGCGGGAAGCTCAGTCCGAGGTACATCGAACCTTTCGATATGACGGCCCGGATTGACGAGTTAGCGTATCAACTAGCACTTCCAGCTAGCTTGGAGGGAGTGTATGACGTCTTCCACGTGTCCCAGCTTCGACGCTACATTCCGGACCCGAGCTATGTGATGGACTACTCAGAGTTAGAGGTGGATCCAAGCTTGACCTACGAGGAGCAGCCAGTGGAGATCTTGGACCGGAGGGAGCAGCGCTTGCGGAACCAGACTATTTTACTTGTCCGCGTCAGGTGGAGACATCACTCTCCGGAAGAGTCCACATGGGAGCGGGAGGACGAAATACGGGAACGCTATCCCGATTTGTTTGTTGATTGGATAGTACTATGTTTAGAATTTTCCCTAAATCAATAAAAGACCTGCATTTGAATAAGCGTGTTGAATTGTTTTGGATTTTATTGGTTGTCCTTTGAATTTCGAGGACAAAATTTTTTTAGGAAGGGGATATTTGTAACCCCACTTCTCAATAATTTTTTTATAATTATCCTTAAATTAATTGTTTCGCAATAATTTTTCATAAATTATTTTAAGAACATTTGGGCATTTTATTTCTTTTGTAATGGGCCTGGCTCCACAGCCCATTACTTCTTCTTATATTCAGAGAATGCTTGGAGTTTCTTTTATTTCAAATTCAAATTCTCTAACCGTTTTCTCCAGTGAGCACCCCACTGTGTACCTACACTTTGGTGCCAAATCGAATTCTTTCCACAACAAACTTTTGGATCACACCATCCATTTAAACCTATAATCCTTCCAAATCAAGAGCTCAATTCCCATCTTCCTCTTCCTTCAAAGAAGCCACAATCCATTTCTGGCACAATGGCGAGAAGAATGATCAATGAAGCTGTTGATGAGACTGCGACGTAAGCATCCGAATCACCAGCATCAGAGGCTCCTTGGCAAGGATTCCTAGCAAGAGACGGCTTCCATTCGACATCTACTCCTCCAAATTGTCCCAGTTTCGACGATTATTCCTTTCATCAATCTGCGAAATCTTAGTAAATATTATTGATTCCGAATCAATCCTAAATTCTAAGTACTTTTTAGAATTTCTCTTTGGACCAGTTTTGATCCATAGATCTGGACTTCCAGATCGAAGCAACAGATTCAATTCTTCGAACAGGAAGATCAGTTTGAGTTCGCCAATGGATCGAGCCAATCTATATTACATTTGAAGCAATCACTCTCCTCGTACCTTGATTTAAGAATTTGGTGAGTCTAATCGATTTCTAAATCAAATTGGGGAAGAACTCTGAGTAATTGTCGATTTTGGTTTGTTTTTACTCTGGTTTGAATTAGAGGACTATTGATTTGTGGAATCGGACTGATCTGGAATATTTCCATCAAGATCGTTTTCCTGTAAGTATTTTTGTGTTTCATCTGTTTTTTGAGTTTTTGGACTGCATTGAGTTAACTGGAGTACCTTATATTTTCGTTTGAAACGTGTTTGTTGAATTGCCTCAATAGAGACTGGTAGTTGTATATCGAGTGATTCGTGTTCGAATTCTCGTGACTGTGGCTTAGACATGTCGACCTTGCCTTCAGGTAACTCTTAGACACCTTATTTAAATTTTCTTTGGAATGATTGGGAAGAGGTGCTGCAGTTTGAATTGTGTTTAATGTTTGGATTACTGATGTGATTCTCCTTGAGTCTTGTTCTAAGTACTGTTAGCAGAGTAGATCAGTTTAAGTGAGGAATTAAGAACAGTTGTGACCAGTACCTACACCTGATCAATAGAATTAGTAAGGTTCTTCATAAATGCAAATGAGGATTATGATCTATATATATACAGTGTGCCTTAATCTGTTTTCTAATTCCTAGAAGTCTAGTGCATATAACCATGTAATTGGAGATTTTTATAGGCATCGGCTGAGAATGAAGTCCAGGTTATGAAGGAAACCATTGGCCGATTATGTTAGTTAGAGACACCTTTAGTGTCAGTTTAATTTTTGAATTAAAATCCCAGGTATGTGTAGTTGCAACTGCTTGTTCTCGATTAATTGGGATGAATGCATTACAGTCATATTGGTAATCACCATACCTGAATTCCAATTACAGTAGTTGAACAGAGCCTAAAGGAAACCACCCTGAGTTAGAGCCCTGGGTTGCAACATATGCTTTAACCTAAGGGGACAGGTTCCATGTGCCTATGACTACTACACTGCCCTATCTTCTTGGAAGGGTATTATGTAGTGAAAAGTATGACAGAAATATTTTGGAATCCTGAGACTGAGTTGGATTTATTCCTTGATTTTGGTGTAGGTTGTAAGAACCAAATTTCAGTTTCGAATTGGAAATTTTGTGTTTCGATTGTCTTAATTCAGTCACTTAGTGGCAGCCATGGTAGAAGACTGATATTGGAATAATACTTGTCTGATATTGTGAACCTTTAGATTGTCAGTCTTATGGCTATGCAGACAACCAATTCTTAGTTACATGTTGGGTGTATCAATATCTATTAATCCTGGGAATTAACTAAACCTGATGATATGTTGCCTTAGTCTTTCATAAGACTGATTTTGCTCTGAACCAGGACCTGTATATATATCATTGTCTCAATTTAAGATTGATTGTATCATCCTTTATCTCACCTAGGAGTATAACTTAGATAGGTTGTATTTGTGTAGTTACTGAGATGCAATTACAGTTGGCTAACCTGGATTTTGTGGAAGTAGAGTGTGAACTCTGTTTAGGTATCAGTCTCCCAAACTTGATATCCTTTGCATTGTACTACAACTCTCAGTGATTTCCAAACTTGATTGGAAAAATGAGGATTATTATGAACATCCTTATCCTTCTTAATTATTGTGATTCAAATCTAACTTAGATAGTTTTAACTGCTGCTAGTGTTTGAGTATGTTGAATGTATCAGTTTTAGCTTAGGATTATTGCATCAGCTTAATGGGGAAAATAGAGTATCTTACTTTTGGATGTATCACATTATTTTCAGTTGACTGGAATGAGATTTTAATGAGGTTAAATTGATGATTAGAGATGGGCATTTGACAGATATGTGAGAGATATTGAATCTAAGATTTGGAACATTTCTCATATTGCAGTTGGTTTAAATTATGATTTTGGTACATGGAAGCCTAGGAATGATTGGATCCCTGAGATAGGGGACCTGAAATGTCTTGATTCAGTCCTATGTTAGACTGTTTAAGGATGATTAATATCAATTCCAGGATATAGATCAACATCAGTCATATTCAAGCTATTTTCTGCTATCTTCAGGACATAATGTACTATCCTTAACTGGGACTGAGTGTTCAGTCCTATTGATAGGACTGAACATCAACTGAGAAAGGAAGGTTGCAGGCTAACCTGAGAATTTAATAGCTATTTGCAGTAGCTGACCTTGTAGACTGAATTGGATTTCATGGTTGGTTGGTAAATGATTCTTTTGAAGTTATTCTGGAATTTAGATGGAATATACCTAGAAATAGAAACTGAGGGCTGTTGCTATTGGCTTGTATCAGTCCAAAGTGAAAATTGATACTTGAGCATGTTAACTGATAGTAACATAACATTAGGGATGCTTTTCCTAACCCTATAGGAGTGCTGAGTTTGAAGTCTCAATTCGAATTAAGGAGATAAGATGTTGGTTGCAGTATAGCCTATTAGCTAAACTGTCAAAACCTGAGTTTATGTATTCTTGCAAAGTTGTACACTATTCCTGAAACTGATGGACATGGGAAGAAGGGTGCAACCTGTATCTGAGATTGATGAGTGATGTTGGCAGTTACCTCAAATTGGTTGTGAGATTCCAGGTTAATATGTTGAGTTCAAATCTAAACTGTCAATGCCTAATTTCCCATAGTTGAATATGGGTAGTTCCTACCACCATAGTAAGGAGATCATGGTACCAAATTGATGGTTGGCTATTCTAGGAGCCATAACACATAGGTTGGTAATGTATGACAGAAGATTACTAATAGGTTATCTTGTACTTTAGGATATTATTTTAGTTATATAATTGTATGACAGATTTTATGTATATAAGATAGGTTTAGTGTTTAAATTAAGGATTATGTTAAATAACTTTTCTAGATTAGGAATATCAACTTTACATTGTTGACTTATCAAACTGTAAATTACAACAGGAGGATTCCCAACTTTACTACCCTTTCTCGATCACCCGGAGCAAGACAAGTATACTCCTCGGACTTGTTCATTTTCTCATGTCTTGCATGTTCATTCTTGAATCTCCTTGATTGACACGATGTATCACGATATTGTCTGGTTTCATGTTTCATGTATTACTTGTGTCTGGGAGGGGAAATACTATAGATATGTGATCAAACCCTGTTACTACTCATGTGAATAGCTTGGGTCCCGCACCGTGTACACGGGACCAAAGCCGTACCATTTTATGTTCATTGCATCTACCCAAGCTGATCACAATCTAGATGTATTTCAATATTGCACATGTCAGGATTCAGGTTGTATTTCAGGATTCATGGTTGTATTTCATGTTCAGGTTGTATTTCATGATTCAGGTTGTACTTCATGTTCAAGTTGTATTTTATGTTCAGGACTCATACCATGTTTCCTGTTTTACTTTTAGTATTTCCTGCTCAATTTCATGTCGTGTCTCATTTTCTGTACTTATATATATTCCCTGTTTCTTGATTCATACCATGATGTTCATGTTCATTTCTATGGATATACTTAGCTCCGCTCCTGACTAGGATATGTTGCAGGTGAGTTGGAGGCTCTGTGTGACACGTACTATGGCGAGGAGCCGATTGATGCAGGAGAGCTAGCTGGTGCTGCTCTTGACTTAGAGGCTGCAGAAGCCTAGAGCTTACCTTAGTATTCCATATTATCTTTCTTGTATTGAGACTAGTAGACTTACTTTCATTTGCTAGAATGTAATAGAATTCTGAGACTTGTACTTCTTTTCTGGGATACATTTATAGATGTTATGTTTTCATACTTGTCTTGATATCTGGTTAGTTCCCTAGATTGGTACAACTTACTTTGTTGTGTCTAACGACAAAGGCTGGGCGTGTTCGACTCGTGTTCGATTATTCGGAAGCAGGTCGTGACATGTTGTGACCTGGTCTGTGTTTATATCTTTTTTGTCTATAATTTTACCTCAAAAGATGGCATACATCTTTATTTATACACATAGGTGAGTTCCTTTTCGAGAGTTTAACTTTCCTAGCATGAACTTACACGCCTCTTTGCAAAACTATGCCGCTATAAAATAACCCGAAGTCGAGGTCTCACTACCTCCTGTGGTGTTACGCCACTATAGCATGTGGTCCTGGTCTCATGTAGTATTGTACTTCTACTATATCAATCTCAACATAAGGCTACTTGCCTTCTGGTACTACGACATTATTATATGTTACAAAGCCAATGTCCCACCTTATGTGGTATCACTCCATTGTATCATGGGGTACTAGCACCTTTGTGGTATTAAACTACTCATGCTTCCTATAAAGCATACCAAGCATGCCAAATGCTTAAGAACTCTGTAAGACTCCAAGCCAACCTACTAGAGGACTTGCTCAAAAAGAAAAAAAAAAGTATATCAAAGAGTTTGGTACAGTCCTACCAATGTCCCTATTGGACAAACCTCAGTACACAATATATCCCAGTCATTGATCCTTCTTTGAACCAAAAATAAAATGTCTAGTAGAATACTCTTTGAAGTAATAGCAAACATTTTATGGTAGCATTACAAAAATTACCTCAAAATTAATCTATCAAGCCCATTTTCTTTGTTGTGTTCTCAACAAGCTCATGCTTAAGGCCCTTGATAACATGTACACCATATTCTCCTACTCCAAACATCACCAAATACAAAGACGTCATCTGAGATATGCTCATTCTTTATTGTGCGTTGAAGTCTTATAGTCCTCTTCTTCGGATTGAAGAGAGCCCTTTATGCCATAAATATAGTCATATACGTTGTAGTATATTGGTGTAGTTGGATCTATGCACCAACCAAAGGAAGATCATACATGAGATCCCAAAGCTATTCTACTTCATCTGTCACAATAGTCAGTGCATAGAACTCAGACTCCATTAAGGTGTGCGAGAGCAAAGTCTGCTTCTTTGCCTTCCATGATATATTAGCTCCATCCATGGAGAAGACAAATCTTCATTTGGACACTTTCCTCTTTTATGAGCACCAAATTGCATCATTGAATCCTTCTACTACAGTCAATAACCATTATAACATAAAATTCTGACTCCTTTTGAGATATAGCATAACTTCCTTTAAAGCATTTTAGTATTCCATATCTAGATTACTCGTGAACTGACTCAGCATCCCCACAATAAAAGCAATTTCAGGTTTACTGCAACTCTTTGCATACATTAGACTATAACGATGCTCAAATAGTATATATGTCTGACAATTAATATTCCCTGAATTTGGCTTCAACTTCTTACACATTAAGGTGAATTAGTCCTCTAAAGATCCTGATATCCATAGCGTTTGAGTATCTTATCGATGTAGTAAACTTGTGATAGATCTAGCAAGTTTGACTTTCGTTCGGATATTCTTTATCCCTAGGATAACAACAATATATCCTTCATATTGAATTTTGAGGAGAGAAACTTTTTGGTCTCTGTGACATTATATATATCCTTACAAAGATTACCATATCGCCCATATAGAGACACACAATTATACCCATGTCCTTGGTGAATGAAGTGTAGACACACTTATCAGTCCCGCTAATCTTTTAGCCATTTGATCTAGTAACTTTATCAAACTTCTTATGTCACATCTTGGGAGTCTACTTTAGACCATAAAGAGATTTCAACAATTTGCACACCTTGTCTTCAAGCCCTTGACGATAAAACCTTATGGTTGCTTCATGTAAATATCTTCGTTGAGATATCCATTCATAATATTTTTATATAACTGATGGATCACCTTTGTGAATTGCACCCAGTGCGATCAACCTCCTGATAGTTGTCATTCACGCAACTGAAGTATAAGTATAGAAGTAGTCGATCCCTTAATTTTGAGCAAAAAAAATCATTTTTCTTGTAACATGGTCTTGAACTTGTCTACAGCTACATCGGCTCTCATCATCTTCTTAAAGAGCCATTTACATGCAATAGATTTTGCTCCTTCAGATAGATTGACCAACACCTAGGTATTATTAAATATTGTGGAGTCATTATCATCATTGACTTCTTCCTTATAACATCTTTAGTCTTCGTCATCTCATCATAGGTAAGTGTGGATCAGCTTCCACATAATAAGTGACGAAATCATCTTCAAAATATTTCAATATCCTCACTCGCTTTGAAGGTAGATTAGCAAATTCTGAATTTTTAGTTGCATCTTTAATTTCTATCATAATCTCCGGGAGTATAACTTTTTTAGGATCACTATCATCTTCATTTTTGGCTTTTCTGATAAACTTGCAAGAATTATGTTCTAGTCTCTAAAAAATTGTTCTGAAGAATTGAGCGTCATAAGACTCAATAATTTGATTCGTTCAAGATTAAGAAATCTCTGAGCATCACTCTTTTCTACAAAATTCTATGGATTTGTAAGAACGATACTCTCTGCCTCAATCGCTTCTGAGTCCTTGAATTGTTGACATGTTTGTCGCTCGGCTTCTATCTTGAAGTCTTTGAACTTCTTAAATGCAACATCTTTCGACTTAAGTAGATAAAAGCATAGTAATCATCGATGAAGGTGTCATGCCCCATTTCTAAATAACAGAATCAAGGTGCATTGATACATCTGCAGGCTACACACGTACACAACATTACAATATTAAGATTATGATTGTCACCTGTAAAAGTTAGGATAAGGTACAAAATATATTACATTATGAGTCTTCCATACATAACCTTCACATCATATTACATAACATGTCTGCAAGTTCCATCAAAACATTTAATTTACATACTTCAACAACAAAATGAAATTTGTTGACATCCCTGCCAAGCTACCCGATGATCATTCATCTCCGTCTTCATCGTACAGAGGCATTATCCCTTCTGGGTTCTCGTCTTCCCCTAGTGAACAAATACGAGATCGTTTAGAACGACAAGCAAGTCCTTGGGTCAAAGACGGTAATAAGTATGAAATATAATTCAAAAAAACTGAGTGAATAGCAGAAATGTGATTTAACTTATTTATGGATTTCTATGTAAGATATTTAGAAATACTATATACCCTAATTCAACCAGTTATCACACAAGACCTAACTACAATATAATCACAAACACACTATTCCTCATGGTTATGCAATTTTAGAGAACACATGTGGATCACGATCACTCCCTAATTTTTTGACATTAATCTCATTTACCCGGGACTAGGTGGTGTCTGGATTGGGTATGGTGCTTAGATCCGACCCTCCACATCTATGCATTAACTTTTTAAGTTTTGGTTTTATTCTCAAAATTTACTGGACTGTTCTCTGTTGGTGAGCTAGGCCTCACCCCCGACATCGTTAGGCCATACAGATGCGGGATCATCTTTTACTGGAGTTATTATATTGTAGGAATTTTGATAGATGTGATCCAATTGTTCTCTCCAACCCATGATGCAACTACAAATATAGACAATAGACTATTGAATCCTATATCTAATATCATGTTCCAACACAATTACCATTTCGTATGTCAAGAACAACATGCCATACGGTAATTTCTTATTGGCAGGAGATTATCCAACTTATTACCATCTCATGCGTCGGAAACAACACGCAATATGGTAATAATTATTGGATAGGAAGCTGGATAAACTTAGATGATTCAATTAGATTTTCCTAATTTTGGAATTCTCTAAATTTTGGCTAATTTTTGAAATTACTAAAAAATTACGCAGAGTCTCCTTCGTATTTATTGACCCAAAATTTTTACAATAGACAATAATATGGAAACAATAACCCCGGGTTTGCCGACCCCTTCGGTGGAGCAACTCTCAACTCCGGAACCACGCAATATAAGATATTCCGGGTGCGCCGACCCCTTCGATGGAACAACTCTCAACACCGGTAACCACGCAATTTAATAAATAAGAAAAATATCGAAATAAGAAAATTTTCCTTCATACCTGAGCATGCTAGCTTATTTTACTTATTTATTTGCAAAATATTCTTTGGTGCTACACAGTTCAACCAAACATATAGCTATTGGCACAATTTTATCGAACAAGTTTCTAAGTACTACACATAGTTAATAAATTTCAAACAATTAAATTCTAATATGCTCAATTTAACTTGCTGTATACCATATATTAACTTCTTGAAAGTGCAAAATAGCAAATTTAACTTGAAAAATTTGACAAGTGGATTACCCTAATATTTCGGTACCTATAAGTACATATTCTAACTGAGTGTTCATAACAAAATAGGTCAATTAAGCATATTTTTAATTCTGGACAGAATTAAAATATTGTATTTAAATTGATAATTTATCAAGTTTATATATTCAAAATTAAACTAGACAAGACCTAATATTTGTTAGTCCCGGGACTTGATCAAAGATGGTAAAACAGATGCAACAAAGATCTATGATGATACAAATACAAATACCAAATAACCCGATTACAATATGGAGGAGGAAAATAAAGAAGAGAAGATCTCTCGTTCTTCCTTGCAAACGTATTGCAATTGGGACAGAACGAGTTACAATAAGCTAGAGAGAGATGAGAAGAAGAACAATGCTGGGGTATCAAAACACAGTTGCTCAAAGCAAGATTCTCTCCACACGATCTGCTTCCAGGAACCAGCAAGTTTGAAGAACTTGTGGAACGCTCGAAGTCACCTCTGTTCTGACTCCTCGGATGGACTTGCAATGGCGGTAGCAGCTCTCTCTCTCTTTCTCCTTTTCCGACTTATATTTTTCGTGGTCGTCACAAAGGAGGCCAGAAGAGAGTATATATAGAGAGAGGGTGGAAACCCTAGCCGCCTCTTCAGTTATGGAAAGATTGAATCAAATCCCAAAAGATAGCAACGAGATTTAATTCAAATCCCACAAAGATAGGAATGAAATTAATTCAAATCACACAAAGATAGGATCTGAATTAATCGTATTGATTCAGCCTTACCATAACTGACTTGTAATCTGCACAGTCAGCGGAGCCCTCCATGCGACAGCAGCAGCAATAGCCTGGCCGCATGAGCCTCATGGCCGCATGGGCCGCTTGAGCCGCATGGACTGCATGGGCCGCATGGACCACATGAACCGCATAGACCGCATGAGCCGTATGAACCGCATGGACCGCATGAGCCGCATGAGCCGCATGTGCCGCATGGACCGCATGGACCACATGAGCCGTATGAGCCGCATGGACCGCATGTACCGCATGAACCGCATGAGCCGCATGGACCGCATGGCCGCATGAGCCGCATGAGGTCGCATAGGAGCCGCATGCCGCATAAGACCGCATGGCCGCATATGAGCCGCATAAAGACCGCATGACCGCATGAGCCGCATGAGGTCGCATATGAGCCGCATGCCGCATAAGACCGCATGGCCGCATAAAGACCGCATGACTGCTGACGTGCTAAGTGCAAAGTGCGCCAAAAAAATGCCATATTACGCCTCATGAGCCCATGAGCCCGAGTCCGAGTCCGAGTCCGAGTCGCTAAGCCCCTTTGGGGCTTAGTTCCAAATGGAATTAATCCAAGAGAATGACAAAAGCATTAATGCTTAATCCTTGGAGCCTTATTCTTACCTTCTAGTAAAATTACCCACATGGTTCCCTCCTTAGGGTCACCACCCCATGTGCATCTCTCAACAACACATCCAAGTATATATGTTGAGATAACTCATGGTGCATTTCCGATATGGGACTAAAATTTTACAAGGCATGTTGAGAGCTAGCTCTCTCCATGTAAAGAAAGCACCAACAATCCCCCACATATCACAACATATATATGTGTCCAGGGTTGAGCGTTCCCTACAGTAACTGTCCATTTTGCATTAGGATAGATGTCGCTGACGACTTGAATCTTCCCGTATGGGTTAAATAACAATGTGATACAAGAATAGACTACGCCTTGAATTCTGCACCACAATTGTAATTCTTCCCACTCACAAAGTGTAGTTACATGTGCTTCTGGCTGCACGTTAAAGGCCCTATGCCAGCCTGGTTTCAGTGTATAATTTTGGATGTCTACAAGTTTACCCTCAAGAGACGGCCTGATATCTCTTTCCATACACTATAGGTGAGTTCTTTATTAAAGAGATATGGCATGAAGCCTTGCGCTTCCTTGTGGTGCTACGCCGCTATGACATGGCCTGAAGTCGAGGCATTATCCCTACTTGGAAACCTCATCGTAGTGTCATACTACTGTAGCATGAGGTCACAAGCCTCTTTGTAGTGCCAAACTACCCAGCATGAAGCCTAAGGCTTCCTTGCGGTGTTATGCCGCAACGACATGGCTTGCAATGCCGAGGCTTTACCCCTACCTGGGTACCTCATCGTGGTATCGTACCACTATAATATGGGGCCATCCTTCCCTTTGTAGTGCTGTCTACAACTCTTTAATTACGTCATACAACATTAGGCTACCTGCCTATTTGCGGTGCTACGCCGCTATGACTTGGCTTGTAAAGCCGAGGCATTATCCCTACCTGGGAACCTCATGGTAGAGTCATCCCACTGTAGCATGGAGTTTCACTCCTTGTAGTGCTGCTCTACCGTGCTTCCTGTAAAGCACACCAGGCATTCACTCTGCCTGAGAACTCATTAAGGCGTTTAAGCTAACCTTCCACAGGATCTATCTTTTTCGCAGAAAAAATACATAGTAGACAACAGTAGTTATGGGTCCGTATCCCTTCCATGTTCCAGAGAACAAGTACCCACTGTTACCTGATAGTTTCCCAGTTAGTGATCCTCCTTTGAACCAAAAGTTAGATGCCTAGTAGATTTCTCTTTAAACTAATAGCATAAAACTTTATGGTAGGATTACAAAGACACACTATCAGAATGCCTTCAAGCCCATTTTACAAGCTGTGTCATCGACCAACTGGCGCTTGAGGCCCTTTGTGAATGGATCTACTAGGTTCTCCTGACTACGAACATCAACCACTGCAATAACACCTCTTTTGATAAGATCGTGTACTGCCCTGTGCTTCAACCGCACAGTCCTCTTCTTCCCGTTGAAGAGGTCATTTGATGCCACCGCCGCAGTCGCCTGGTTGTCACAGTATATCGGTATTGCCGGTATCTGAGCCCCAACCACTGGAAGATTATACATGAGCTCCCGAAGCCATTCTGCTTTATCTGCTGCAGTTTCAAGTGCATAGAATTCAGATTCCATGGAGGAACGAGAGAGTATAGTCTGCTTCTTCGACTTCTACGATATAGCAGCTCCATCCAAGGAAAAGATATATCCACCTATGGATCTCTTGCTTTCCACCTCTGAACACCAGCTAATATTACTGAAGCCTTCCACTACTGTCGGATACCCGTTGTATTGCAGTATATATATATGAGTCTTTTTGAGATATCTCATCACCCGCTTCACAGCTTTCCAGTGCTCAACCCCTGGGTTGCTTGTGAACCGACTCAGCATTTCCACGGCGAAAGCTATGTCAGGCCTTGTGGCAGTGGTTGCGTACATCAAACTTCCGATAACGCTAGAATACTCCAGCTGCCTGACGCTTTCCCTTGAATTTGGCTTCAGCTTCTGATCACACCTGTATGGCGTATCGATCCCTGGAAGATCCTTATACCCATAGCGTGTGAGCATCTTCTCAATGTAGTGAGATTGTGACAGCGCTACTCCAGTGTCTGTCCGGATGATCTTTATGCCCAAGATGACATCTGCATCCCCCAAGTCCTTCATACTGAACTTGGTTGAGAGGAACTTCTTTGTCTCTGTGACACAGCCTATATCCGTACCTAGGATTAGCATGTCGTCTACGTACATACAAACGATGACTCATCTTGCATCAGCGAACTTTGTGTAAACACATTTGTCCGTCTCGCTGACTCTGTAGCCGTTTGACCTAATAACTTTGTCAAACTTCTCATGCCACATCTTGGGAGCTTGCTTCAAACCATACAATAATTTCACCAACTTGCAGACTTTGCCTTCAAGACCTTTGACGACAAATCCATCTGGCTGTTGCATATAAATCTCTTCGGTCAGCTCCCCATTCAGGAATGCGGTCTTTATATCCATCTGATGTATCACCAACTTATATATAGCTGCTAGAGCGATTAACATCCTGATGGTGGTCATCCGAGCTACTGGAGCGTACGTGTCAAAGTAGTCTATCCCTTGTTTCTGAGAAAATCCCTTGGCTACCAGCCTGGCCTTGAACTTGTCAATAGTTCCATCTGCCTTTATCTTCTTCTTGAAGATCCATTTACATCCGATGGGCTTTTCTCTTTCAGGTAGATCTACCAACACCCATGTGTTATTGGAGGTGATAGAATCAAACTCGTCATTCACTGCCTCCTTCCAGAAGATAGCATCTCTGGTCTTCATCGCCTCATCATAGGTAAGCGGATCTGCTTCCACATGATAGGTGACAAAGTCATCTCCGAAATCTTTCGATCTCCTCGCTCGCTTAGCTGACGGCTCTACGAGTTCTGGTACAAGAGTTGTTTCCTCAACAACAGCTTCTTCTTGGACTACTGGCCTATATGAGATTTCAGTCTCATTTGCACCTACATCATTTTCCGGAATGTTCGAAAGAACAATGTTTTTATCTTTTGCAAACTTGTCTTCAAAGTATTCAGCATCGCGAGATTCGATGATATGATTTGACTCAATATCAAGAAATCTCCTAGCATCACTCTTCTCGGCATACCCCAAGAAGATCGCCTTCGTAGTCCTTGTCCCTAGCTTCTGAATCTTCAGATCTGGGAGCTTCACATACGCCAGACACCCCCACACTCGAATGACATTCAAGTTTGGCCTGACTTTGAACCAGAGTTCATGAGGAGTTATGTCGGAAGTTGTATATGGCACTCTATTTAGAATAAAAGTGGCCGTCAATGCAGCTTCTCTCCAGTAGTATTTAGGAAGACCTGCGGTTAGCAGCATTGAGTTCATCATTTCTGTCAACGTTCTGTTCTTCCTCTCCGCTACTCTGTTAGATTGAGGAGAATATGGAGCAGTAGTCTCGCATATGATTCCATGTTCTTTGCAGAACGATACGAATTCATGAGACCTGTACTCCCCACCTCGATCACTTCTTAACCTCTTCAGTTGTTGTCCAGTCTGTCGTTCAGCTTCGGCCCTGAACTCTCTGAACTTCTCGAAGGCTTCGTCTTTAGTCTTGAGCAAGTAGACGAACGCGTATTTTGAGAAGTCGTCGATGAAGGTTATGAAATACTTCATCCCGGCCTTCGTGGATAAATGTTTGAAGTCACAGATATCGGAGTGCACCAACTCCAGAAGATCTGTGCTTCGATTGACCCGATGAATGGGTTTCCTTGTGATTTTCGTCTGAGCACACACTTCACACTTCTCCACCTTACCCCCACATTTGGAGATAAGTCCTAGATTAGATATTTTGTTAATTCTTTTACAATAAACATATCCTAGTCTATTATGCCATAACTCAAGAGAATAATCAGAAAATGCAACTGCATTAATGTCATCAAAATGGTTGACAAGCTGAATTTTAAACATTCCTTCGGTTAGATAAGCCTTCCCGAAGTATGTTTCCTTCTTGGACATAACCATCTGACCAGCATTGATGTCCATCCTCAAGCCTGCGTTGCAGAGCAGGCTCCCAGAGATCAGGTTCTTGGCAATCGCCGGAACATGCTTTACACCTTAAAGCGTCAGAGTGTTTCCAAAAGTGAGTTTCAGTTCCACAGTCCCGATCCCCAGAACTTCAACTTGGGCTTGGTTCGCCATGACAACCTTCTCAGATATCGGCTGGTACGTGACGAACCATTCCTTGCCAGAACAGACATGGCAAGTCGCACCAGTGTCTATCCACTAGTCAGAGTCAACCCCCACAGTTGTGACTTGTGCGATCATAGCAACAAAGTTAGAAACCAATGAAACCTTATTAGGCTCACCTTTCTCTGATTGTTTAGGCTTAGATCTGCATTCACTCTTGTAGTGGCCTTTCTTGCCACAATTGTAACAAGTCACATGGGACTTAGTCTTCTGTTGCTTGAATGAAGGACCCTTCACTTTCAGATTAGTAAAGTCCTTCTTCTTGGGATGAGAAGCCGCCTGCTTCTCCTTGGGATCTCTCGTCTGCAAAAGATTGGTTTTAGCCAACTGTTTGGACAGAGTGTCCACCTTCTGTTGGGAACGCATCTCGTCCTCAACATGGATCTCTTGAAGTAGATCTCCCAAGCTAATGTCTAGCTTCTTTCTGTGCATCCTTGCATAGAAGGTACTCCATCCAGCAGGAAGTTTTGAGACGATCCCTCCGACGACAAACTTGTCGGGAAGGGGCATCTCTTCGTCTTCCAGTTTCTGACGCAGCTTCAGAAATTCTTTCACCTGTGGCAACATGGGTTTTTCATCCTCAAAGAGCAATTTGTGATATTTTTCAACCACAAACATTTTGCTCCTGTTCTTGTCTTCTTTATACAGTTTTTCCACAGACTCCCATATGTCTCTGGCAAGTTCCTTCTTCGAGTAGGATTCTGCCAGGGAGTCCTCCATAGCATTCAGGATGAGAAGCCTGCAGATGCTATTTTCCCTTCTCCACTTGGCCTGGAGTTTGGTAGCCGCGTTGATTGCGGCAGTAGATCCAGTGTCTGGAACAGAGGGTTCTTCCTCCAACAAAACATGATCAACGTCTTTCAGTTAAAGAGTTAGGTAAACCTTTCTCTTCCAGACTTGATAATGCTCTCCATCGAACTTTTCCAAATTGCAGAAGTCCGATTGGAGGAGCGAAGCATTAATGTTTTCCATCTACACGGATCTTGCTTTGAGATTGTTAGTCCCAGGGCTTGATCAAAGATGGTAAAACAGATACAACAAAGATCTATGATGATACAAATACCAAATAACCCGATTACAATATGGAGGAGGAAAATAAAGATGAGAAGATCTCTCGTTCTTCCTTGCAAACGTATTATAATTGGGACAGAACGAGTTACAATAAGCTAGAGAGAGATGAGAAGAAGAACAATGCTGGGGTGTCAAAACACCGTTGCTCAAAGCAAGATTTGCTCCACACGATCTGCTTCCAGGAACCAGCAAGTTTGAAGAACTTGTGGAACGCTCGAAGTCACCTCTGTTCTGACTCCTCTGATGGACTTACAATGGCGGTAGCAGCTCTCTCTCTCTCTCTTTCTCCTTTTCTGACTTATATTTTTCGTGGTCGTCACAAAGGAGGCCAAAAGAGAGTATATATAGAGAGAGGGTGGAAACCCTAGCCGCCTCTTCAGTTATGGAAAGATTGAATCAAATCCCAAAAGATAGCAACGAGATTTAATTCAAATCCTACAAAAATAGGAACGAAATTAATTCAAATCCTACAAAGATAGGATCTGAATTAATCGCATTGATTCATCCTTACCATAACTGAATTGTAATCTGCACAGTCAGCGGAGCCCTCCATGCGGCAGCAGCAGCAGCAGCCTGGCCGCATGAGCCTCATGGCCGCATGAGCCGTATGGACCGCATGGGCCGCATGGACCACATGAGCCGCATGGACCGCATGTACCGCATGTGCCGCATGGACCGCATGGCCGCATACGGCCGCATATGAGCCGCATGGCCGTATATGAGCCGCATAAAGACCGCATGACCGCATATGAGCCGTATGTCGCATAAGACCGCATGACTGCTGACGTGCTAAGTGCAAAGTGCGCCAACAAAATGCCACATTACGCCTCATGAGCCCATGAGCCCGAGTCCGAGTCCGAGTCGCTAAGCCCCTTTGGGGCTTGGCTCCAAATGGAATTAATCCAAGAGAATGACAAAAGCATTAATGCTTAATCCTTGGAGCCTTATTCTTACCTCCTAGTAAAATCACCCACAAGGTTCCCTCCTTAGGGTCACCACCCCATGTGCATCTCTCAACAACACACCCAAGTATATATGTTGAGATAACTCATGGTGCATTTCCGATGTGGGACTAAAATTTTACAAGGCATGTTGAGAGCTAGCTCTCTCCATGTAAAGAAAGCAACAACAATATTTACATATCATACTAAAAGTCTATAAACCCCTAGTATGTAGATTTCAATTTATATATACATACAAGTTGTATCCATAAATTGGGTCAATATACATATGTATATACATATGTACATGGTATATATATATATATATATATATATATATATATATATATATATATATATATATATATATATATATATATATATATTTTATATATATATATATATATATATATATATATTTTATATATATATATATATATATATTATATATATATATATATATATATATATATATATATATATATATATATATATATATATATATATTTATATATATATATATATATTTATATATATATATATTTTTTATTTATATATATATATTTATATATATATATATATATATTTATATATATATATATATATATATATTTATATATATATATATATATATATATATATATATATATATATATATATATATATATATATATACATGGTAAAAAAAAATATATATATATATATATATATATATGTACATGGTATATATATATATATATATATATATATATATATATATATATATATATATATATATATATATATATATTTTATATGTACATGGTATATACATATATATATATATATATATATATATATATATATATATATATATATATATATAATATATTGAATTCATTATGTGGGTGTGGATCCCAGAGGTTGGTGATCCCCTGCCCCCCTCTCTTGGCAGATGGCCGGACCTCCCCGGTCGTCCCCTCGCGCGGCGGGCGTCCCCCGCCCCCGCCGGCCTCCAAGGACTCTTCACTCGGCCGGAGCCCTCTTGGCCCCACCCCGCAGCCGGCGCTTGCTTTGCGTGCGGCGGCCCTCCCCCCATTCCCTTCTCCCCTCGGCGACGCCGCCACTCTCGGCGCCGTCGGGAGCGCCGCCCCCAGCGTCCTCGGCCGCCTCCGGCCCCGTCCATCCTCGGGCCTCCGCCAGGCTTCCCCGGCGCCATGCGCGTTGCTCGGCCGCTCACGAACCAGCTGCTCCCCGGAGTAGTCATCCCCGCCGCAGCGCCTCACCGTCCCCCGGCAGCCCCTGGTTCTCATCCAGCGGCAGTGATCGCCCCCCCTCCCCCGCCAGCTCTCTGCTTCGGCTCGTCGAGTCAGCCTCCTCCGGCGGGTTCCACCCCTTCGACCCCCTCGGATCCGCCGTCGGATCCGGATCCTGTAGCCCCTCCGGCCGAGGATCCCCTCGCCCTATCCGCCGCACCCCCTGTGGTGCCCCCCCCTCCGGTCCCCCTCCCGGAGCCTCCTTCTCCCCCGATCCTTCCGGCCCCTCCCTCCGATGCGGCTGAGACCCTCCTCCCCGTCTTGGCTGCAGGCCCCTCCGCCCCCGTCCCCTCTCTGTCACCCTCCGGCGCCTTCTGGCAACACCCGGACTTCTCGGGGTGGGTCTGGGTCCCCGCCCATCCCCAGGTGGAGGCGGTCCTTCGCGCGCTGGGCGCGAGCCGCCACCCCTAGCGCGCGCGTCGGCTCCCTACGTGGAGGCCTTCCTGTGGCCCCCGGCGCCCCGGGCCGCAGCGGTGCCCCCCTCCGGACGTCCCCGCCCTCCGTGCCTCCCGCGGGTCAGCCCTCTCTCCCTCCCCCTTCGCCGTGGTCTCGCCGAGGACGTCTCGACGTGCTCCCTCCCCCGGGGCATGAGCCCTCCCTCCGTCCCCTTCCGAGGTTCCGCCGCGGCCTTCCCGCCTGTCGTGGTCACCGCCGGCCCGGCCTCCTCCTCCCGGCGGTGGCAGACCTTCCTCGGCTACCTCCTCCTCCGCCCCCAACGCCGTGGACTCGCCTAGGGCGGAGCACCGTGTCCGCTCCCTCGGGGCGTGGGCCTCCTTGGGATGTGCGCCGAGAGGGACGCGTGGCCACCCCCCCTCGGGTCTCGTGGGTCTCGCGCCCTCTCTCGGGCCCCGCTCCACGCAGTCCGGTCCCCCCTCGGGTCCCGTGTGTGGACCGGCTCCCCCCTTGGGTCTCGAGCCCGCCCCGCTCTGTTCGAATTTTCGAATTTCTTTGTTGTTCGTTTGCGTGTTTTGTTTTTTGGGTCTCTCTGTGTTGTCAGGTGGGACTGGGTCCTTGGTTAGCCCAGTCTCAGCCTTCTGTGTTTTCCCCTCTTTTAATGAATGCATTGTTTATCAAAAAAAAAAATATATATATATATATTTATATATATATTTTATATATATATATATATATATATATATATATATATATATATAAAATATATAAAATATATATATATATATATATATATTTTATATATATATTATATATATATATATATATATATATATATATATATATATATATATATAAAATATATATATTTTATATATATATATATATCTATATATATACCATGTACATATATATATATATATATATTTTATATTTTATATATATATATATATATATATATATATAAATATATATATATATATATATATATATATATATATATATATATATATATATATATATTCATGAGTTGTGTCCATGCATCTCCCTATATACATATAAAACTAGTTATTCATGAAAGTAACTAAGCATATGCATTCATAAATAATATCCTTTTTCTTTGTACTCTAACAACCATCAATCCATATATATGATATATAAACTAAAACGAAGTGCATATTTTCGTGTCCTACATATTGTGTCCATAAGTGTATTTCATAATCTTTATGCCCATATCAATATTGTATTCTCATAAAGTTAGATTGATCATGAATTTCATAAATTTTCAGAAAATTAAACTATATGATATGGATTTATGACAAAGTAGGATGTTTAAAATGAATTTTCCAAGTGAAGAAGAGGAGGACTTGCCTTGGCTTGAGCAACCTAAAATTTCCTCCTCAAATCCAAGTGGAACCTTGATCGTTTCCTATATTCTTTCCCTATTCCAGAATTTTGAAATTAGAAATTGACCTAGATTTTTCCTTTTTTTATAGAAAGAAGAATTTGGGGAATGGGGAGGTAACATTACCTAAGGTTTTGGAGAGAGGTGAAGAAGGAGGAAAAGTAGGTTGTGCTGGCCGGCGGCGGCGGCTGGTGACGTCAGCAGCAGCAGAGCAAGAAAAAGAGAAAAAGGAGGAGAAGAGGATGGAGAAGAAGGGGGAGAATGGAGAAAGGGGGGAGTAGAGGTGGCATATAAGGGTTCATCTCCTTCATGCCAAAAGCCAAGTGGCATTAACCCATGCCACCTATCCCCAATGTTGACACCTAGCCACATGATGTGGCATGCCTATTATGCAAATGCAACACTTTGTGTAGGGATCCCTATGCAAAATTATGCAAAGGTATTTAATAAAATCAATATTATTATCATTTGTGTTAATATTATTATTAAGGAAGAAAAAATAAGGCATAACATTCTACCCTCCTTAGAAGAAATTCCGTCTTCTGAATTTGAAATAATTTAACATACGATTACTCACCTTGCTCAGAGAATAGATACGGACATTGCCTCCTAATATCTTCTTCTTTCTCCCACATTGAATCTCCCGGAGAATCCTTGCTCCACGCTACTCGTACCAATGGAATGATCCAATTTTGAAGAATCTTGTCCCTTCGAACGAGGATCCCAACAGGTCTTTGCTCTATTCGTAGAGTTAGTCCAATGGTGATCTCTGAATGATTTAATATATGACTTGAATCCGGTACATATCTTCAAAGTTGTGATACATGAAATACATTATGTACTCCCTCTAGTGTTGGTAGTAGAGCCAGTTTGTAGGATGCATTTCCAATCTTCTCTAGTACATTAAATGGCCCAATATATCTTGGACTCAACTTTTCTCTAGTCCCGAATCTGATTGTTCCCCTTGTCGATGAAAATTTTAAGAATACATGATCACAAGGTTGAAATTCCAATATCCTTCGATGCTTGTCAGTCCACATTTTTTGTCTATCTTGAACTGCCTGCAAATGACTTCTAATTGCTTTAACCTTGTCTATTGTTTGCGTTACCAGTTTTGACCCAAGAGTTGTTGTTCTCCAACATCACTCTAGCATATTGGTGATCATTTTCTTCCATACAAGGCTTCAAAAGGTGTCGTTTTAATACTATCATGATAACTATTGTTATAAGAGAATTCCACCAAATGTAGATGATCATCCCATGATCCTCCAAAATCTAATATGCTGGCCCTTAGCATGTCTTCCAAAGTTTGAATTGTTCTTTCAGACTGACCATCTGCTTGAGGATGATAGGCGAAGCTGAATTTTAACTGGGTACCTAGATTCTCTTGCAGTCTTTTTCAGAAATGTGATGTAAACCTTGTGTCTCGATTTGAAACTATGCTTATGGGTACACCATGTTAACTAACAATTTGTTTTATATACATATCTGCCAGTGCTTCTGTTGTTTGTCCAACCCAAAAGTATAGAAATCGAGTTGACTTGGTAAGTCCATCTATAATAACCCAAATAGCATTATTATCCCTTTGTGTCTTAGGCAGTCCCTCCACAAAATCCATTGTAAGATGTACCTATTTCCATTCAGGTATGGGTAGGGGCTGAAGAAGTCTTGATGTCCTTTGATGTTTGCCTTAACTTGCTGACAGACGAGACATTTGGACAAAAATCTAGCAATTTCTCGCTTTATTCTATGCCACCAAAAAATTTGTTTCATATCCTTGCACATTTTGGTACTGCCCGGATAGGTAGAATATTGAGAATTGTGTGCTTCTGACATAACCTCTGTCCACAAGACTCCACAAGGTACCCACAATCGATCTCCAAATCTTAGTGATCCATCTGGATGCTTCCTCATTCCGGTCTGGACTCCTTCTGTTTGTTTCCAAATTTTCTAGAGTTTTGTATCACCTTGTTAAGCTTCCTTAATTCTATCTATCAGAGATGATTGTACTTGTAAATTTTCCCATACACCTTCTGATATTGGGTATATCACTTCAATTCCCATTTTTCTTAAATCCTCTAGGATTTTCTTTGGGGTATTCATAAAGAATGTTGTTGGTCTTCTACTCAGAGCGTCTGCTACTTTATTAGCTTTACCCGGATGATAATCTAATTACATATCGAAATTCTTAAGTAACTCCAACAATCTTCTTTGCCTCATATTTTTTTTTCTGAGTAAATACATATTTCAAGCTTTTGTGATCTATATGTATTTTAATTTTTCTCCATACATGTAATGTCTCCATAACTTAAGAGCAAATACTACAATCGCAAGTTCTAAATCATGTGTTAGATAATTTCTCTCATGCTATTTCAGTTGTCGAGAGGCGCAGGCTATAACTCTTCCATGATGCATTAGCACACAACCTAGCCCCGTGCCTGACGCATCGATGTATATCTCATGTACTTCTAACCCTGACGGTAATGCCAATACAGGTGCTGAAATCAACCTTTCCTTTAATTCATCAAAAGATGCCTTGCATTTCTCGGTCCAATTAAAATTTTCTTCTTTTCGGGTTAGCCGAGTTAAAGGTTCTACGATCCTTGAGAAGTTTTCCATAAAGCGTCTATAGTACCCTGCTAAACCCAAGAAACTTCGGATTTCTGCTACAGATTTTGGTGTTAGCCCAGATTTAACAGCTTCTACCTTCTTCGGATCTACTGAAATACCTTATCCACTAATAATATGGCCTAGAAATTATATATGGTCCAACCATAATTCACATTTACTAAATTTAGCATATAACCGTTCCTTTCTCAGAGTCTGTAGCACTATCCTCAGATGTTCTTCATGGTCCTCTTCATTCTTCGAATATATGAGAATGTCATCAATGAATACAATCACAAATTTATCCAAGTATTGATAAAATATTCGACTCATCAAATCCATAAATATAGCAGGAGCATTTGTTAACCCGAATGGCATAACTAAGAATTCGTAATGCCCATAACGAGTTCTAAATGATGTCTTTTGAACATTTTCCCTTTTCACTTTTACTTGATGATACCCAGATCTCAAATCAATCTTCGAGAATACTTTTGCTTCTCCTAACTGATCAAATAGTTCATTAATTCTGGGCAAGGAATATTTATTCATGATCGTAACTTTATTTAGTGCACTATAGTCAATTACTAATCGTAGAGTTCCATTATTCTTTTTTACAAATAAAACTAGTGCACCCCATGGCTAGGCACTTGGTTGAATAAATCCTTTTGACAATAACTCATTGATTTGCTTATTCAGCTCTGCCAATTCTTCTTTGTTCATTGGATATATTTTCTTAGCTATAGGAGCTGCTCCGGGTACCAAATTACTGGAAAATTCTACTGCTCTATCTAGCGGTAATTCGGGCAATTTTTGTGGAAATACATCTTTAAAATCCTCTACTACCCTTGGAAATTGTTCTTCCTCCAGTTCTTGGAATCTTTCTCGAATTGGTAGTTCAAGTTTTTTTAATTCTCCAGCATCAAATTCTTTCTGGTTTCGGATAAATTCATATATTTTCTTATTTGGGAGTTGAAATGAAATCCTTCCTTGACCACAGTCTATATTGGCTAATATTTTTGTCAACCAATCCATTTCCAGTACTATATCATAGTCAGTCATTAAAAAAAAACTAGCAATCTTACCCGAAATGCTCTTCTGTCTAATTTAACTAGACATGCTTTACAGACATGACTAACCTTTACTACGCCATTTCCCGTAAGAATATTCAGATTCTTAATCAAGGATTGTGATTCAATTTCCCTTTGTGATACAAATATAGAAGATATAAAGGAGTGTGTTGCTCTCGAATCAAATAAACCTGATGCTGGATATGATGAAACTAATATATTACCTGTTACAACTTTGCCTGCGATCTCAGTTTATTCTGTATCCATCATGAATGCTTGGCCATGTTTCTTCTTCTTCTTTTTCGTGTATGGTTGTTTTGCCTTTTGTGCTTGTTGGAACTGGTGTGCCTGTGGAGCCAATGGGGCCTATGCTGGTATCCAGATGGTACAATTGCTCAGGAATTTGCTATTGCTTGGATCATAAGTCTGGAACCACTCCCTTGCAGCATTGGTCTTGGACCCTGCTGAGAATTCTGTGGTCCGGGTATGTTCATAGTACATTGATAAGCTTGATGTCCTGGAAGTCCACACTTCAAACATAGACCATTGAGTAGTCTACAGTTGTTCTTGATGTGTCCTATTTTTCTACAATATTTACAAGTGGGTACTTCATTCGTCTGTTCCATTTGAGGACGCGCGGCCCTTGCCACTGATTCTTCTGGGATGAAGATCCCGTATTTCATGACCTCTTTGAACCTTCCAACCTTTGAGCTTGTCTTTCCTTCAACATCCTTTCTTGATCACGAGCAGCCTCAGTTATCTTTGAGTACTTCTTGAACCGATATGGTGCGACCTTATGCTTCAGCTCAGCATTCAGTCCTTCTTGGAAGAGGACCACCTTTGCTTCCTCATATGTCACCATATAGGATGCGAACTTACTCAATGTGGTGAATTCTACGGCATAAACATCCACAGTTGAATGTCCTTGCTTCAGTTGGATGAACTTCCGCTCTAGCTCCAGTCTTGCTGATATCGGAAAGAATCGATCTTCAAATTTTCTTTTAAATTCTTCCCAAGGGACTATCTCATCTGATTCTTCAGGATGTTCTACACTCCACCAGCTATCTGCGACATCCAAAAGTTAAATTCGGATGACTGCTACCATGTCTTCGGGACTGATATTGGCTGCCTTCATTAGTCCTTCTGTGGTCCTCATCCACTGCCCAGCTTCTATAGGGATTTCAGTCCCATAAAATTTTGGTGGATCCAGATTCCTATAGTCAGCCAATGATTTCTTCTTAGGTTTTGGTAGAGCTCGCAATTGTTCTATTAATAGAGCATTCGTTGCCTGTGCTGCATTAGCCTACAGGCTATGACTTTCCAGGATTTGTCGTAGTAATTGATATACATCTGGAGTGCCTTGTTCAGCTTGGGTGGCAGGAGTAGATGAAAGAGGATCATTTGAACTGTCCATTTCCTGTGTAATTCAAAAGGTAATAATATCTCAGGAAATGATTTAGTTTCAAATAAGAATTGATAAATATTATTTATCAATAAGGATTTGAGAAATGCAATTTACCAAAATATGTATATCTCAGTGATTTCCATTAATGGAGCACACAAGTTTTTCAGGGAATAAGAATAACATATTCATTTACTATTGCCAAAATGTTACATTATGCAATAGATGTTACTGACATTCATACTATTTATACACTTACCCTTTCTATCCTATAGTCACTACATACTGTAGAAGCATGAAAATACTGACCGCATAGGCGTTATGCGGCCTAGTTGACCCGGGCCGCAGAAGGAAGGCCCCTATGACAACTCGGCAGCCAAGTTGATTCAGGTCGCAGAAGGAGGCCCCTATGACAACTCTGTGGCCAAGTTAATCCAGGCCGCAGAAGGAAGACTCCTGAGGCCACTATGTGGCCAAGTTAATCCAGGCCGCAGGCCCCTGAGACCACTATGCGACCAAGTTAATCCAGGCCGTAGAATGAAGGCTCCTGAGACCACTATGCGGCCAAGTTAATCCAGGCCGCAGAATGAAGGCTCCTGAGACCACTATGCGGCCAAGTTGATTCAGGCCACAGAGGAAGATTCCTGTAACAACTATACGGCCAAGATGAGGCAGGGATGTCCGACGGCCAAGGGCGACTGCGACCTATTTTTGAGCCACATGAGGCTTATACGGTTTAAAATTCTCCAAACTCCCTCAACAGATTAATTCTAACTTCATGGTAGGACATGTGGCGAATTGACAAAGTCTTGAACCACCCAGATATGTTGCAACAAAAATCTCAACAGACACCCAGCTGGTAGTTAAAATCGGGTCTTGGTGCACTGTTACAGCCACGTGGCTACTTGACTACCTATGCGGCCCAAAATATGCCTCATCCAGAAATATCTATAAATAGCAGGGTAGCACACCCATGCAAGCGGGCTGGAAAATTCAAGAGCATTTTCTCAAGAGCAAAGATTGCGTCCGATAGTCCAAGAAGTAAGGCAGAGTTTCTACACTTCTCCCGAGCCTCGACCGTCACCCCCAGAATCTAAACTAAACAATTATACTTAGATTGTTTCCTAGGATTTATTTCTAGGCTATCTTTTGTACTTGCGAGTTTGCAATCAAATTCAGTTCCTATGTAGTTCTTATTTTGATAATTAATGGAAAACACAATGGCGACTCTGCTTGGGACTTTTTTCTCTACCGATAAGAAATTAGTGACGCAATTCGATGCATCCAAGCTCGGCTCTACGCAGCAGATGCTTGTTGTTCGCTTTGACCAACAAGTATTCGAGGAAATGCTCTTCGATGGGAGCACCAGTCCAGCACAGAAGCGAGACAACCCGAAAAGAGCCCGCAGGACACGGAGGCCCAAGACCACTGCCCCTCGCCAGGCTCTGGAAGAAACACCTTTTGCCACTCAAGATGGCGACCAAAGCTCCCATGCGGTCTCACTTCGAACCGCCGAGGACCCTGCTATACCCGAATCTGACAGAGGAAAACACTACGATGCTGGACTATCGGGGGCATAGGGGAATCCATGCGGTCAAAGAAGAGACCGCATAAGAGCGGCGACCGTAGGCAGGCGGCCTATACGGCAGCCAATCCTGGCCGCAGACAAGGTGCCCCATTATCACGACCCGCACCCGCTTTTCCGGATATGAGACGTGTCCAAGCCAGCCTACGCCACAGAGTCGGCGGTAGAACGCTGTCAAGCCCGCAAGAAATAAGTGCTCAAAATATAATATTTGCTGCTCATTCACATTTCTAAATTTATTACAACATTTACAACATTTATATTTAAAGAAAATACATGGTTCTCATAATTAATAAAAATGATACACTGTATCTATTTCTAGGGTTCTATCTGCATGTACATCCGTATCTCCCAAGCTAAGTGAAGCCACAGCTACCTGAAAAATGTTAGTTTCCAGTCAGGAATGGAACAAGTACACAAACCGACGGCAATGCAAAAATATAATAGAATTAACAAGACATGAAAATAACATATGGGATATGAAAGCTAAAAAGTAACTGATGACAGGGAAGGTGGTGAAGAAGACAAGGAAAAATAAATAAAAGACAACTATCTATGTGGTGTGAAATATCCTTTTCGACATGTAAACGGCTAGGGGGTAAGTCCGGCACACTGCACGTGTCGTGTGCAGCTGCTATCAGACAAGAATAGACATTTTGGGGATATTTCTGGGTAATCCACATGTCTACTAAGATATTTCCCCTCCCGACTACTCCGTGTGACGAGCGTGTCAACAAGCAGCAAGATATATGTATAAACATGAAATGAAAAGACTAGTATGAATCGAAAGCAATCAGAAAGTGCACTTGCCTGAGGTCCTTAGCTGGTGAAACCAATAATACTATACCACTCAATAAGCCAAAATCAGTCAACACATGCAGAAGTCTCCAGATGCTGAAATAAGCATTACCAACGTTTCTAGAATAGTCAAATTAGCTAGAATTGTCTGTCCTTAAGTCCAATTCTGGACACAGGGGCAAAACGGTAATTTCGGATCATAACGGTGTCCGCCGTTGGACACGCTTTGCACCGAAAAGTGTGCCAAAGTCTATGGTCTCTAAAGTCGTCAAACTATGTCTACAGGTCCGGTTAGCCTAAGGCCGATATGAAGTAGTCAGAATCACAAGAAATACGAGCATATGACTAGTTGCAATCAAAGGGAATCGAAGAGAATTAAATATAATTATAATTATAATTATTTTGAAAATTAATTATAGTATTTGGAAACTATATTTACTAGTCAAAGTACCTTAAGCAAATACTTGAAAATCAAAGAATCATTTTATCTCAAAACTATAATTTAGTTAAATAGCTAATATTACAATAATTAATTTAGGTATAAATACCACAAAAATAATTTAACACTATATTTTTAAGCTACAAACCATACTCTAATTAGATAGAAAATAATATTTTCATATTTAGAAATTCTAAAATAAAAGTAGGCTCAAGCCCATTAATATATCTTCTTACCAAAAGATTTAGAAAACCCTTATTATAATGGAAACTATATTAAAATACTATAAAGGCTATATTTTGTTGCTTCTAAGCCGAATATCTTATTTTGATAATAGCTAGAAAGAAATATATTTATATATATATTTGGAAAATATTTACAATATTTGAGAACTATATCCTCACTATAAAATATATCAAATATATAATACAAAGATCTAGAAAAACCATTGGTAGGGCTAAATCCAATTCTATATTTATAATATAAATTTGGAAGAATATATATAGTGAATAGTAAAATAATGCCAATATTGTTAGTTGTCTAATAAAATATTTACTAGCTATATATTTAGCAAAAGTTTTTACTAAAATAATAATGATAACCCTAACAGTAGTTTATAACATTAATACAGTTAATACAGTGCTTAAAGAAATACTATACATATTGTTATATATATATATATATATATATATTGATAATAAAATGTCAAATTAATAATAAAATTTTAATAAAACGAATAAAATATCAATCAAGCAGCACTGTGTTCTTGAGATTAGGAAAGAAAATACTCAAAATGGAGAGGAGAGAACGGAAAGAGAGGATGGGAAAGGAACTCACCTTGGCGGCGACTTCACGCCGGAGGCGAAGCTCGGCCCTGCTCAGCGCGGCGGAGGAAGGAGGACCGGGAAGCACTCGGGAAGAGCACCGGTGGTTGGTGGCAGCTTAGCCGGGGCGAAGACGGCTCGGACGGAGGCGTCGTGGCGGCGTCGCGGAGGAAGCAGGGCTCGCCGAGGAAGAGGGAGGCGGAGCTGCTCGCCGTGGCTCCGGCGGGGCGCAGACCGATCGAGAAGTCGGGGTCGGGCGGCGCCAGCCGATCCAGAGGCGACTGCCGGAGGACGTAGGCACGGTGAGGGGTTTCGTCACACGGTGGATGCAGATCGGTTGTCTAGGTGGAGATCGGGGCGGCACTGGCTAGAAAATTGGCGGTTGGAGCCGGCGGTGGTGGATCCACGCGGCTGGGGACTCCGGCAGTTGGGAAGGCTCCCAGCGGCGGGCGCTCGAGAGCGGTGTTAGTCCCGGGGCTTGATCAAAGATGGTAGACTCGATGTCGAGATCAGAGGTTCAACAAACGTTCACCTTCTGATTATTCTCGAGATCCAAGAGGAACTCTATAATATGAATCTGATTACAAAAGCAACAATAATCAGAAAGTAAATCTCATATTCTTTCTTACAATCGCAGTTGCAGATGGACAGAACTGAGTTACAACTCAGATGAAGGAGAAGAAAGAAGAAAGAAGAAAGAAGAAGAGGAAAGGTTCTTACTGGGGTGATAAAGATTACCGTTGCTCAAAGCAAGATTCGTCCCACCACGATCTGCTTCCAGGAACCAGCAAGTTCACGAAGAACTTCTGGAACGCTCGTAAGTCAAATTTGAGACTTGAACGGGCTTCCTGGACTTTATATACTCCCTTAACTCTGTTCTTGGTGCATCATTCAAAGGAGGCCAAGGGGCTCTATTTATAGAGTGGAATTGAGACTTTACCTCTTCTCCTATCCGATGTGGGACTAAAATACCAATACTCAAAAATAGAGTTTGATATTTTAGATCATCCCACAAACAGCATAGAAGTGTGCCAGTCCATGCCTACCCCCCGAACACTCCCGTGAATGCACGAGACATCCTGGAGTCCGTGTCCGAGTCCGAGTCCGCACAACAAAAATCAACTTGTATCCTTGTTGGATTTAATCATTTTTCCTTCTAGGAAAATACTCCCACATGGCACAAACTTGTGCCCCACTACACCTCATGTGCACACCTCAACACAAGCAATGCATTATATTGAGATACTTACCATTTGGTGTAGCAGATGTGGGACTATCTTTTCTAGTCCAAAGGCAAAAACACCAACAATCCCCCACATATCTCAATATATGGGTTGAGCGTTCCCCACAGTGACTACACATCATACATTAGGAGAGATGTCGCTACGACTTGAATCTTCCCGCATAGGTTAAATAATAGTATGATATAAGAATGGACTAAGCCTTGAATTCTGCATCATAACTGCAATTCTTTCTACTCACATAATGACATCAACTGTGCTTCTGGCTGCACATTGAAGGCCTTGTGCCAGCCTGGTTTCAGTGTATAATTTTTGGGCGTCTACAAGTTTACCCTCAAGAGACGGCCTAATATCTCTGTCCATACACTATAGGTGAGTTCTTTATAAAGAGTCATGGCATGAAGCATTGCGCTTCTTTGCGGTGCTACGCCGCTATGACATAGCTTAAAGCCGAGGCTTTACCCCACCTGGGTACCTCATCGTAGTGTCATACTACTCTAGCATGAGGTCACAAGCCTCTTCATAATGCCAAACTACCCAGCATGAAGTCTTGCGCTTCCATGCGGTGTTACGCCGCTATGACATGGCTTGCGAAGCCGAGGCTTTACCCTATCTGGTACCTCTTCGTGGTGTCATGCCACTGCAACATGAGGACATCATCCTCTTTGTAGTGCTGTCTACCTCTCTTTATTACGATTATCATACATCATTAGGCTACCTGTCTATTTGCGGTGCTACTCCACTGTGACTTGGCTTGCAAAGCCGAGGCATTACCCCTACCTGGGAACCTCATTGTGAAGTCACCTCACTGTAGCATGGAGTTACACTCCTTGTAGTGCTGCACTACCGTGCTTCCTGTAAAGCACTCCAGGCATTCACTCTGCCTGAGAACTCATTAAGGCATTTAAGCCAACCTTCCCACAGGATCCGTTTTTCGCAGAAAACAACAGTAGATAACAGTGGTTGTAGGTCCGTAACCTCTCCATATCACAGAGGACAAGTGCCCACCGTTCCTGATATTCTTCTGGTTAATAGTCCTCCCTTGAACCAAAAGCTAGATGCCTAGTAGATTTCTCTTTGAACTAATAGCATAAAACTTTATGGTAGGATTGTAATAACACAATATCAGAATGCCTTCAAGCCCATTTTACAAGCTGTGTCATCGACCAGCTGGCGCTTGAGGCCCTTGGTGAACGGATCCGCCAGGTTCTCCTGACTCCGAACATCAATCACTGCAATGGCACCTCTCTTGATGAGATCGTTCACTGTCCTGTGCTTCAACTGCATAGTTTTCTTCTTCCCATTGAAGAGATCATTCGATGCCACCGCAGTAGTCGCCTGGTTGTCGCAGTATATCAAAATTGCCGGTATCTGTGCCCCAACCACTGGAAGATTATACATGAGCTCCCGAAGCCACTCTGCTTCATCTGCTGCGGTATCAAGTGCAAAGAACTCAGATTCTATAGATGATCGCGAGAGCATAGTCTGCTTCTTCGACTTTCACGATATAGCAGCTCCACCCATAGTGAATATGAATCCACCTGTGGACCTCTCGCTCTCTAATTATGAGCACCAACTAGCATCACTGAAGCCTTCCACTACCGGCGGATCTCCGCTGTAGTGTAGTGCATATGTCTGAGTCTTCTTGAGATATCTCATAACCCGTTTTACAGCTTTCCAGTGCTCAATACCTGGATTGCTCGTGAAACGATTCAGCATTCCCACGGCAAAAGCTATGTCAGGCCTTGTGGCAGTAGTGGCATACATCAAACTCCTGATTATGCTTGCATACTCCAGCTGCCTAACGCTTTCCTTCGAGTTTGGCTCCAGCTTCTGATCACCCCGGTACGGCATATCAACTAAAGGAAGATCATGATACCCGTATCGAGTGAGCATCTTCTCAATGTAATGAGATTATGAAAGCGCTAATCCAGTGTCTGTCCGGATGATCTTGAGTTCCAAGATAACATCAGCATCCCCTAAGTCCTTCATACTGAACTTCGTCGAGAGAAACTTTTTTGTCTCCGTGACACAGCTTATATCCGTACCTAGGATTAGCATGTCGTCCACGTATAGACAAACGATGACTCCTCTTCCATCAGCAAACTTCGTATAGACGCACTTGTCTGTTTCACTGACCCTGTAGCCATTTGACCTTATGACTTTGTCAAACTTCTCATGCCATATTTTGGGAGCTTGTTTTAAATCGTACAGAGATTTTACCAACTTGCAGACTTTGTCTTCAAGACCTTTGACGACAAACCCTTCTGGTTGTTGCATGTAAATCTCTTCGGTCAGCTCGCCATTCAGGAATGCTGTTTTCACATCCATCTGATGTATCACCATTTTATGTATCGCTGCGAGAGCAATCAACATTCTGATGGTGGTCATCCGGGCTACTGGAGCATACGTGTCAAAGTAGTCGATCCCCTGCTTCTAAGAAAACCCTTTTGCCACTAGCCTGGCCTTAAACTTGTCAATGGTTCCATCATCTTTCATCTTCTTCTTGAAGATACACTTGCATCCGATAGGTTTTGCTCCTTCAGGTAGATCAACCAATACCCAAGTGTTATTGGAGGTGATTGATTCAATTTTATTGTCTATCGCCTCCTTCCAGAAAACAACATCTCTGGTCTTCATTGCCTCATCATAGGTAAGCAGATCTGCTTCCACATGATAGGTGACGAAGTTATCTCCTAAGTTCTTCGGCCTCCTTGCTCGTTTCGACGATGGCTCAGCGAGTTCTGGTTCAATCGTTGTCTTCTTAGTAGCAATTTCATCTTGGACAACTGGCTCATTGAAGATCTCAGTCACCTTTGCACCTACATCATTCTCCGAAATGTCCGTTAGAACAATATTCTTGTGCCTTATAAACTTGTCTTCAAAATATTCAACATCGCAAGATTCGATGATATGATTTGACTCAATATCAAGAAATCTTCGAGCATCACTCTTCTCGGCATAAACCAAGACGATCATCTTCGTAGTCCTTGTCCCCAGGTTCTAAATCTTCAAATCTGGGAGCCTTCACATAGGCCAGACACCCCCACACTCGAATGACATTCAAGTTAGGTCTGACTTTGAACCAGAGTTCATGAGGAGTTACGTCCGAAGTTGCATATGGCACTCTATTTAGAATAAAAGTGGCCGTCAATGCAGCTTCTCGCCAGTAGCATTTAGGAAGACCCGCAGTTAGCAGCATTGAGTTCATCATTTCTGTCAACATTCTGTTCTTCCTTTCCGCTACTCCGTTAGAATGAGGAGAATACGTAGCAGCAGTCTCGTTTATGATTCCATGTTCTTTACAGAACAATGTGAATTCATGAGATCGATACTCTCCGCCTCGATCACTTCTTATCCTCTTGAGTTGTTGTCCAGTTTGTCGTTCAGCCTCGGCCCTGAACTCCTTAAACTTTTCGATGCTTCGTCTTTAGACTTGAGCAAGTAGACAAATGCGTACTTTGAGAAGTTATCGATGAAGGTTATGAAATACTTTATCCCGGCTTTTGTAGAGAATTGCTTGAAGTCACAGATATCGGAGTACACCAACTCCAGAAGATCTGTGCTTTGATTGACCCGATGAAAGAGTTTTCTTGTGATCTTTGTCTGAGCACATACTTCACACTTCTCTACCTTACCCCCACATTTGGAGATAAGTCCTAGACTGGACATTTTGTTAATTCTTTTACAGTGAACATGTCCTAGCCTGTTATGCCACAACTCAAGAGAATAATCAGAACGAGTGATTGCATTGATTACATTTGACTCGTTTACAAGCTGAATTTTGAATAGCCCTTCAGTTTGAAAAGCTTTTTCGAAGTATGTTCCCTTCTTGGACATCACCATCTGGCCAGCATTGATGTCCATCCTCAAGCCTGCGTTGCTAAGCAGGCTTCCAGAGATCAGGTTCTTTGCAATCACCAGAACGTGCTTCACACCTTGAAGCGTCAGAGTGTTCCCGGATGTGAGTTTCAGCTCCACAGTTCCGACCCCCAGAACTTCAGCTTGGGCTTGGTTCGCCATGATAACTTTCTCAGAAGTTGGCTGGTATGTGACGAACCATTCCTTGCCAGAGCAGACATGGCAGGTCGTACCAGTGTCTATCCACCAGTCAAAGTCAGCCCCCACAGCTGTGACCTGAGCAATCATAGCAACAATATTAGAAACCATGAAAACCTTGCTAGGCTCACCCTGCTCAGCTTGTTTGGGCTTGGATTTGCATTCACTCTTTTAGTGGCCCTTCTTGCCACAGTTGAAGCAAGTCACGTGGGACTTGGACTTATGTTGCTTGAATGAAGGACCCTTTACTTTCAGATTAGTGGAGTCCTTCTTCTTGTGATGAGAAGCCACCTGCTTTCTCTTGAACTCTCTTGTCTGTACCAAGTTGGCCTTAGCTAGTTGGTTTGACAGAGAGTCTATCTTCTGTTGAGATCGTATTTTATCCTCAACGTGGATCTCTTGTAGGAGATCTTCCAAGCTAATGTCCAGCTTCTTTCGATGCATTCTAGCATAGAAGTTGCTCCAACCAGCAGGAAGTTTCGAGACTATCCCTCCAACGACAAACTTGTCGACGAGGGGCATCTTTTCGTCATCTAACTTCTGGCACAACTTTAGGAATTCCTTTACTTTAGGTAGCATCGCCATCTCGTCTTCGAAGCGCCACTTGTGGTACTTCTCGATGATGAAGATTTTGGACCTGTTCTCATCATCTTCATATAGCTTCCCCAAAGAATCCCAGATCTCTTTGGCCTTCACCTTCTTAGAATATGACTCTGCCAGAGAGTTTTCCATAGAATTGAGAATCAGCAGTTTACATATGCTGTTTTCTCTCTTCCATTTGCTATGCTTGACGAGTGCAGCAACAATAGCATCGGTAGTTCCTCCTTCTGGAATCGTCGGTTTATCCTCAATCAACACATGTTCTACGTCCACGAGTTGAAGATTAAGGGTGACCTTCCTCTTCCAGATTTGGAAATGTTCTCCGTCGAATTTCTCCAACTTGTTAAAGCTGGTATCGATGAGAGAAGCACGAGAGTTCTCCATCTACCAGGATCTTGCTTTAAGATTGTTAGTCCCGGGGCTTGATCAAAGATGGTAGACTCGATGTCGAGATTAGAGGTTCAACAAATGTTCACCTTCTGATTATTCTCGAGATCCAAGAGGAACTCTATAATATGAATCTGATTACAAAAGCAACAATAATCAAAAAGTAAATCTTACGTTCTTCCTTGCAATCGCAGTTGCAGATGGACAGAACTGAGTTACAACTCAGGTGAAGGAGAAAAAAGAAGAAGAGGAAAGGTTCTTGCTGGGGTGATAAAGATCACCGTTGCTCAAAGTAAGATTCGTCCCACCACGATCTGCTTTCAGGAACCAGCAAGTTCATGAAGAACTTCTGAAACGCTCGTAAGTCAAAATTTGAGACTTGAACGGGCTTTCTGGACTTTACAGACTCCCTTAACTCTCTTCTTGGTGCATCATTCAAAGGAGGCCAAGGGGCTCTATTTACAGAGTGGAGTTGAGACTTCACCTCTTCTCCTATCCGATGTGGGCTAAAATACCAATACTCAAAAATAGAGTTTGATATTTTAGATCATCCCACAATCAGCATAAAAGTGTGCCAGTCCACGCCTTTAACGCCCCAGAACCAGAATACTGGAGAGCGGGAGCGTACATAGCCAGCTACGTATATTGAAGTACAACCCACCTCGCTATACAGTCACGGCTGTCTAGACACATGAGGGTTTAAATACAAGCCAACAGTCTTCTATGGTCATGAACAAGCCTATTGTCTCAATCTCAAGCAAGCAATAATAGTTACAAGATGTCAGAGCACCAAATATATAATAGCAAGGCGTCCCATACATTAAATATTCGGATGATCATGAAGCTAGTCGTACAAAATGTTAGGACTAGCAAGAGTTTTAGTCATACATGATCAACCCTAGGATTTGTCAATCATGTTACAGCCCGTAGGCAGACATTAAATAAAGGTGCTATACGAGCTAACACGTGCTCGCCGGCTAAACGACTCAAAAGAATAATTTTTACAATAAAGTGGAAGGACAAAAAGAAACCCATTCGTTGCCAAGGTTACGCCTGGTGGTCACCATCTGGCTGGAAGACAGGTGGTTCCTCTGGTACTGCTCCGAAATCTGGCCATACAAAATCAGCTGGGTCAGACCCCAGAAAGAGCAAGTGCCGCAAAGGAGGCTTCACTTAGGAACTAAAACCAACATATCATAATAGAATATTAAAGATAATAAATAAAGAACTGATAATAATAGAGATAACAACAGTAAATTGAGTACGAGGAAACCATTCAAGTAGCCAGGTCACAACCCTTAAACCAAACAAGGACCGGGGTTGCAGCCCTTCACCTGAATAGAAACCCGTCTCAAATACTATTGGTAAGGTAACAAGACAATAAACGAAGAGAGGACACAGAACTGCTCCGGGAGCCAGGTTACAACCCTTAAACCAAATAAGGACCGAGGTTGTAATCCTTCGTCTGAACAGAACTGGACCACTGATCTTTATTGTTAAGGCCAGTATGAATAATTAATCATACTGTTAAAGTGAAGTAAAACATGACGAGCATGGCATAGGGTGCAATAAGACAATAAACGAAGAGAGGACACAGAACTGCTCCGGGAGCCAGGTTATAACCCTTAAACCAAACAAGGATCGGGATTGTAACCCTTCGCCTGAACAGAACTGGACCCCTGATCTTTATTGTGAAGGCCAGGCATAGTAAGCAGGATGATATATGATAAGATAACCATGGAACTATTTAGATAGCCAAGTTACAACCCTTAAACCAAACAAGGACCGAGGTTGTAACCCTTCATCTGAACAGAACCTGTTATCCCATCTTTTATCGATACAAAATCATGTCATGATACAATCTTGTACAAGATCATGACAAACTAGGCTGGGCTGGGCTCCATCCAATCAATCACGGCCAAGCAATAAGTACGGCTTGATACTTTAACTAACTAGGGTTATCACAGTCCTAGTTACTAGGAAGATGCAATGAGATTATCCCAACAGCCACAAGCCCTGCAGACCATCCGGTTATCCGGGTCGAATGCCCATTTATGAAGGGTGCACCACATGACTGTGTGCTGGAAATGTGCCCTACTCGTCGGTAGGCTATAAGTCCACTTAATACGCCCAGATAACGGGATTGCCTGTAGCTGGAAATCTCTTCATGTCTACTGAATTATTCTAGTTTATTATCCTTAGTCAATTACTGTAGGTATCCCTGACCGTGGTACTCAGGAATCTCTATCCTATATATGATGCAAGACAGTACTGATTTATTTGTACAAACGTAATTACCCACGGTATCTAAGTCATTCATATTTGTCATGTCAGGCTAGCTGTCATAACAGCATGTCGTGATATCATGTTAGTTCACTTATCAAGAGTGCGCTATAACAGGCCACTATCGTGTTCATAGAACGTACCAGACCCTACATAGCAGAAGCATAAAGATGACATTTAATTAATAATAATAATAATAACAAAAGGACCAGGCTAGATGGAGCCATGCGGCTAAGGAAAGAAACTTATACGGTGGTGGGGAGGCAGTGCCATGCGGCTGGAAAGCAAAGCAGGGCTCATGCGGCAGCGGGGAGCGCAGGCGCATGCGACTTGAACCAATAAGTCCATGCGGCTGGAACTGCGCGCTTATGCGGCTAAGTGGAAGATGAGTATATGTGGCTAGAACGGGAGCAGCGCCATGTGGCTGGAAAGGTAAGGTGGGCCCATGCGGCTGGACCAACAAGTCTATGCGGCTAAGGGTAGCCTCGGTCTTATGCGGCTGAGAAAGGATCGGGTCTTATGCGGCTGCAAGAAATGACTTTATGCGGCTGGAAATGATTAAGTCCATGCGGCTAAGTTCAAGTGGAGTCCTAAGCGACTGAACGACGAGTGGGTCATATGAGGCTGCAAGTTGTCCGAGCCTTATGCGGCTGCAGGAAGTTATGCGCCATGTGGCCAAGGGTGTTCGGGTCTCATGCGGCCAGAAAGAATGGAGGCCTTTATGCGGCTGCAGGATTAAGGTCCATATGGCTGACAGAAACTTGCCGCATGAATGTTCATGCGGTCAAGTACTTGTCATGCGGCCAAGAACTGATCATCTTCTCCATTATTCCGAGAAGGATAACCATGAAGTCCATAGCTTCCAAGTTCCGTAATTCCATCATCCAGAGCCCAAATCCGAACTTCCATAGGTCAAAATGGGACAGAACGAAATTCTCTACAACATAAAACCATCAAAACTTGGAAATAACAATGTTAAGTAGATCAAAACCTAAGAAATCCAAAATACTATAAACTTAGATCTACACAAATTGAACCATAGAAATTAGAAATTCTAAGTACTAAAGTGTGTTAGAATCTCAATAGGAAGAGAATAGAACAATAAAAACGAAGTTCCTCCATGAAGCAAGCTACACTTGCCTAAGCTCTCTCTCTCTCTCTCTCCTCTCTCTCTCTCTCTCTCTCTCTCTCTTTCTCCTGGTGGTTGAAGAAGTAATGGTGGAGAAGAAGAAGTAAATGAAGAGAGAGAATGAGGGGAATGGGTTAAATAAGGAGGGTGGAGGTAGGTAGGAGGGTTCACCTTTGGTTCATGATGAACCAAAGCAAACCAATCCAGGCCGAACCAACCCAAGAATAAACCAATCAATAAAATGCTAGAATAAATCAAGCAGGGAGACATGCAATACGGGTCAAATTATGTATACATATTTCAAAACACGTAATACAAACTATAGGCATTACAACTCTACCCACCTTAAAAGAATTTCGTTCTCGGAATTTAATTAAGAGGCTAGAGGGACAAGAACAAGCTATATTATTCACAGGCAAGCTATACCAATCAAGCAATCAAGTAATTATTCATGCAAGCAAGGAATCAAATGCATGAGGCATAAGAAAGATATTATACCTCACGAGTCAAACAGGTCGGAATATCGCGATCGGATATCATCCTCACGCTCCCACGTTGACTCACCCAAAGAGTGATGACCCCAAGCAACACGGACTAAATTAATAGTCTTGTTCTTGAGTGTCTTCTCTCTTCGGTCCAATATAGACACGGGCCTCTTCTCATACGAAAGGTTGGTACCAACAACCAATTCTGAATGATCCAGGATGTGGCTCGGGTCCGGGATATACCGTCATAATTGGGATACATGGAACACGTCATACACCTCACGTAGCGACGGTGGAAGAGCGAGACGATAGAATACATCACCTACTCGCTCCAGAATGTCGAACGGCCCTATATACCTAGGACTAAGCTTTTCCCGCACGCCGAAATGAATGACGCCACGGTTAGACGAAATCCTCAGGAATATATGGTCGCCAACAGAAAACTCAAGAGGGTGCCGATGAGAATCGGCCCAATGACGCTGGCGATCTTGGGCAACTCGAAGATGATCTCTGACTCTCCTGACCACCTCAACGGTCTGAGCAATCATTTCCGGACCAAGCATCTGCCTCTCTCCAACATCATCCCAGGCTAGCGGGTATCTACACTTCCTACCATACAGTGCCTCGAACGGTGCCATCTGGATGCTGGCCTGAAAACTGTTGTTGTACGAGAACTCCACCATGTGCAGGTGATCTTCCCACGAACCACCAAAGTCGAGTGTGCAAGATCTCAACATATCCTCAAGAGTCTGGATCGTGCGCTCTGACTGGCCATCTGTCTGCGGATGATATGCTGAGTTGAACTGGAGGTAACTTTCCAAACTCTCTTGCAGGCTACGCTAAAAGTACGATGTGAATCTCGAATCTCTGTCCGAGGTGATACTGACTGGTACTCCGTTAAGTCTGACTATCTGCCTGAGGTACATCTCTGCTAGCTGAACCGTCGACTGACCAACTCTGAACGGGAGAAAGTGGGCCACTTTTGTGAGCATGTCTATGACAACCTAAATAGCGTCTCTGCCTATCGGGGATCTAGGCAATCCAGTCACAAAATCCATCGTTATATGCTCCCATTTCCATTCTAGAATTGGCAATGGTTGAAGTAGTCCAGCTGGTCTCTGATGTTCAGCTTTAACTTGTTGGCAAACCAAACATCGAGAGACAAACCGGGCTATCTCCCTATTTATGCCATTCCACCAAAAGTGCTGACGGATATCACGATACATCTTCGTACCGCCGGGATGGATGGAATATTAAAAACTGTGAGCTTCTGCCATGATCTCCTGTCTGATATCTCCACTGGATACACAAAGATGCTTACCATATCGAAGTGTACCATCTTCATGGATACATAACTCTGGTCTTCGTCCTGCCTCACACTCTGCTCTGAGTCACTGAAGCTTGGAATCTGCTGACTGCGCCATCCGGATCCTCTCGACTATGCTGGACTAAACTTGCATACTGGCCATCAATGCCATACTGGAAGGGAGAACAACTTCTATACCCATCTTCTGAAGATCTGCTAACAGTTCTGGTTGTGCTGTTAGGAAATAAACTCCGGCTCTCCTGCTCAATGCATCTGCAACGACGTTGGCCTTCCCTGGGTAATACTACAAGTTGATATCATAATCCACAAGAAGCTCCAGCCATCTCCTCTGACGCATGTTAAGATCCTTCTGGGTGAAAACATACTTCAGGCCCTTGTGGTCGATGAAAATCTCCACCCTATCTCCGTACAAGTAGTGCCTCCACAACTTAAGTGCAAACACTACTGCTGCCAGCTCCAAGTCATGGGTTGGGTAATTCCTCTCATGATCACGAAGTTGTCTTGACGCATAAGCTATTACCTTCCCATGCTACATCAGAACACATCCTAAACCTCTGCCTGAAGCATCACAATACACTGAGAATCCTCCGGTTCCATCTGGAAGCGTGAGAATAGGAGCCGTCATCAAGTCTCGCTTCAACCTCTCAAAAGAATCCTGGCACTCTGCTGTCCAAGCAAACTGCACATCCTTGCGGGTCAACTGGGTCAATGGTGCTAAAATTCGAGCAAAGTGTGAAATAAATTGCCGGTAGTAGCCGGCCAAGCCAAGAAAACTGCGAATTTCTACCATTGTGCTAGGAACCGACCACGTTTCAATAGCCACGATCTTCTGGGGATCCACTTCTACTCCTCCTCTGGTGATGATATGACCCAAGTATGAAATGCGATCGAGCCAGAACTCGTATTTACTAAACTTGGCATACAACTGGTGCTCCCTGAGAATCTGGAGGACGATTCTGAGATGTTGCTCATGCTCCGCTTCACTCTTACTGTAGACCAGGATGTCGTCTAGGAACACAATCACGAATTGATCCAAATAAGGCATAAATATATGATTCATGAGGTCCATGAATACAGTCGGCGCATTAGTTGCTCCAAATGACATCACAAGGAACTCCTAATGTCCATACCTAGATCTGAAAGCTGTCTTCGGGATGTCCTGCTCTCTGACTCTGATCTGATGGTATTCTAACCGCAAGTCGATCTTCGAGAATACTGCTGCCCCCTTGAGTTGATCAAACAAGTCATCTATCCTCGGGAGAGGGTATCTGTTCTTGATTATCACCGAGTTCAAGGTACGATAATCTACACATAATCTGGACGTACCATCCTTCTTTTTCACAAGAAGCATCGGGGCTCCCCAAGGCGATCCACTAGCACGAATGAACCCTTGGTTCTGAGTTCTTCAATCATCTTGTACAATATCTCTAGCTCTGACGGCGCCATCCTGTAGACTCTCTCTGACACTGGAGTTGTCCCGGGAATCAAGTCGATAGTTAACTCGATCTCTCGCTCTGGCGGCATCCCTGGAAGCTCTTCTGGGAAAACATCTGGAAACTCTTCGACTATACGAGGTAACTGTACTGCTGCTACTGCCATCCGCAACACTGGATGAGAAGGTTCAACTTCGCCTCGGGAGAAGAAAAACTCTGGTTCACCTGGAATGCTAAAAATAACCCTGCCAATGTGGCAGTCTATCCTAGCATACTGGTCCCTTAACCAATCCATCCCTAATACCACCTCATAATCGGCCATCGGGAACTCTATCAATCTAGCGGGAAACTCTCTACCGCTAACTACGATCCGACACGAGGAAAATACAATATCTACTCCCACAAGTCCGTTACCAGTAAATATATTGAGCCTTACTGATAATGACTCGGACTCCAGTCCTACCCGTGTCTCAAATCGTGCAGACATAAATGATTACGATGCACCAGAGTCAAATAATACTGAAGCTGGAAAGGTGTTGACGAGAATAGTACCTGCTACTACCTCACCGGGTGCTATTCCTTCTTCTCCCATGGTCAAAGCCAGCACTTGACCATGTCCTCTGGGTGTGGGTCCCCTCTGCTAAAATTTCCTCTACCTGCTCTGGAAAAGGGCTTGGGCTTGGGCATACTGCTGCGGTCTCTGCTGTTGGAATGCCTGGGCCTGCGTCGGCAACGACCTCGGAAACGGGTACTGCAGCTGCTGCTGCTGGACTAGTGCTGGTCCTCCAACCGAAGGACTAGAGAAGGCCGATGAACTCCCCCTGTTTGGGCAGTTCCTAACCCTGTGGTCCGGGGCACCACAAACCCTGTGCTCTACGACACTCTGGTACCACATGCCCTGGCTTCCCGCAGTGTAAACATCCCACTGCAGAAGACTGCTTCTGCTTCTGCTGCTGAGGGTACGTCGAGGTGGAATGCTTGTTTCGATTAACAAAATGCCTTGGAGGAATTGGCTTTTAAAAACAAAAACAAGAAGAAAAGTACGAAAAGTACAAATTTGATTCTGGGAAAGTACTGTTATGGAAGTCTGATTCGTAAACGATCACTTTGTTCCTTGGACCATATGATGATGATGAAGATCACTGCTTGAAGTAGAACAACTTGGAAGAACTAATGCACCAGAAAGGTATCGACGCACTTAGGCACTGATGGCGAGGCCGAATGCTTTCCTGCTTTGCTTCACTTTGTTCTGGAAGAAAAGTTGAAGAAGGATGCTCTAGAGAATCAAAATCTCGAAGCTCTGATCTCTGTATTCTCTCCTGTCTCTCACTGTCTGTCCGTGTGTATGAGAAAAATGAGTCTATTTATAGACTGGGGCTTTCCTGCGTAAAAGAGCATCAACATCTGTCTTTATGCTAACAACTGCCCTCCACGATCAGAATCATCCTCTGTATATGCTGACACGTGTCCCATCATTTCAGTAAGAATAGGATACATGTATACATGTTCTTCGAAATAGGTGGCATGAAGACCACGCAGGCACACCACGTTCCAAACTGGCCAGAACGAATCGGGCATAAAAAGATGAGCGTAAACTAGCTCTGTCATAGGTTTCCAGCGTAAAGTGGTTATCGAATAACCTTGAGCGTAAAATGGCTCAAATAGACTTCACGCACACATTATTTCTTATGTGCGTAAGGACTCATGTAAAACTCCGTGCGTAAAAGAAACCATTCAGTGAGCGTAAAGTAGCTCGATCTCTATAAACGACAACAATGGTCTTTGAATGAGACAAATTCCATTGAATCCTGTGGTAAATGCCATCATTGATATCTTCATGTCAAAGTCTGTATTAAATGCGAGATTTGATAGCTTTTGTCCAGCGTGAAAGAGGCTGCTCAGTCCTTGGCGTAAAATCACCGGTGTATACCCAAGCGTAAAAAGGTCAATCTGCTTAGGCGTAATACAATTAGCCTTGTCTTGGGCGTAAAGAAATTATCCGCTCTGTTAGGAGTAAAGCGGGCCACTTATGAATGAGATGACTCTTTCTTTGAAGCACTTTTTACGCTCCTACAAGACCCCCTTCAAAGTTTTCAAATGTCTCCAAAATTTGAAACACTTTGAACAGAAGCGTAAAAGTTGAGATTTGCTGAGCGCAAAATTCGGGATACGCAACAGTCATCTGCGTAAGGGCGGGGATGTCCAACAGTCAGCGTAAAGTTTAAGAGAGAAAAATAATGTTGGTCAACACTTTAATCGTCATAATAAATTTTCTTCTTCGTAACTTTCAAATGTATCTTCATCTTCCCGAGTGAGCGATTTCCAATGAGGAATGTGAAGAGTCATTTTAATTTGTATAAATAAGGACAAACTCTTTACTCTTAATATTCATCCTCATAGTTGATATGGCGCCAAAGAAAGAGCCAATTGTGGAGGGTGCCTCGGTTGCCAGGCTTAACCTCGAGATAGAGAACGAGCGAGCGCAAAATCTTCTAAAGTGCTTTGGGCTGACTCCAGCAGTCTTCAGTCGTATTGATGGTGGTCCTTCAACTGCATACGAGGGACCGGGTGACGCAGAAGCATTCCTTTGTCTGATGCGTCGCTCTGGGATTCGCAGTATGCGTGAGTTGGGTGCATCCCTTTGTCAACCCAAAGAATAATAATATTCTGTGTACTGCGACTTTTATATGTAGGGATCCGCTTCCATCCTTTATAAATAAAATATTTGATGTTTTAACCCCATTTATGAACGCACATTTGTTTATGCACTTCTGTTGACTGCTTTCGTGATTGTTGATTCCCAAGAAACAAACCAACACGTGGTGTCTATCTTATGGTTACAAGATCCTTTAAATAAGATCTTCTCCCGAAATAGACTCATCTTAATAACTTCTTCAGTCTTTATAAATAGCCGAGAATGTTTCATGTATTCTCATGCTCATCCTCCTGAAGATAGCTTTCTGCGATGTTGTTCTTCAAATAAGAGATGGCGGAGCTTTTCAACGTTGTTCCTTTGCATGGCCGATCATTAGGCGTAGATTCAACCATCATTAGAGCCAAACCTTTCGACTCAAATGGCAAGTTTGACCGTAAGTAAATACCTGTCTTCGAATTTCTTGTTTTTGAAAACGGCTATTTTACGAGCGTAAGGCCTTGCTGAAGTACTGGCGTAAAAGCCTTGTTTGAAGCACTGGCGTAAAAGTCGTGCTGAAGCACTGGCGTAAAAAGCCTTGTCATATCACTGGCGTAAAAGCCTTCGTGAAGTGCCGGCGTAAAAGCCTTGCTGAAGCAAATGGCGTGAAAGCCTTTATGAAGCACTGGCGTAAAAAGCCTTGCTGAAACACCGGCGTAAAAGCCTTGCCATCTGTCTTTAGTTAGCGTTCAATACGCATTTGATGACACTTTTTCTTCTTTGTTTTCTGCAGAAGCCTGGCTGAAGAGCTTTTTCAGAACTGGCATTGGTGACTTCGACGCTGTGGAGAGCGTTCTTCTGACATCAACATCAGGGAGCTCATGCGCTTTTGACGCGCAAATCAAACAACTCAGAACTCTTCGTGAGATGGAAGGGTCTTCCTCCGTTGGTAGGAAGAGCCTTTATACACGGAGAGTTGGACGGTGGAGTCAACTCTACCCCGAGGGATCGGGTAGTAGAGTTCCTTTCACGGCAGAACTAGGAATCGTATCCCAATGCTGGATACGTTCCTATCTCCTTTGAGGTGCTGCCCCTAATCCACCAGTTGTATTGGCAGCAACACGCCTTCGGGCTGCCCTACTCTGGGGTTCTCCTCTCGTCTGAGAGATAAGACCAGAGTTTGTTTCCTGCTGTTCCGGTTACCACTGGGGCTCAGACAGTCAGGAACTGCCACCAACAACGAACCCGCCAAAGAAGATCAAAGAGGAAATAGATCTCTATTAGGTTTATTGTTTGGTGTATAGAATGAAAATCCAAGATATAATAGATTTCCATTGTAAAGAAAAGTCTAAGAAATGTAATAGACTTTTATGATGGTATGGGAAATGATGATTCTTCTATGATCAATGATTTGTATCTATCTGGATGTAATATGGGCATGATAGATAAATAAAATCTTATTTTCTGTTTTAGAGTATATGATACTATCAAAGGTAATATGGACATAATAGCATATATGAACTCAAAAGAAAATTAGATTAATATCTATGCAGAGGTCCAAAATAGAAGTGATAGATAGGAAAAAGGAAGTAGGTTTAATATTTATTCAGAGGTCATGGAAACATGATAAATAGCAAATCCCAACTTCTAATCAATCGATAAAATAGAAGGTGTAGAATCCCTTTCCCTGGAAATGAGGAGTCAGTTTAACCAAACATTGGCAGCTAGGGATTAGGAAGGCGGGTGTTATGAGCGTAAATGTCAAGGTGGTGGAGGTTTCAGCGTGTTTCTTGGAAACAGAGGATGAATCAGCGTGTTTTTTGGGGACAGAAAGAACGATTCAATTCCATAATTAAATGGATGAACCTAGTAATATGAACGAATGGGTCTTTTCGGAAATGAGAAGTTGTTTTCAATTTCAGAGACCAGTTCATTAATAATCCTCTTCTATAAATAGACGGGAACTCTCTGTAACCTTTTCATTCCCATTTCTACTCCTCAATTAAGAATGTCTTCTGAGGATGCACAGCAAAAGAATAAAGTCTCTAGGGACATCGAGGACGTCACTGAGACATGCCCCGTTGAGCCAATAGTGACGAGCCCGACTGAAGTAGGCAACAGTTCTTCTACGCCCAAGTCGCCCCAGGACATTCTTGCTTTTCTAGTAGAGCCCGGGAAAACTCCTGAAGAAGAAGCATTGAGGATGGTTGTCTGCCAATTTTTATGGGTTCAGGAAACGATGCCTTCTCTGCATTGGCTGACTATGTATTCAATAAGGAAGGGAGTGGCCCTCGTCCTTAATCTTTTATTTTGAACAAAAATAATAAAAGAAGTTTTATTTTTGTCCTGTCTCTTTTTTTTCTTTTTATACATAGTATTTCTTGAGAAATTTGCCATTGATCGGCAGCATGAGTAGATCTCCATTGGGTTTTGACAACCGGTAAGCACCATTAGAGAACACGGACTCAATCACATACGGGCCTTCCCATTTTGCTTGGAACTTCCCTTTGCTCTTGTGAGTCATCACCATTGGCCTTCGGACAGCCAACACAAGTTCGTCAATTTTGAATACCCTCTCTTTGACTTTACGATTGAAAGTTCGAGATATACGGGCTTGATATAGCTCAATATGCTGTTGTGCTTGAAGACGCTTCTCGTCCAATCCTTCAAGTTCTTGGAGGCGTAAGCGATCATTATTCTCTGTAGTTAGCTCATTAGCAATAGCGATTCGGAGAGAAGGGATCTGGATTTCCAATGGGAGGACAGCTTCGCAACCATAAACCAGTGAAAATGGTGTAAAACCAGTAGGAGTTCGGACTGTTGTTCGGTATGCCCATAAACATTCTCCAAGCTTCTCATTCCAATCTCTTTTATTAGAAGAGACAAACTTTTTGAGAAATTTGATGATCGTTTTGTTGAAGGCTTCAGCTAAACCATTAGCAGCCGGATTATAAGCCGTAGAAGCCAGATTTTGAATTCGGTTCTTGTCACAGAACCGATAAAATGCCTGACTGGCAAATTGTGGTCCATTGTCATGAATTATTCGTCGAGGAATCCAGAAAATGATAAATGACATGATGTTTAATGAAGCTGACTACATTAGATGTCTTTACTTCAACAAGTGGAACTACTTCTGCCCACTTTGAAAAGTAATCGGTTATAGCTAGTATAAACCGATGTCCTTTGACAGAAGGGGGGTTAATAGGACCAATAATGTCCATACCCCAAGCTTCGAAAGGCCAAAAGGCTGCTGTAGGATATAGAAATTCAGAAGGTTGATGAATAAAGTCTGCGTGAATCTGGCATGCTTTACATCTTCTGGCATAGTCTACAGCATCTGCTATCATAGAGGGCCAATAATACCCCATTCTTCGAATACGATCTTGCAACTTTGGACCCGGTTGATGGGCACCACAGACACCATCATGAGCCTCACGCAGTGTTTGTTTGGCTTCGCTTTCTGAAAGACAACGCAGCAAGAGTCCGTCATATGAACACCGATATAGCATATGTAAAGACGGATCGTAATAGAATCGAAATGATCGTCTTTTAATTGATATAGCTTCTTTAGGATCTTCAGGCAAAATTCCATGAACTGTATAATCAATAAATGGTGTTCTCCAATCTTTCTGCTAGGAACTTGCCTCTGTAACATAACTTTGTTCGATATGCAGATTACTCTTCACACAGAACAAATCTCGATCTAACAAGGTAATTGTATTTTGCCTTCGGATCGGGACAGCCAAATCTGCAGCTAAGCTGGCAAGAGCGTCAGCTTCTATATTCTGAGAACGTGGTACAAATTCAATAAAGAATCCTTTGAATAAAAGGACCAACTCGACTACGACCTGATGATAAGGGATGAGATCAGGATTTCTGACTTCATACGTCCCTCTAACTTGATTGACGATCAATTGTGAATCTTCATAAGCTTCTAGGAATCCGATATCCAATTGTTTTGCTACTTGGAGACCAATCAATAGAGCATTATATTCAGCTACATTGTTAGAGCACGGCTCATTAAGAGAATAGGCACGGTATATAACCATTTTGTCAGGAGAAATCAAGACAATTCCCACCCCAGAGACAATATTGCCTTTAGGTCCCACTCGTGATGCTCCATCAAAATATAATTGCCATATGTTATTTTTCAAAGCCATGTTGCAATCCACTACTTCGTCTGGAATGTCTTCATATAACTTCGAAGTTTCAGGTACAGGGTGAGCAGCTAAAAAATCAGCTAATGCTTGGCCCTTTACTGATTTTTGAGGCACATAGACCATGTCATAAGGAGTGAGCAACATTGCCCAGGTAGCTAACCTGGAATTAAGAATGCTCGGTTTCCTCATCAATACCCGAATGGAATTTATTCTGGAGATAACATGGATAGTCTGTCCAGTGACATAGTGCCTTATCTTTTGGACGGCAAAAACCAAAGCTAGACATTCCTTTTCTACAGGAGTATATCTGTGTTCAGCTCCTACCATCGTTCTGCTCAGATAATATATCGCTTGTTCATGACCCATATCGCTTTTTTGTGCCAGAAGAGCGCCAACTGAATGATCTAAGGCTCGAACGTACAGCAAAAATGGTCTTCCTATCACCGGAGGTACCAGAACAGGTGGGTTTGTAAGATATTGTTTAATGTCATTGAAGGCATTTTGACATGCTTCATCCCAGACAAAAGATACTCCTTTCTTTAATAGACGGGAGAAAGGTTGACATCTCCCGGAAAGATTAGATATAAATCTTCTAATATAAGCAATACGGCCCTGGAAGCCACGGAGTTCTTTCAGATTACGAGGAGGGCGCATTTCAAGAATTGCTTTAACCTTATCAGGATCAACATGGATACCCTGAGAGGTAATGACAAATCCTAAAAACTTGCCACTGGACACCCCTAAGAAAGATTTAGTAGGGTTCATTTTCAATTGATGTTGACGCATTAATTCAAAACTGTCTTCAAGTCTTGAATGTGATCATTCTTTGATCGACTTTTAACAGCAATGTCATCTACGTAGCATTCAACTGTTTTCCGTAGATGTTCTTGAAAGATATTGCTCATAGCCCGTTGATATGTGGCACCGGCATTTTTAAGACCAAACGGCATAACCGTATAGCAGAAAACCCCAAGGGGTATTCGAAAAGATGTATGCTTCTCATCTTCTGGATGCATCTTGATCTGATTGTATCCTGAGAATCCGTCCATGAAAGACATACGTTCAAAATCGCATGTATTGTCTATCATGACATCAGTAATGGGAAGTGGAAATTTGTCCTTTGGACAAGCTGTATTAAGATCTCGGTAATCTATACAAACTCGGACTTTTTCGTTCTTCTTCATAACAGGAACGATATTGGCCACCCAATCAGGGTGTTGTTCTTCACGAACGAAACCACAAGTGATCAGCTTTTTGACTTCTGCTTCAATTGCATCCATCATATCTGGTCTAAAGCACCGTTGCTGTTGTTTTACAGGTTTGACGTTAGGCAAAATGTTAAGTTTATGAGTAGCAACTTTAGGATCTAGTCCTGGCATATCCTCATAACTCTATGCAAAGATGTCAATATAATCTTTGATAAGTTTTGTCAATTCTTCCTTTTCATTTTCAGAAAGATTCTTACTGATGAATATTGGTTTGGGCGTAATTTCATTTCCAACATCGATCTGGATAACCTCATCCTCTGTTAGTGGCTGTCGCTGTTCAAAATGAAGTTCCCATTGAGTATCCATCTGTTGAGCCCAAGGATCATTCTCAAATGGCTCTGATTCATTATCGGTTTGAACCATATTGACTGAGAATATCTGTCTAGATTCATCGTATGAGGAATCTATGTTGTCTTTATATTGATGACTTTGATTATCAGAAGGTAAAGTCATTCTCTCAATAAACTTGACAGCCATATACTCGAAAAGGAAATCTTCATTGATATCAAAGAGATGAGCAATATTTTCATCATTTACAGTCTGGTTGCTACGCTTCGGATTAGTCAACGGTGGACCATCATTCGTCTTCTGCGTAGAATTGCCAATATTGACGATCAATGGTGATTCTAGATCATTCGTACCAGAAGTACGCCCTTTGACTTTGATCATGAAAGGTTGAACTTGGCTCTTAGCAGGAATTTTTATTGATTCCTCAGATGAAGTTTGAGTTCTTCCTTTAACCTTGATTATCAAAGGTTGATCATTGACAAGTTGAGATTAGATTCGTCCCTTGACTATGATCTTCAAGGGTTGTTCCTCAGGTGGATCTTCATTAATAGACTGATCCTCAGGTGATGATTCTTCAGCAATGTCTGATATCTCTTTCATATGCTCTTGTTTATAAAGCCTTGAATTAGAGAAGTAGGCTTCGACACCCTTGAAAGGATTAATATCAGCAAATTCAGTTTTCACAACTCCTTAGGAATCCACATATTTGAAGCATTGGTGGAGAGTTGAAGGCACAATATTGTGCTCATGAATCCACGGTCTTCCAAGAAGAATATTGTAGGATACATCCGAGTTGATAACATAGAAATTTACTATGGATCGAAGATCACCAATCTGCATCTGTAACCGAATCTTCCCCAGTGGCTTACTCTTGCCAGAATTAAAACCAACAATGGTAGTACTAGTGTAAGTCAGTTCACTAGTAGGAATCCTCAGGGGTCTTAGCATACTCTGAAGAATTATGCTAATTGAGGACCCGGGATCAATGTAAATCCTGTCAATTTCAGTGGATTCGATATATCCAGTGTAGCACAGAGGTCTATCATGCTTGTTGTGTTTCAATAGCATATCCTCTTGTGTGAAGATGATGTTGGGAATTGCTTCCATCACGCTATGACATTGTGGACATGACACTGGCATATTATCGGGAGTCTTGAGTTGAGCTAAGCATGAATCTGCTTGAAGTAAAGCTTCACTCAAGGTCTCTCTGCTTTCTCTGGAGAGGCGAAGCAGTTCAAATATAGACAATCTAGCCGGAGTATTGGCTAACTGAGCTAGAATATCGAATTTGTAAGGCTTCATTGTCACCCCCTGACTGGAAGCGGACTTCAATGGGATATCAAAGCGCACTGCTTTCTGTTTCCCCTTTTCAACCACAGACGGTTTAGCAGGAACAGGAGAAGATTGAACCGGTAGTGTTTCCACTACATCTTTTGCTTCTTTGGAGGATCCTTCATAGTCTTTGTGGTACTCTTTTTCAGATCTTGTACCAGCAAAAGTTTCTTCTTCAGACTCAGGAGAAGAAAGTACCATATTACAGGATTTAATCTTTCTTCCTTTAGCCTTTTTCTTGTGAGGAATTTCAGAACCCAATCCAGCGGTAGAATTCTGATTTTGAATTTGTAAAGGAAGACAGATTCCTTTATCATGGTTCAAACCTTCTGCCTTTTGAAAGTCATAACCCATCTTCTTCATGAGAATAACAGATTGCTGACTATACAAATGGATAGGCAATGGACTTTGAACAGGCGTTTCAGCGCAGGACGAGGAATGAATCTCTGCAACTACAGGAGAATGAAGTACAGACGTCTCCGTAGTTAAGGGAGAAGAAGGATTCGGGATACGAGGAGAAATCCCTGTTGGAGCTTTTTCATAAGCAGCAAAGACTTGTTGTGCCCGGTATAAAGGAACACTATTCATGGCTAGCCACTGCTGATGAGTAAGCTTGAGCTTAGTAGGAGGAGCTAAACTTGGAGGGCAGATGTTTAGTCCTTTCAGTCTATCTTCCAAAGGGAGGCCGTCCCATAGATGATCCAAGTCATCAGAATCTGGAATAATATGAGAGATCATGTTGCAAGTTTTGACTTTCTTGCCTTTCTTGGATTTTGAAGTTTTACCTTCATTTTCCAGTTCAGGCACTAAGTCAGGATGTACCCACATGATTTCACCATTCTTCAATGTGAGAGGCAGCAATTCTGTATTTTCTTTCCTGGCAGGCGGGATATTCATAATCTTCATCGTCGCCTTCGAAATTGGTATAATTCCATCTGGGACTTGCTGTGGAGGAAAATCCCCAAACTGAAGAGAAACCATATTGGTTGTCACCGTATGGTCATCATTGGTTAAAGCGATGGCGCCACCATTTATCAGCTCTTGGATCTTCTTTTTCAAGACATAGCAAGCACTGGTAGGATGATTAATGTATCTATGATAGATACAATACTTGGGATTGTCTGTCAGATTCACCTCATTAGGCCTCTTTGGCTCTGGAATCTGAAGTTTACCACTTTTCACCAGACATTGGAATATCCCTGGGATATCGCTTTCGTCAAAGGAGTATTCTTCCTTTGGCCTGGAAGATTCTTGATTGCTTGATGTCGTCTTGTTCTTGGAAAGATTGACCATAAGAGTATCTTTTCCTTTCACATTACGATTGCCGGGATTATTGCCAGGATTATTTTTCTTCCCTTTATCTTCTGAAGCGAAAATCATCCCATGTTCGCGAGCCAACCTACCATTGGTCTCGGCAGAAACTGCTGCTATGATGAACGAAGCCCAATCTGTGAATTGGGAACCTGTGAAGACAGCGATGGATGGTCGCAGATTCATCTTGCACGTGTCAATCAATGCTGAATCTGGCATACCAGGAGGCATCTTTAGAGTAGCTTGTCGGAAATGTTCAATGAATATTCGAGTATCTTCTTTCTCTTTTTGTTTGATTTCTATCAAGGAGGACATGTTCATGTCCATACCTCCTTCATAGAAGCGGGAGAGGAACATTGCTTTGAATTCGTCAAAAGACGAAATAGAGTTATCGGGTAAGCTACGATACCAGTCGTAAGCTGAACCCGTCAGACATACGATGAACACTCGAGTGAGAAGAGCATCATTTTTCTGCAAATATACAGTCATAATATCAAAGTAGTTGATATATTGACTGGGAGATGCTTTTCCATCGAACAAAACCATGGATTGTGGTTTGAACTTCGGTGGAAAGGGTACATCATTCCAATGAGGAGGATAAGGTTGCTTAATCCCTAGCCTCTGGAGTTGATCTTTGTGCCTTAAAACTTCAAACTGTGCTTTAAGTTCACGCACTGCTTGAATGGCTTCACCGGTTTGAGGAAGCACATTTGACTGAGTAGTCGTTGGATGCACCATGACCCCCACTGGAGGTGGTACATCTTCTGGAATGATAGGATCTGGAGATGCAGAATTTTGATTAGCAGCAGGCTCTTGAATGTTCAAAGGTATTTCAGCCCCTTGACTATCTTGAGTTTGTGCTGCTACTGGTGCCGGTGTCACTACTGTCGATTGAGCAGTTTGCTGATTCAAAATTATTTGATGCATGCTTTGCACCATATTAAGCATATCCTTCAGTGATTGTTCAATAACAGTGAGACGTTGTTCTGTATTAGCAGATGACGTCTCTGGTTCATCTCCAACAACGTAGGATTCAACCTCTCTTGAAGATACAGAAGGGTTTGTATAGAAGTACGAATCCACGCTATCGGTATCAGACTCAAAAGATTGAGTACCCCCAGCCTCTGAATCAGAAGTCTGCAATTGTCTTCGTCTTCTTGATCGAGTATTCTGATATACTCCTTCAAAGGAATCAAGAAGCATGTTGAACTGTTGTTGACTTGGAGTTTGGGACGTATTCCGTCTGGGATGTCATCCTCTGTTAGTATGAGATGCCATGTTGACTGACACATACGGCAACTCATGTCCTTGGTCTTCATCTTGATGTGGAGGTACATTGAAACTCAATCGATCAAAAACTGATCGTCTTGAAGCCGAACAACAACAGTTGATCACAACCTGGTGGTATTCACAAAGATGTTTTTCTTAGGGGAATGTTACCGGAGATTGTCTATTCTTACGCTTTTGCATTAGCAATTCGCGTAAATCAGAAGGAGTGGATGAAGTATTCTTCTTTACTACATTGGGGGTAGAAAAACGTTTAATCCCTTGTGTATAAAGAAGATTACTGGCTGCGTTCGCAGAACCAATTTGTAAATTTCTACGCGTTTGGAGTTGTGTGCGTAAATCTTGAGATTTAGCACGCAGGACTCCATTTTCTTGGCGTGTGATTTGTAAATTTGGTACCTTGCGTAAAGCAGTATAAGAAGGTTGTTGGTGTAGAACAGAAGTTGTACCAACAATATTTTTACGCTGCACACATTTAGATATATTCACATTCGACATGTGAGCATCATTATGAATTTCATCTACACTGTCATAGACAGGAGATTGATCTTTACGCATGGAACGTAAAATCTTGTTATCTACCACGTTACCAACGGGAGATTTTGTTTTACGCGAGGAGCGTAATTTATTTGGGCCTACCACGTCACCGACGGAAGACTGATTCTTACACCCAGAAGCACAAGCTTTAGAGTCTGCCCCATTACGAATGGGAGTCTCATTCTTATGAACTGAGCGTAAAATTTGGTTCTTACCCACTGAGCGTGAAACTTGATTTTTACGCAGTGGGCGTGAAACCTGATTATCTTCACCGTTACAAACGGGAGAAAAATTGTCACACTTCGAGTGCAACTTTGAAGTAGGGACTGCTTCGTTATGAACGGGAGCCCCTACGACAGGAGTGGGAAGAATCTCTTTGTCATCAGAAGCAGCAGAGAGATCAGAAATCACTTTGGATTTGGGAATCCAAACTTTTCGTGCTTTGCGAGACTTTTGAACATTGGAATGGCGAGAACCACCCCCAGTTCGGAGCATTTCTTCATAGGCAGTCTGGTCGAAGTGTACCACCAGAGTCTTCTTGGTCGAACCGACCGAAACATCATCATATTGAGCAATCACCTCCTCGTCAGAGGAGAAGGTCATCCCCAGCAGAGTCGCCATTTTTGTTTCGATTAACAAAATGCCTTGGAGGAATTGGCTTTTGAAAACAAAAACAAGAAGAAAAGTACGATAAGTACAAATTTGATTCTGGGAAAGTATTGCTATGGAAGTCTGATTCGTAAACGATCACTTTGTTCCTTGGACCATATGATGATGATGAAGATCACTGCTTGAAGTAGAACAACTTGGAAGAACTAATGCACCAGAAAGGTATCGACGCACTTGGGCACTGATGGCGAGGCCGAATGCTTTCCTGCTTTGCTTCACTTTGTTCTGGAAGAAAAGTTGAAGAAGGATGCTCTAGAGAATCAAAATCTCGAAGCTCTGATCTCTGTATTCTCTCCTGTCTCTTCCTGTCTGTCCGTGTGTATGAGAAAAATGAGTCTATTTATAGACTGGGGCTTTCCTGCGTAAAAGAGCATCAACATCTGTCTTTATGCTAACAACTGCCCTCCACGATCAGAATCATCCTCTGTATATGCTGACACGTGTCCTATCATTTCAGTAAGAATAGGATACATGTACACACGTTCTTCGAAATAGGTGGCATGAAGACCACGCAGGCACACCACGTTCCAAACTGGCCAGAACGAATCGGGCATAAAAAGATGAGCGTAAACTAGCTCTGTCATAGGTTTCCAGCGTAAAGTGGTTATCGAATAACCTTGAGCGTAAAATGGCTCAAATAGACTTCACGCACACATTGTTTCTTATGAGCGTAAGGACTCATGTAAAATCCCGTGCGTAAAAGAAACCATTCAGTGAGCGTAAAGTAGCTCGATCTCTATAAACGACAATAATGGTCTTTGAATGAGACAAATTCCATTGAATCCTGTGGTAAATGCCATCATTGATATCTTCATGTCAAAGTCTGCATTAAATGCGAGATTTGATAGCTTTTGTCCAGCGTGAATGAGGCTGCTCAGTCCTTGGCATAAAATCACCGGTGTATACCCAAGCGTTAAAGGTCAATCTGCTTAGGCGTAATACAATTAGCCTTGTCTTGGGCGTAAAGAAATTACCCGCTCTGTTAGGCGTAAAGCGGGCCACTTATGAATGAGATGACTCTTTCTTTAAAGCACTTTTTACGCTCCTACAATGCTGCACCGACGTCACTGAGGCCGCCCGCCTCGGAGCTCCAATGGTCAAAGCCCTGGCTGCCAGGGCTGGTGCTGATGACTGATTCATCTGGCCGTGAGATCGCTTCCGACCTCCGGTCCTATCCACGATCCTCTGGGAGGTATATTCATGCCTCCGGGCTGCCCTCAGTACTGCATCAAAGGTCTGATGCTCAAACTGCTCCATCGCCAACAAAATCTCTAGGTGGAGCCCCTGCTGGAACCGCTGGGCTCTATCGAACTCGGTCGCCACCAAGGTGGGAGCAAACCGACTAAGCTTGGAGAACTCGACCGCATATCCATCGACCGTCCTGCACATCTGCTTCAGATTGGTGAACCTCTTCTGTAGATCGTACCGAACTACAGTATCGAAATACTTGGTCTGGATCTCTCTGAATACTGCCCAAGCAATGGGTGCCAATAATCCAACGGCCTGCGCCGTCCACCAGCTGTGGGCAAGATCCAATAACTGCAGGTGCACCACGGCCATCTTCTCGTTCTCTGGAGTCCTGGCTGCTTCTAGAATCACCTCTGTATCCTAAATTCATGCATCTGCAGCGATCGTATCTTCACTGTCGTCGAAGAAGGGAGGGTTCAAGCGCTTGAAGCTGTTGGCCGCGCTATTACCCTGATGACCTCCTCTGGTCAAAGCATCTGCCACCGCCTGGTGCAAGGCATCTCCTCGATGATCCTGAGAGGCTAATAGTGACCTGATGAGACCCACCAAAGTGCCATCATCAGGCTCTGCAGGCTGGACGGGCTGAATTGGTGGCTCTCCTCCAGTAGGCATGACTCTGGAGGCTACTCCTGAATGCTGGACTTAATCTCCAGGTTGCTGCTGGTCCGTAGGGGGTGCTCCGCCTTGCTGATCGGCAGGTCTAGGAACAATGCCGCTGAAGAAGATGACATAAGGAACAATAAGGAAGGACCAGGACAGATCAACGATACAAGCATATGATCAGGTCAAGATTACAGGGATTCAGAAGATACGAGCAAAGATCAAGGGCGAATACTGATTAAGATATCTATTCGGTAAACCCTCACATATCTTGATTTACAAGACCTGCATGGGCCACCACTAAAACCATATAACGCCCCAGAACCAGAATACTGGAGAGCGGAGACGTACATAGCCAGCTACGTATATTGAAGTGCAACCCACCTCGCTATACGATCACGGCTGTCTAGATACATGAGGGTTTAACTACAAGCCAACAGTCTCCTATGGTCATGAACAAGCCTATTGTCTCAATCTCAAGCAAGCAATAATAGTTACAAGATGTCAGAACACCAAATATATAATAGCAAGGTGTCCCATATATTACATATTCGGATGATCATGAAGCTAGTCGTACAAAATGTTAGGACTAACAAGAGTTTTAGTCATACATGATCAACCCTAAAATTTGTCAATCATGTTATAGCCCGTAGGCAGACAGTAAATAAGGGTGCAACACGAGCTAACACGTGCTCGCCGACTAAACGCTTCAAAAGAATAATTTTTACAATAAAGTGGAAGGACAAAAAGAAACCCACTCGTTGCCAGGGTTACGCCTGGTGGTCACCATCTGGCTGGAAGACAGGTGGATCCTCTGGTACTGCTCCAAAATTTGGCCATACAAAACCAGCCGGGTCAGACCCCAGAAAGAGCAAGTGCCACAAAGGAGGCGTCACTTAGGAACTAAAACCAACATATCACAATAGAATATTAAAGATAATAAATAAAAAACTGATAATAATAGAGATAACAGCAGTAAATTGAGTACGAGGAAACCATTCAAGTAGCCAGGTCACAACCCTTAAATCAAACAAGGACCGGGGTTGCAGCCCTTCACCTGAATAGAAACCCGTCTCAAATACTATTGGTAAGGTAACAAGACAATAAACGAAAAGAGGACACAGAACTGCTCCGGGAGCCAGGTTACAACCCTTAAACCAAATAAGGACCGAGGTTGTAATCCTTCGTCTGAACAGAACTGGACCACTGATCTTTATTGTTAAGGCCAGTATGAATAATTAATCATACTGTTAAAGTGAAGTAAAACATGACGAGCATGGCATGGGGTGCAATAAGACAATAAATGAAGAGAGGACACAGAACTGCTCCGGGCGCCGGGTTACAACCCTTAAACCAAACAAGGACCGGGGTTGTAATCCTTCGCCTGAACAGAACTGGACGCCTGATCTTTATTGTGAAGGCCAGACATAGTAAGCAGGATGATATATGATAAGATAACCATGGAACTATTCAGATAGCCATGTTACAACCCTTAAACCAAACAAGGACCGAGGTTGTAACCCTTCATCTGAACAGAACCTGGTATTCTATCTTTTATCGATACAAAATCATGTCATGATACAATCTTGTACAAGATCATGAAAAACTAGACTGGGCTGGGCTCCATCCAATCAATCACGGCCAAGCAATAAGTACGGCTTGATACTTTAACTAACTAGGATTATCACAGTCCTAGTTACTAGCAAGATGCAATGAGATTATCCCAACAGCCACAAGCCCTGCAGACCATCCGGTTATCCGGGTCGAATGTCCATTTATGAAGGGTGCACCACATGACTGTGTGCTGGAAATGTGTCATACTCGTCGGTAGGCTACAAGTCCACTTAATGCGCCCAGATAACGGGATTGCCTGTAGCTAGAAATCTCTTCATGTCTACTGAATTATTCTAGTTTATTATCCTTAGTCAATTACTGTAGGTATCCCTGACCGTGGTACTCAGGAATCCCTATCCTAGACATGATGCAAGACAGTACTGATTTATTTATACAAACGCAATTACCCACGGTATCCAAGTCATTCATACTTGTCATGTCAGGCTAGCTGTCATAATAGCATATCGTGATATCATGTTAGTTCACTTATCAAGAGTACGCCATAACGGGCCACTATCGTGTTCATAGAACGTACCAGACCCTACATAGCAGAAGCATAAAGATGACATTTAATTAATAATAATAATAGTAATAATAATAATAATAACAAAAGAACCAGGCTAGATGGAGCCATGCGGCTAAGGGAAGAAACTTATGCGGTGGTGGGGAGGCAGTGCCATGCGGCTGGAAAGCGAAGCAGGGCTCATGCGACAGCGGAGAGCGCAGGCGCATGCGACTCGAACCAATAAGTCCATGCGGCTGGAACTGCGCGCTTATGCGGCTAAGTGGGAGGTGAGTATATGCGGCTAGAACGGAAGCAACGCCATACGGCTGAAAAGGTAAGGTGGGCCCATGCGGCTGGACCAACAAGTCTATGCGGCTAAGGGTAGCCTCGGTCTTATGCGGCTGAGAAAGGATCTGGTCTTATGCGGCTGCAGGAAATAACTTCATGCGGCTGGGAATGATTAAGTCCATGCGGCTAAGTTCAAGTGGAGGCCTAAGTGACTGAACGAGGAGTGGGTCATATGCGGCTGCAAGTTGCCCGAGCCTTATGCGGCTGCAGGGAGTTATGCGCCATGCGGCCAAGGGTGTTCGGGTCTCATGCGGCCAGAAAGAAGGGAGGCCTTTATGCGGCTGCGGGATTAAGGTCCATGCGGCTGACAGAAACTTGTCGCATGAATGTTCATGCGGTCAAGTACTTGTCATGCGGCCAAGATTTGATCATCTTCTCCATTATTCCGAGAAGGATAACCATGAAGTCCATGGCTTCCAAGTTCCGTAATTCCATCATCCAGAGCCCAAATCCGAACTTCCATAGGTCAAAATGGGGCAGAACAAAATTCTCTACAACATGGAACCATCAAAACTTGGAAATAATAATGTTAAGTAGATCAAAATCCAAGAAATTTAAAAATACTATAAACTTAGATCTACACAAATTAAACCATAGAAATAAGAAATCCTAAGTACTAAAGTGTGTTAGAATCTCAAGAGGAAGAGAATGGAACAATAAAAACGAAGTTCCTCCATGAAGCAAGCTACACTTGCCTAAGCTCTCTCTCTCTGTCCTTGTGGTTGAAGAAGTAATGGTGGAGAAGAAGAAGTAAATAAAGAGAGAGAATGAGGGGAATGGATTAAATAAGGAGGGTGGTGGTAGGTAGGAGGGTTCACCTTTGGTTCATGATGAACCAAAGCAAACCAAGCCAGGCCGAACCAACCCAAGAATAAATCAATCAATGAAATACTAGAATAAATCAAGCAGGGAGACATGCAATACGCGTCAAATTACGTATACGTATTTCAAAACACGTAATACGAACTATAGGCATTACAACGCCTACCCTCCGAACACTCCCGTGCATGCACGAGACATCCTGGAGTCCGTGTCCGAGTCCGAGTCCGAGTCCGCACAACAAAAATCAACTTGCATCCTTGTTGGATTTAATCATTTTTTTCTTCTAGGAAAATACTCCCACATGGCACAAACTTGTGCCGCACTACACCTCATGTGCACACCTCAACACAAGCAATACATTATATTGAGATACCATTTGGTGTAGCAGATGTGGGACTATCTTTTCTAGTCCAAAGGCAAAAACACCAATAAGTGGATCCGACGGCACGACGAACACAGGCGCGACGGAAGGAGTCATCGCCCAGCTCGGAGGAGAAGTCTCCACGGCGGCGCGAGATGAAGTCGACAACGGCGGAGAAGCTAGGTTCGACGGTCAAACGGAGCAGCTGCGGATCCTCGGTGGTTCGCGATGAGCTCGAAGGGGCGGACTACGGCTGTAGGTTAGGGTTGTATTTTTGATTCTTGGTGTATTCTAATAGTGTGGTGTGTCCAGTGTATCGGACACGAGAGTTTTGTGCTCTATGACGGACTGGAATAGATGTAAACGACACCGACACGACAGCACGGGGTGATAGAGGGGTATTGGTTGTGGACAATGGTGATGATGTATGTGTGGGGACGGCCAAGGATTTGGGCTCGGTGGTGTTGGTGATGTGAGGAACAGAGGAGGTGGCGGCCGTGGGTGGTCCTGGTAGTTGTGGTGATGGTGACGGGTCGGGATGGCGAGCGATGAGGAGTCGGGGTATAGCATGGCAGCAGCCACGGCTACGTGGTCATGGGAAGGAGGAGATGGTCGTATTGGCTTTGGTTATTGGTGTTTCTATTGGTGTTGGTGGCCTGGGTCGCGGGTGGGGGATTCGGCCGTTGTTGGGTGGTGTTATGGTCGGGCGGGTTTGATGGTGGTGCTGGTTTTGGTGGTATATATTTTTATATATATACCACCAAAACCAGCACCACCATCAAACCCGCCCGACCATAACACCACCCAACAACGGCCGAATCCCCCACCCGCGACCCAGGCCACCAACATATATATATATATATATATTTTATATATATATATATATATATATATATATATATATATATATATATATATATATATATATATATATATATATATATATATATATATACTATCGGTAGAGATAAGACTTTGTTTAAGAAGAATTCTATCTAGATTAGAATTTAAAGAAAAATAGGGTTTAAACAATTATAAACTAGAATATTTGTTTAACAATATTTAATCTATAATAATCTTCCCATTATTTAATATTATTCCACAATTGATCAACATAGTATTCGTTGATATCAAGTAATTTAAAGCATATAAATTTAAGTCAAAAATCAAATAATCGATTATCATTAAAATTTAAAATAATATTTGTTGTCATCGAAATATTGTAATGCATATTTTATAAATCAAATCTAATTGATATCCCCTTAATTTAAAACCAAATAAATATTTAAACTAGGTTAACATAATCTTAATACATAAATTTGAATCAAATAATATATATATTTTTAAATCAAATTAACTTTAATCGTATCTACTAATAGATAATACTGCCAATTTAGAATTAATAGCTAATATTGTCAAAAGTTTAGATTATATAAATTCAAATAGAATAACTGTTTAAGCCAAAATTAACCTAATCATAATCTTATTAATGATTGCCATAATAATTTAAAATATTACTCTATATTGATAAATAATTCAAATCGTATGAGTTAAATCAAAATGAAATAGGCGATCGACATAACTTTAGAAGAAATTTAATATTTTGTCAAATAACATATTTTCTAAATCAAAATAATATTATTTATCACTATAATAGATAATATCCGATGTCATCGAATAATCTGAAACATATTCTAAAATTCTATAAATATTTATAATTTACAATCAAAATTAATGTTCAATAAAATTCAAGGTAGTAACAAAGCATCTTTCATAATTCTAACTATATACTTCAATAAAATATTTATTTAAAACAAAATAGCACTCTCAAAGTGTTTAATCTTTAGAACTTGTTTTCAATAGAAATTTATCATAAAGTTATTCGTAAAATCTCGACGCAAACGATCTTCAAGCACAATAAAAGAAAGAAGAAAAATTAATAATTAGGGAAATTCGGGAAGAGGAGTTACAAATCTACCCACCTTAGAAATAAATTTGTCCTCGAATTTAAGGACTACTAGGATAGGCAGACTTGGTAGATTGGTGAAAGGTAGTAGAATTTTATGATAAAATAAATTGATCGAGTAAAAAATAAATAAACTAGGAAGAAAGCGTTTGAAACTCCCAAAAGCCCTAAAATGCTCTAAACTGTTTTCAAAAGAATTTGGCAAAAGTTCATCAATCTAAGACTCTACCCACCTTAGAAAATTTCTTACTCGAACATTTTGAAGGGCACAATTAGGTATGATTAAGATTATAATCAAGAAGTGATTTGATCAAAGATCAAACGAGTTAGATTGTGAAAACGTGGCACGATTAAGGTATAGTCAAAATGATATAGTCATAATGGTCAAAGGTATGTTCGAAATAAGATTAGCTAATTAAGGAAGAGTCGTTAGGCACAATTAACTAGTAATTGAAATGACCAACGATCAAAAGTTTAGGCAATATACAACAAGATTAAAATTACTTAGATACGAGTAGGATGTAGTTACGATCACGGCTAATCATGCAAGTCACCAAAGCATAATTAAAATTCGGCACGAGTATGAATATGATTAAACTAAACATGATCAGGGCTGGAATAATTCTAAATTTAGCCATAGTAGAGGTTGAACTACAGGCACGTCTATGACTATAGTCAAATAGTCTAGTCACGGTCAAAGTTGTTTAGATGGAAATTCAATTGTGTTTGACTTGATTAATTATTCAAGCAAAATTGTTTAGGCATGATTTAAGAATCAAAGTCTAGATAAATATGTAGATTGACTCGATCGAAATATAATAAAATTAGTCTAGGCACGGTCAAAAGCGTTCAAGATTGGTCAAATCAGAATCGTGTTGATTCGATTAACTATTTATCCCTAATCAATTAGGCACGAGCCCTAGAATCAAGATCTAGATATGTTTAGGAATCTAGTGGAAGAAAAATAGGTTTGAGAGATGACAAATAGAACTAGTTTATTGAGAAGATGGTAATAAGGCACAAATCAATTTGGAAACTTAACAGTTACATGCCAATAAAAGACGTAGCCTACTTGGTATTCGAATATCGTAAACATATCTGAAGTCGTTTTACCAAGAATTTATGCCTCGCCAGTGTACAGCTAGCTGCAGTAAACTCTTGGCTCCACGACTCAAATTAGGATACTGTAATGAATACCCTATCAAATCTATCCGATATTGACATAATAATTCAAGGATGAAAAATAGGGCAACCAAGATATAGCTTTAATGACATTCGATAAATCACGCTTACTTGAAATTATTTCAACTTAGGGAATATGCCACGCCAGTGTGCTACTGGCTGCAGTGAACCCGTACTTAGTGCCCAAAGTTCCGAGGCCCAAGGAGATGACATACTCTTTTGAAGATAGCCATGTCAAGCCTATCTTCGACATGCTGCTGAAGGCGGGTAGGATCCGACTACGTGATGTAGAGCGCGAGCCTCGAGCAGAGAAGATCGACAATCCAAAATATTATCACTTCCACCGCTATGTCCACCACCCCACACAGGAGTGCTTCACATTAAAGCGGTACATCTAGAACCTCATCAACTCCAATGCTCTGTCTCTAGATTTCGAAGAGGTTACTGTGGCTGCAAACATGGTATATGTTCAGTTCGACAACTTCCCCCAATAAAAACTCAAGACGGGGTAGTATCTGTTCTCCGGGCAACGATGAAGGTTACTAACCTTCCACCTGTCTGGGACCAGATGACTGGATTGGTGCCTCTCACCACGTCACGTGGAGAGGTCTTGAGGGTCCACCCGGACTTAGTGCCCGAAGTTACCCAGTCGGTACCATCCACAAATAGCAAAAAGAAAGGCAAAAAGTCCAGATCCTGCCACACAATCTCGACCGAAGCTGAGGAGGCGACGGCCGTTGTTACCCGGTCTGGCGCACAATTTCAGCCCACTCTGGGTAATTTAGTCGAGGACCCTCCACCGACAACGCTGCCTGCTACTGATGTTCAGGGACCATCCCAGTCTCCACCGGCAGACAAATCCAAGCTGAAGGAGACTCGCTTTGACAGGCCGCTCCGTAAGGACACACCTCAGAGGCTGGAGAGACCTTACAACTTTGACATACTAGCACAACTGACTAATACGCCAGCAAAGTTGTTGTTATACGAGCTTCTAAGGCTCTCTAAGTATATTCGCGTCGCATTGAGCGAAGCACTCCAGAATGCTGATGACTACTTAGATCAAGTCAAGCCTACAGGGAAAGACTCATCAGCAGATCACCAGGGCAGCAATTGTGCAGATACAATGCCCAATATCGTATTTATCCTACAGTATATGTTAATCAAAATCAATTTGCATGATCGCCCTTTGTACTATACTGGATACATAGGCGACATCAAGGTGGATCGGATGCACATCGATCCTGGCTCGTCAATAAGCATCATCCTAAAAAGTTTGCTTCACCTCCTGGGCATCCCTATGCACCGGCTAGCATCGACCAACACTGCCATTAGCGGTTTTAACTCAGGAAGAAGCTATCCCCTGGGAAAGATTCACTTGAAATGTCAGATCGACGACCTGAAGACGGAGGTTACCTGCTACGTCATAGACGTAGATACATCCTACAATATCCTCTTGGGGCATCCATGGATACATGACTATATGATCGTGCCGTCCACGCTCTACCAGTGCTTCAAGTATGTCAGTAGGCACGGCTTCGTAAAGACGGAATTCGCCAACATTGATCCCTTCAAAGGGGTTGAGTCTTACTATTCTACTAAGGCTTGTCTATATGAGAAATCTAAATAGTACACAGTTGATGTAGGGACACAAAACGAACTGGAGGCCACAACAGGGTCAGAGGAACCTCTAAAATCTGTCTCCAGGCCTGCAAACCAGGCAAAGCTGCACCCCTTGTCGCAACTTTGCATAAAGAAGTGCTCGGTTCTCCCGCCCCAACCACGTAGTTGGAACCGATGGTCATCCGACTCCCGAGGTTTAGCTATGAGCCAAAATCCGTCATGGAACCGATGGTGATCCGATTGCCGAAATCCAATCAAAGGTGAACGTAAGATGCAAGGTCCTCTGTGGAGCCGATAGTAATACGATTGCCAAAATACAATCAAAGGCGAACGGAAGATGTAAGGTCCTCTGTCGAGCCGATGGTTATCCGCCTCCCCAAGACGAGCTGACAGCCAAGTGTTGATCCGAAACCCTCAGACAAGCCGATGCCATGAGCGGAACCCTTGGTGCAAGCTGCCCAGGACATCGCTCCAGCCTCTGGTCACGCAGGAGGTAGCTGAAGAGTAGGCCGAACAGGCAAAATATCTGGTTGCACATATTGATAGTACCTCTGCCGATGATGTAATTTCTCTAGACAAGATACCTTATTTCATCAATAAAAGGTTGTCGTTGAACTATCCTGAGCGCAATAAGCTTAATCTGATGTATGCTATGGTGCACGGTCTGGACATTAACCTGCACACACAAGTGACAACCGTCTATACCGCGAACCGACTTACTCCCTTTAGAGGTGTCTACTTCCCAGTCCCAGGCAGAAGAAAAGGCGATCACACAATCATCTTCGGCCGAAAAGAAGGTCCTCAACCTTTCATGCCAGAAGAGTTTGATCTCGAACCCGACACTGAAAGATTGCTGCTCTACCTATATAGTTCTCGAGCCAAGTAATTCATGCAAAATCAGTGGTACGACATGGAGACTACCCCAGGCCTGAACTATGGCAACGGCCGATGATCACCTCTACAGTTGTCAGTCCCGGCTAAGATCAACTCGGCATTATTACAGCAAGTCCAAACACGGTCTAGGTTATGTTACACCAGTAACAATGCCCGAGAGCTCCGATGAGGAATGCGAGTGGCATTCTCACTCATCCGAATCACCCACTTACGATTTCGATGATAGCATTAGAGATATATTCAGGCTAACATTGTCTGTCAACATGGCATCCGCTGACATTCAGGAAGAAAACGAAGATCTACCCGAATTCCTTAAATTAGAGCCATAGGTCCAACAACTGGATGCACAATGAGAGAAGCGCTTTGAACAATAAGACCCTCCCACTGAAGATGAGGTCATACAAGTTGACATCGGCGACGAATCCTCCTCAAAGCCAATATTCATCAGTAAAAGCCTGACGGACGACGAGCGGGAGTTGCTGTTACAACTCGTCAGAGAATATATCAACGTCTTCGCCTGGAGCTATGAAGACATGCCAGGGCTAAACCCCGAGATCGTGCTTCATAAGCTCAATATTCATCCAGACGCAAAACCAGTCAAACAATAGCAACGGCGGTTCCGTCCAGACATCATGAATTCCATCGAAACTGAAGTAAACAAGCTTATAGCTAGTGGCTTCATTCGCTAGGAACAACACCCAGACTGGGTAGCTAATATAGTACCCATCATCAAAAAGAATAGGAAGATCCAAATTTGCATCGACTTCCACAACCTGAATGCGGCATGTTCTAAGGATGAATTCTCTCTTCCCATCACAAACATAATGATTGATAATACGTGTGGCTTCGAGCGCATGTCTTTATGGATGGCTTTTCGGGATACAATCAAATCAAAATATTTCCTGATGATGAGAAGCATATGTCATTTCGAACACCGATCGGCGTATATTATTGCACAGTCATGCCCTTCGGCCTAAAGAACGTCGGTGCTACATATCAATGAGCTATGAGTGTCATCTTCAGAGACCACCTGTGTAAAACCCCTCAAAAAAAAAATTTATTATTTTATTTGTTACTAAATTTTGTTATTTTTTTTAAATAAATGTTAGTATACTAATTATTAATTATTTATAAAGATTGGATATATATATATATATATATATATATATATATATATATATATATATATGTATATATATGAAAATGTTTGTGTGTGCATTGTATTAGGAACTCTAATTCATTTAGTTTATTTATTAGATATATATATATATATATATATATATATATATATATATATATATATATATATATATATATACTTATATATATAGTGTTACTTTTCATTTGGTATTATTATTAGATTATATATATATCTATACTTATATAGATATGGTGTTTCAATTCAGAGCAAACCCAAACCCATTTCATGTATCCCAACCCTAACCTTAGCTCAGCCCATGGGCCATCTACCCTCACCCTAACTTAGGTCCAAACCCATTAGGGTTTTCTAACTTGTGGATCTAATATATATATGTATCATCCAACTACTTTCAACCCTAACCCTAACTTCACACAACTCCATCTCTTCCCATCCTCACCGCCACCCCTAGCCGATCCCGTTGACCCTTCCTTCCGCCTCCTTCCCTCAACCGAGGCCTCGCCGTCGGACGACGAGAGCGCGGCGTTCCCCGCACGCCCGTGCGCTGCAACCGGCCCGCGCCGCGCGCTGCACCGGTCGCCCGCTGATCCCGGCGACCCTCCTCGTCGGCACGACCCCCTCGTCGGCGAGCCACCCCCCTGCGGCGTGGCCAGGTAACCCCGACCCCCCCCCCTCCCGTGGCGCTGTCACGTGGGAAAAAAAACCCCATGCATGCTTTAAATCTAGTTTTAGGGATTAAAATCTGATTATTTAGTTTTATTTAATGATTGTTATTATGTAATAATTGATGATTAATTAGATCTAATCATAGTAAATCATTGGTAATTAAGTAGAGGTTCTGCCCTAATTTTTGTGAGAATTAATATTAATTATTGGCATTTATTTTTAATTAATTACGAGTTCTCGATGCTAGTAATTATATAATTGTGTTAACTGTTTTAATCTTTAAGTGATACTTTTATTATGAATTAAATAAAACTTTGTACATGAAAAAGTTTGTAAAATTAATATAGTATTTTAAAATAATTTTTCCAGAATTTATAGAATTTAATTTATAATTATTTTATGTGAAAAACAGTAAATTTAAATTGTTTAATTAGTTCTGTTTGATTCATATTATTTAATTAGTAAATAATTAAATAATATAATTTATATGGAAAATATAGATTTAAATATAAAGTATATTATGGAAATTTCTCCAATATTTTATTGGTTTTTAAAATATTTTATTTAGATTTATCTTGTGAGTTTTGTATTAATCAAATCAATTATTAAATACTGTTTTCAATTTATATTATTTATTTGGTTAGAAATTATATAATATTTATTGAATAGAAAATGTTTATAAAAATATACTCTTCTGTATAAAAATAATTCCAATATTTAATTATAGTTATTTATAATTATTTAGATTTAGTTGGATAATTTCTAGATTTATTAAATAAGTTATATATATTATATAATTAATTGTTATTAATTATATAAATAATGTAATTTTGTGAAGTGATAAGATTCTGTTAGAAATGTGTAAACATGATATTTAGGAATTTATTTTATGTATTTTATATATATTTACAAAAATTTTAAGATTTAAAAGTAATTTTGAGAATCATGTTTAGGATTATGTATTAAATTGTGTAATAATTATTTATTAATTTAAATAATTATTAATTATGTGTTACTATTGTGAATTTAGATTTAATGATCAAATTTAAGGTTGGTGGTGATTTATTTGGATTTATTTAGAATTATTAAGTACTTATTGTTATTATTCAACTAGTTATTTAATAAATAGTTTAATGGTAATAATTCATTTTCTGTAAAATATATATATAATATATATTTATTATTTTGATATTATTTAGTTTATTATTAAAATAGACTAAAAATGATTTTTAAGGATTTTTACTATTTTTGTTAGTATTATTAGGAATTGTGTGTACATATGTGTATTAAATTGGTTGGTTAATTAATTATAATTAATTAATCATTTAATGATTAAATATTTGGTTGTGTATAAATTTCAGAATATAAATGGTATGATAATAAGTATGGTTTACATACTTATTATTGTATAATTATTATTCATAATTATTGATACTAGTTAGCTAGTAGTAATAGATTAATTTAAATTAAAGATTACTTAGCAATTAAATAAATTGTTTAATTTGTTTAATTAGTAATTAATTAGAAATCATGCTTGTTTAGGATTATTTGCTTCTCGGGACTCGGACTCTACTTTGGACCCGGATACTCAGTTGCTGGACACAGGCAAGTACACCTTGCTTGACATTTACTATGCAGTATTTACATTTGACCAGTTATTACTATTGTGTGCACTCGTCTCCATTGATGACTACCTTGTATAGAGTTAGTATAAACTTGACACTGACTCAGACACGTATCACATATGAGTGAGTTGAGTGCAGAGGTTCTGTGTTGACTGGCCCTTAACATATGATCTTGAGTCTGTTAGCAGTTTGGTTTAGTTGTACTATATTTACTATGACGTCTTGCATATTATTTGTACCGCGTATACGGTACGAGTACATTGGGTGGGGAGAGTCTACTAGTGGTGTATGAGAATTCTGTATCCAATGTACGCTGGATGCTCGTAGCCCCTCGTTTCTCAAACCGTAGAACGCTTGGTGGCAGTTTCTTCTTCTTCTCCCCCTCTCATGTGCCACTAGAGATGTCTCGAGTGCATTCACACATAGATGGTTAGAACACCTGTATTGCTTCCGTGTATTTCCTGTCCTTGTTTGGTTAGGGAAATACTGGGTGGCATTCTTATTAGTTACTTTTACATTACTGCTCAGTATTATCATGCATGTCATTTTTCTGTGTATTTGTTATGTCCCTCTGAGGACCTGGTATCTTTTCCAGAGCTTGACGAGCATTTATTCTCGGCTGATTACGGAGTAGACGGACTTGTTGACGACGATTTTGAGGTGGAGCCGCAGCCTTGATCCTCTGGAGGCTAGCTACATCTTCAGACGTGGGTTTCATTTCCAGTATTTCGTTCATTTCTATTTGCTACTTCATTTTCATTCCAGATGTACTCATTTACTTATTTAGTGGATTGTTCTCATCTAGCCATAGTTGACATTTGGATTCTGTGGCACTGATTATTTTTCATTCAGTTATCTATTACTTTATTTCATGGATGAGACTAGTTTACCTACCTGTGATGTTACTTTATTAGTTATACTTCAGCGTACTACAATCAGATCATAGTCCATTAAATTGGGTTTAGATATGCTTGATTGTACAGCTGGCATGCCACGTGTTCCCGATCCGATTATTTGGAACTGGGGCGTGACATGTTTTAGTGGTGGCCCATGCAGGTCCTGAAATTTGTTTGGTTACGTTACTGTACCGAACAAGCCTGCAAATTAGGTTTAGAATATTAGGTCTCATCCATACTTGACTATATCATTCTTGATTATCCTTGAACAAATTCTTTTGCATCTCGTTTGTTTTCGTCCCATTCTCAATTCCTTCTATCTTATCTCTGCAGAATCATGAATCTAAGGAGTGGACGTACCGCTGCCGGTAGAGACAACCAGTCATCTGGTACGGATGAACAGTCCGCAAGGGTAGTTCCAACCCACCCTTTGCTACCAGGGCAGACGTTTCAGCCAGTTGGTGCACAACCGACTGGGGTACCTCCTCCTCTCCCGCAGTACCCTCAGACACCATATGGAGTGCCCCCGACTGTGCCTCAAGACAGTCAGACACAGATGTTTCAGTTCATGCTCATGATGATACAAGAACAGAGACAGCAAGCAGCAGAGCAGAGGCAAGAAGCAGCTGAGCAAAGATGGGAAGCTGCTGAGATGAGACAGGGATTCTTGACAGCTATGGAGAGGATGACAGCACCAGCACCTACACCAGCTCCGACACCAGCTTTCGTGAGACCAGCACGGGTAGGTTCAGTGAAGGACTACGTGCAGATGAACCCTAAACCTTATTTGGGAAACGAGAGTCCAGAGGAGACCACTACTTAGATCACCAGCACCAAGAAGAAATTGCAGGCATCTCAGTTGCCTGAGGATTTATGGATGACTGGCGTAAGAACTCAGCTGGAGGGGAATGCCCATCACTGGTGGGATTCTATGGAGCGTCAGTTAGGTACTCGTCAGACGTAGGAATAATTTCTGGAGTTTTTGATAAGAAGTACTTCCCTATTACTGTAAAGAATGCCTTATTTAACCAGTTCCTGCACCTGGAGCAAGGGAATAAGACTGTTGACGAGTATGACTCGGAGTTCAGTCGACTCAGCAAATATGGGGAGGTGCTGATACCCAATGATCTGGAGAAGGCCAAGAGATTTTACAACGGGCTGAGGCAGGAGCTACAGCATTATACTAGCTCTCAGTCCCGAATCACTTATGCTGAGTTGCTGACGGAGGCCAGGATTCAGTAGACAATTCGCAAAGGGAAGATGAACCAGCAGAAGAACCAGCCAGTGCAGACGAAGACGCAGCAAGGAGGTCCTATCAAGAGACCTATGGGACATCACCAGCATCAGCAGAAGACTGGACCCTACCAGTCTAAGGAGCTTCCGACTTGCCATTTCTGTGGCAGGAAGGGACACTTACAGAGAGAGTGCAGAAGGATGCTGGGTACTTGCTTAGCTTGTGGATCGAGCCAGCATCAGGCTCGAGATTGCCCAGTTCGGGGAGCCATTGTGCCAGCAGGAGGACAGAAGCCACCAGCACCAGGAGGTCAGCAGAGAGGACCTATACTCCTTTCACAGTCAGCACAGTTTGAGAAAGCCAAGCAGCAGGCAGGAAACAAGAAGCAAGGACAGATTTTTGCTCTCACTCAAGGAGAAGATGGAACCGAAGGTGAGGCTATCACAAGTACTATTTTAGTAGGTTCATTGCCTGCTACAGTGTTATTTGATTCTGGTGCCACCCTATCATTTATATCCTCTAGATTTGTAGCTGTGCATAGGATAGCTACTTCTACTATGCCTAAGAGTTGGAAAATTATTACTGGTGGGGGTATAGTACCTGTGACTAGTACATGTAGAACATGTTCGGTAGTTATTTGTGGCCGAGAGATGAGAGCTCGACTTTTGGTATTACCTATGCCAAATTTTGACGTAGTATTGGATATGGATTGGCTTAGTCAATATCATGCTATATTGGACTGCCACAGGGGTTGTGCTATATTTAGACCGCCAGGCCAGCCGGAGTTTGAATTTCAGAGAGGAAGCATTGAGAAGGGAGTATCTCAGTATCATGGAGCTTGTATGGTGATGGAGGTTGCCCCGCCACCGATCATTGATGAGTTTTCTGATGTCTTTCCCGATGATCTGCCGGGTCTACCACCCGACAGAGAGGTTGAGTTCACCATTGATCTCATACCAGGAGAGGCACCAATCTCTTCAAATGTCTATCGACTGGCGAAGAAGGAGCTGGATGAAATGAAGGTGCAGTTGCAGGAGTTGCAAGACAAAGGATTTATCAGACCAAGTGCATCACATTGGGGAGCCCCGGTCTTGTTTGTGCCAAAGAAAGATGGAACAGTTCGCATGTGCATTGATTATAGGGCTCTTAATGCTGTGACGATCAAGAACAATTATCCCCTGCCCCGAATTGATGATCTATTTGACCAGCTGACAGGAGCCCAGGTATTCTCGAAGATTGATCTGAGGTCGGGATACCATCAAGTGAAAGTTTGGAAAGAAGACATCCAGAAGACGGCATTCAGGACTCGGTATGGTCATTACGAGTTCTTGGTAATGCCCTTTGGTTTGACAAATGCACCGGCTGTATTCATGAATTTAATGAACAGAGTATTCCATGAATATCTTGATAAGTTTGTCGTAGTATTCATCGACGATATTTTGGTGTATTCAAAGAACCATGAAGAGCATGAGGATCACTTGAGGAAGGTGCTGGAGATCTTGAGGCATCAGAAGTTATATGCAAAGCTGAGTAAGTGTGAATTTTTGCTAGATTATGTTTCATTTCTTGGACATGTTATCTCAGGGAAAGGCATAGAAGTGGATCCGACGAAGATATCAGCAGTGGAGTCGTGGCCAACCCCAACCGTTGTTTCAGAAGTATGAAGTTTTCTGGGGCTTGTCGGATATTATCGGAGGTTTGTAGAGAATTTTGCAAGAATTGCGGAGCCCATGACGAAGTTGACTCGCAAGGATCAGAAGTTCGAGTGGACGGAAGAGTGCCAAGCTGCTTTTGATGATTTGAAGAAGCGCCTTACTACTGCACCAGTCTTGACCATTCCATCGGGATCAGGAGGTTTTATCATCTATAGTGATGCATCCGGGAAGGGATTAGGATGCGTCTTGATGCAGCATGGGAAGGTAGTTGCATATGGTTCTCGACAGTTGAGGACCCACAAGAAGAATTATCCCACGCACGACTTAGAGCTTGTGGCGGTGATATTTACCTTGAAGCTTTGGAGGCATTATCTGTATGGAGAAACAGTGGAGGTATATACAGATCATAAAAGCCTCAAGTATGTCTATACTCAGAAGGATTTAAATTTGAGACAGAGGCGTTGGCTTGAGTTGATGGCAGATTTTGATATTGAGTTACAGTACCATCCAGGGAAGGCGAATTCAGTAGCAGATGCATTGAGCCGGAGGCCTATGGCACATTTCTTGACATCACAGAAGGAGTTGCTATATGATTTGGAAAAGCTGGGCATCGAAGTGGTTAGGCCTGGAGAAGCTGCAAAGATGATGAATCTTCAGGTTCAATCTTCATTGGTAGAGCGGATCAAGGCGACCTTACCGACAGATGCCAGATATCAGAGGCTTCGACAGAGGACAGAGCAAGGACTGCAGACTGGATTGAGGATTCACGAAGATGGGACCTTGAGGTGCGGAGATCGCCTCTATGTTCCTAATGGAGAGATCAGGCAGGAGTTAATGACAGAGGCACATAGTTCGACCTATTCTATTCATCCAGGAGGTACGAAGATGTACAGGGACCTGAGACAGCACTACTGGTGGCATGGAATGAAGCGTGAGATAGCACGGTTCGTAGCAAAGTGCTTGGTGTGTCAGCAAGTCAAGGCTGAACATCAGAGGTCCGCAGGATTGTTGCAACCGCTTCCGATACCTGAGTGGAAGTGGGAGCACATCACTATGGATTCCATTACAGGATTTCCGAGGAGCCCAGCTGGACGAGATGCAGTTTGGGTGATTGTGGACAGATTATCGAAGTCTGCTCATTTCATACCATTCCGAGTGGGGCAATCTACAGAGGTATTGGCAGACCTATATATGAAGGAGATAGTGCGATTACATGGAGTACCAGTCAGTATAGTCTCTGATCGAGATACGAGATTCACATCGCACTTCTGGAAGAGCATACAGGAAAGTCTGGGCACAAGACTGAAGTTCAGCACCGCTTATCACCCTCAGACGGACGGACAGTCAGAGCGTACCATTCAGACGTTAGAGGACATGTTGAGAGCTTGCATGTTGGATTTTGGAGGATCCTGGGAGGATCACTTGCATTTGGTAGAGTTTTCTTACAACAATAGCTACCAGGCAAGTATCCAGATGGCCCCTTTTGAAGCATTGTACGGAAGGAAGTGTCAATCGCCAGCATGTTGGGGTGATGTAGGCGAGAGATAGATATTGGGACCAGAGTTAGTGACTCGTACAGTAGATACAGTCAAGAAGATTCAGGGGCATCTACGAGCAGCACAGGACCGACAGAAACAGTGGGCAGACACTCATAGGCTACCTCTTGAGTTCAAGGAAGGAGATCATGTGTTCTTGAGAATCTTCCCGACTAGAGGTACAATCAGATTTGGAGTCAGAGGAAAGCTCAGCCCAAGATACATCGGACCATTCGATGTGTTGGAGAAAGTTGGCGAGGTTGCATACAGATTGGCACTGCCGCAGTCATTGGAAGGCGTACATGACGTATTTCATGTCTTCCAGTTGAGGAAGTATGTGGCAGACCCTAACCACGTACTTGATCATTCAGAGATCACCGTGGGACCGACTTTGTCCTACGAGGAGCAGCCGGTGGAGATCCTAGACCGCAGAGAGAAAGTGTTGAAGGGGAAGACCATTCGACTAGTCCGAGTTGCGTGGAAACACCATTCTCCGGGTGAATCGACTTGGGAGCGGGAAGATTCTATTCTGGAGCGTTTTCCATACCTTCGTGAGGCGTCTGGTATGATTTAATTTTGTAATTGTCATTCTTTTAGATTTCGTCTGTTTTAATTCTGTGTTAATAACTAGGAATTTTCTAGAGTTAGGAAAATGTGATTTTGTGCCAATGATTGTGTTTGATCCAGCCCTATTATTATTATTTTTTATCCCAGCTTGTTTTCAATTTCGAGGACGAAATTTTAATAAGTTGGGGAGAATGTAAAACCCCTCAAAAAAAAATTTTATTATTTTATTTGTTACTAAATTTTGTTATTTTTTTTAAATAAATGTTAGTATACTAATTATTAATTATTTATAAAGATTGGATATATATATATATGTATATATATATATATGAAAATGTTTGTGTGTGCATTGTATTAGGAACTCTAATTCATTTAGTTTATTTATTAGATATATATATATATATATATATATATATATATATATATATATATATATATATATATATATATATATATATATATAAATACTTATATATATATAGTGTTACTTTTTATTTGGTATTATTATTAGATTATATATATATCTATACTTATATAGATATGGTGTTTCAATTCAGAGCAAACCCAAACCCATTTCATGTATCCCAACCCTAACCTTAGCTCAGCCCATGGGCCATCTACCCTCACCCTAACTTAGGTCCAAACCCATTAGGGTTTCCTAACTTGTGGATCTAATATATATATATGTATCATCCAACTACTCTCAACCCTAACCCTAACTTCACACAACTCCATCTCTTCCCATCCTCACCGCCACCCCTAGCCAATCCTGGTGACCCTTCCTTCTGCCTCCTCCCCTCAACCGAGGCCTCGCCATCGGACGACGAGAGCGCGGCGTTCCCCGCACGCCCGCGCGCTGCAGCCGGCCCGCGCCGCACGCTGCACCGGTCGCCCGCTGATCCCGGCGACCCTCCTCGTCGGCGCGACCCCCTCGTCGGCGAGCCACCCCCCTGTGGCGTGGCCAGGTAACCCCGACCCCCCCCCCCCCCCCCCGTGGCGCTGTCACGTGGGAAAAAAAAAACCCATGCATGCTTTAAATCTAGTTTTAGGGATTAAAATCTGATTATTTAGTTTTATTTAATGATTGTTATTGTGTAATAATTGATGATTAATTAGATCTAATTGTTGGAAATCATTGGTAATTAAGTAGAGGTTCTGCCCTAATTTTTGTGAGAATTAATATTAATTATTGGCATTTATTTTTAATTAATTACGAGTTCTCGATGCTAGTAATTATATAATTGTGTTTACTATTTTAATCTTTAAGTGATACTTTTATTATGAATTAAATAAAAATTTGTACATGAAAAAGTTTGTAAAATTAATATAGTATTTTAAAATAATTTTTCCAGAATTTATAGAATTTAATTTATAATTATTTTATGTGAAAAACAGTAAATTTAAATTGTTTAATTAGTTCTGTTTGATTCATATTATTTAATTAGTAAATAATTAAATAATATAATTTATATGGAAAATATAGATTTAAATATAAAGTATATTATGGAAATTCCTCAAATATTTTATTGGTTTTTAAAATATTTTATTTAGATTTATCTTGTGAGTTTTGTATTAATCAAATCAATTATTAAATACTGTTTTCAATTTATATTATTTATTTGGTGAGAAATCAAATAATATTTATTGAGTAGAAAATGTTTGTAAAAATATACTCTTCTGTATAAAAATAATTCCATTATTTAATTATAGTTATTTATAATTATTTAGATTTAGTTGGGTAATTTCTAGATTTATTAAATAAGTTATATATATTATATAATTAATTGTTATTAATTATATAAATAATGTAATTTTGTGAAGTGATAAGATTCTGTTAGAAATGTGTAAACATGATATTTAGGAATTTATTTTATGTATTTTATATATATTTACAAAAAATTTAAGTTTTAAAAGTAATTTTGAGAATCAAGTTTAGGATTATGTATTAAATTGTGTAATAATTATTTATTAATTTAAATAATTATTAATTATGTGTTACTATTGTGAATTTAGCTTTAATGATCAAATTTAAGGTTGGTGGTGATTTATTTGGATTTATTTAGAATTATTAAGTACTTATTGTTATTATTCAACTAGTTATTTAATAAATAGTTTAATGGTAATAATTCATTTTCTGTAAAATATATATATAATATATATTTATTATTCTGATATTATTTAGTTTATTATTAAAATAGACTAAAAATTATTTTTAAGGATTTTTACTATTTTTGTTAGTATTATTAGGAATTGTGTGTACATATGTGTATTAAATTGGTTGGTTAATTAATTATAATTAATTAATCAATTAATGATTAAATATTTGGTTGTGTATAAATTTCAGAATATAAATGGTATGATAATAAGTATGGTTTACATACTTATTATTTTATAATTATTATTCATAATTATTGATACTAGTTAGCTAGTAGTAATAGATTAATTTAAATTAAAGATTACTTAGCAATTAAATAAATTGTTTAATTTGTTTAATTAGTAATTAATTAGAAATCATGCTTGTTTAGGATTATTTGCTTCTCGGGACTCGGACTCTACTTTGGACCCGGATACTCAGTTGCTGGACACAGGCAAGTACACCTTGCTTGACATTTACTATGCAGTATTTACATTTGACCAGTTATTACTATTGTGTGCACTCGTCTCCATTGATGACTACCTTGTATAGAGTTAGTATAAACTTGACACTGACTCAGACACGTATCACATATGAGTGAGTTGAGTGCAGAGGTTCTGTGTTGACTGGCCCTTAACATATGATCTTGAGTCTGTTAGCAGTTTGGTTTAGTTGTACTATATTTACTATGATGTCTTGCATATTGTTTGTACCGCGTATACGGTACGAGTACATTGGGTGGGGAGAGTCTACTAGTGGTGTATGAGAATTCTGTTTTCAATGTACGCTGGATGCTCGTAGCCCCTCGTTTCTCAAACCGTAGAACGCTTGGTGGCAGTTTCTTCTTCTTCTCCCCCTCTCATGTGCCACTAGAGATGTCTCGAGTGCATTCAAACATAGATGGTTAGAACACCTGTATTGCTTCCGTGTATTTCCTGTCCTTGTTTGGTTAGGAAAATACTGGGTGGCATTCTTATTAGTTTTACATTACTGCTCAGTATTATCATGCATGTCATTTTCCTGTGTATTTGTTATGTCCCTCTGAGGACCTGGTATCTTTTCCAGAGCTTGACGAGCATTTATTCCCGGCTGATTACGGAGTAGACGGACTTGTTGACGACGATTTTGAGGTGGAGCCGCAGCCTTGATCCTCTGGAGGCTAGCTACATCTTCAGACGTAGGTTTCATTTCCAGTATTCCGTTCATTTCTATTTGCTACTTCATTTTCATTCCAGATGTACTCATTTACTTATTTAGTGGATTGTTCTCCTCTAGCCATAGTTGACATTTGGATTTTGTGGCACTGATTATTTTCCATTCAGTTATCTATTACTTTATTTCATGGATGAGACTAGTTTACCTGCCTGTGATGTTACTTTATTAGTTATACTTCAGCGTACTACAATCAGATCATAGTCCATTAAATTGGGTTTATCTATGCTTGATTGTACAGCTGGCATGCCACGTGTTCCCGATCCGATTATTTGGAACTGCGGCGTGACAACCTGCACAAGACGGTGGGGTGTTACATTGACGACATCGCCGTCAAAAGCCGCTCCAAGGATGACCACTTATACGATTTGAGGACAGTGTTCGACCTCATGCGAGCGCACAATCTGAAGATGAATCCCACCAAATCCTTCCTGGATGTGTCCAGTGGAAAATTCTTGGGCTTTGTTATTACCTCCTGGGGTATTCACATAGACCCCGATAAGACAAAAGCAATCCTGGAGATGAGTCCACAGAGGAACCTCCGTGAACTCTGAGGCCTTCAGAGAAGACAAGCCTACATCAGGAGGTTCATATCTAACCTCTAAGGATGATGTCAACCATTCACACAACTCATAAAGAAAGGCGTCTCTTTCGTATGGAATGAAGAATGTCAATGCGCCTTTGATGACATTAAGGAATACATGTCAAATTCGCCAGTTCTGGTAGCCCTGGTCGCTGGAAAGCTCTTTCTGCTCTATGTACGGGCAACGGAACACTCCCTCGGTGCTTTACTGGTGCAGAATAATGACGTGGGGCATGAACAAGCCATCTATTACCTCAGCCGAATGATGGTGGGGGCGGAGCCTAGGTACACCGTTGTGGAGAAGGAATGCCTTACTTTGGTGTTCGTAATTCAGAAAACACGATACTATGTGACAGGACAGACCATCCATGTTGTCTCACGAGTCAACCCCCTCAGGGTTCTCATGACCAAACCAGGCGCACTCAGTTTTCGTCTAGCCACCTGGGCGATATTGTTGTCCCCCTACGACATGGTTTTTGTTTCGTAGAAGGCTGTCAAAGGTCAAGCCTTGGCTGACTTCTTAGCAGCCCATCCAGGCTCAGAAACAGCCAAAATCTATGAAAAAATTCCAAACGAAGTCGTTAACTCAAACATGACTTCACAGGATGCCGTTTGGCAAATGTTCTTCAACGGTGCTTCAAGAACGGGGCCCCAAGGTAATATCGTCGCGGGAGTCGGGATAGTATTAATTTTTCCCTCTGGATTGGTGGTAAATCGGGCATACTCTCTCATAGAGCCCTATTCAAATAATGTGGCCGAGTATAATGCTCTGGTCATTGGGCTCTAACTCGCAAAAGAAGTAGGGGTTGAATACCTAGAAGCGTATGGTGATTCGCTGTTGATTGTTAATCAAATCCAAGACTTATACAAGGTCCGTAACGAGGACCTGATTCCTTAACATCAGACAGCGATTACCATCATTGCAACCTTGGAGGGGTTCTTTATAGATCATGTTACTAGGCTCCAAAATATTGAAGCCGATGCCTTAGCCGGCCTCGCCGCTTCCTTGGCAGTTCCAAATCATGCTCATCATCGAGTCAACGTGATAGGCCATGAGCTGGTCTGTCCCAAACACAACGTTCAACTAGGTATAAGTTACTCCACCCAGGTAATTAATGACATACAAGATTGGAGACTCTCGTTCATCGACTTTGCCGTCTACGAAATTCTGCCGGAGAATGTGAAAGAAGCAACTTCAATCTGAAGGCGTTCTCTCAGATTCTTTTATGATACAGAAAAAGAATGCTATATCGACGATCCTACGACGGACTACTGCTACACTGCCTATCAAATGCAGAAGCTAAAGAAGCCCTACGCGAGGCTCACGAAGGTGTTTGCGGGGCTCACCAACCTGGCCCGAAGTTGCAGGACCGTCTCCGTCGGATAGGCTATTACTGGCCTACGATGGTAGCAGATGCGGTCGATTATGCAAAGAATTGTAGGGCTTGTCAGATCCAGGCAGACTTTATACATCAACCATCCGAATTCTTGCACCCAACAGTGGCCTCTTCGCCATTTGAAGCATGGAGAATGGACATTATCGGCCCAATCATCCTGCCGTCATCCAAGGGACACCGGTTTATACTTGCAATCACCGATTACTTCTCTAAGTGGGCGAAAGTTATTCCACTTGCAGAGGTAAAGACATCAAACATGATTAGTTTCGTAAAATATCATGTTATCTACCGTTTTGGACTGCCCCGAAGGATTATTCACGACAGTGGTTCGCAGTTTGCAAGCCATGCTTTCTATCGATTCTGCGACAAAAATCGGATTCAGAATGAAGCTTCAATAGCATACAACCCATCGGCTAACGGTCTAGCTGAAGCATTTAACAAGACCATAATCAAGCTTCTCAAAAAGTTCCTGTCTTTGAACAAGCACGACTGGAATGAAAAACTGGGCGAATGCTTATGGGCGTACCGTACTACAATTCGGACAGCTACAGGAAATACACCGTTCCCTCTGGTTTACGAAAGTGAGACAGTTCTTCCATTGGAGACCCAAATCCCCTCGCTTCGCATGGCCCTTACTTACCGGTTGACATCGGACGATAACTACAGCCGACGGCTTCAAGAACTGGAAGCCCTAGACGAGAAGCGTTTACAAGCTCAACAAAGCATCGAGCTCTGTCAAGCACGCATCTCTCCAGCTTTCAATAAGAAAGTCAAGCAAGGAACATTCCAAGTAGGCGACCTCGTCTTGGCCGTTCGCAGGCCGATGGTCATGACTCGCAAAACCGTTGGCAAGTTCCAGCCCAAATGGGAGGCCCATTTGTCATCGAGACCGTATTCTCCAACGACGCATACCGGCTCACAAAACAAAATAGAGACTTGCTTATGATGCCCATAAGCAGCAAGTTTTTAAAAAAGTATTATGCTTGAAGACATGCTCGTACTTCCTTAAATACTAAAATCTCCTAGACTTTCGAGTTATGTACGTGCCAAGTACCTCTGAACTTACACTCTAGCTCCGAGTAGATTCACATCGCATCTCCCTAGGTGACAAGTCATGTACACTAATATCTCTGAAATTCCACTCTAATGCTTCACCCCGCCGGAGTCTTCCAGGTTTTTTGTTTTATCGCCTCTGAGCAAACTTTCTGGTTTTGATTGTCGTATATCACGTCCATATTACCTCTGATATAGACAGTCTTCTAGCTTAACACATGTACCCAATCTGGGGTAAAGCTACAGTGTTAAGGCCACAGAACTTATCACGTCCATATTACCTCTGTTAGGTTTTGTTTCAAAATCTATTACTCGCACTACCGGTGCGCAAAAGGGTAATAGGTCCACAAAAAATCGTTCAAATCTATTACTCGCACCATCGGTGCACAAAAGGGTAATAGGTCCACAAAAAATCATTCAAAATTTATTACTTGTACCACAGATGCACAAAAGGGTAATAGATCCACAAAAGTCCCCTAGTGGGATGTCCTCTGCCAACCACAAATGCTGTATTCGGCCATCTAGTACAGGCACCTCAGATGTTATAAGCAAAAATGAAGGTAATGTACACTTTTATTCATGGGACTACGTCTCCAACGAAAAAAAGAGAAGCAGAAGACCCACTACAACTACGTCTACTCATCAGCAACACAGTTCAGTGAGTATCGCCTCAAGCTGCGCTATTGAGCGGTCGATCTTCAGTTTGGCCTGACGTTCAGCTTCTTAGATCCGCTTCGCAGCATCCTCAAGATATGCACGAGCCTGCCAATTGTCCTCCACTTTCTTCAGCGTACCCTCCAGAGCAGAAGAGGCCCGTGTGACCTTGTTGGTCTCTTCACAAATCAGCTCTCTCTCTTGACGGGTAGCTTGGAGTTCAGTCTCCAGGGACGCCAGCTCAGCCTGGAGTTGGAGGATTTTCTCATTGGTTTCGACAATCGCACGGGTCGTGGCCTCCTCACGAGTTAAGCAATCCTCTCCCTTACGGCTTAACTTGTCATACTTTAGAGACAGTTTCTGAAGGTCTTTCTCTAAAGCGGGTTTGGTCGTCTTCCGTACGGCCTTCACCTTCTCCCAGGCCGTTAGGAGGAACGCATGCCCCTGGTCTACCGCAAGGGGCATGTCAAGTTGTCGTAGTTTCTGTAGTTGGTTCAGGCGCTGATCAGCCTCTACCAGTTTGTGCTCAAGAAAATCAGCCATCCCTTCTCTACTCGAAAACGTTCTCAACAGTTCAATTTGGTTGTGGGCATAATGGCGGGCCACGGCAAACGACGTTCCTCTCTGTAAAGCAGCATCGACCCCCCATCTTAAGTGGCAGTAAAAGATCTCAACTATATCCTTTGACGATTCGTCTATATTCTCCAAAGAAGAGGGCGTCAAAGGAATAGTAGCCGAGAGAGCTGAAGGTATTTGGGAAGGCGGTGCATCACAGCTTGACGACCCTGTCAAAAGGGAAGCAAACTCCTATCGATGAGATTCTCGCGTAGCAGTAATCTTTTCCTCTGCGGCACGAAGGAGCCGGAGACTAGACAACTCGGAGAGCTCGATTTTCGGGGAAGGGGCAGCATCAACCGACCTCGCGTCCACCGATACGGGCGTAGGAACCAAAACCTCTGTGACCGGCATTTCCATGACGCACACCTCCGTACTCAACTCGGTGGAGGGCCCCTTGACTTGAGCCGGAAGGGGATGAGGTACACTTCTTCTGTGTATAAGGTCAACATCGGTGTCCTCTTCTATCCCTTCTTCCGTGACCATGTCCACCATCGGCAGTGAGGAGGCAGGCCCTGTAGATCTAGAACAACCAACAATCAGCTTGACTCGAAGGATATGGAGTTGGAGCAAAAAAATCTCCTCATTGGTAAGAATGTGTCATAGTTTACCAGGGGAGGGCGGCAGAGACTGGGGCTCATTCAGGGCAATCATATCTCCTCCTGTTACCCCCACATCCTCTGTAACTTCAACGACAGTACTCGAGCCGCCTACGTCTGCCTTTCCAGGCCCAGTCGCTCCAGAAAGAGATGTAGTTGTATCGGCACCAGTCTGTTGAGACCCCGCAATCCCAAGATCAGGTCCCGCAAGGCTGGCACCTTCCCTGACCGTGGTGTTCGTAGTCGTCACCAGAGAGAGAAGCTCAGGGGCAACATCGGGTTGCGGAGGGTTCATTCCCTCCGATGCCTACAAAGAGGAACATTCAGATAATGTCCCAAGAGTAACACTGGGGTTTGTCATGAAAGAGCTTACCCTCGAGTTGGCTTCGACATCACTGCCCCCTTCCTCGACAACAGGCCCACGGACCTTAATCACTACCCGCTGCTTAGAACGAGGCCTATCGGTAGCGGAGGGACCATGTCTGTTCCGTTTACGCAAAGGACTTGGTACATGAGAGCGTAAGCGCACCGCCAGAGGATTTGCAGTGAGCAGCGGATCATCAGAGTCATTCTTCGCCTCCGTACTAGTTGAACCAGAGTCGGAAGCCTTCGCCTTCCCCCTCCTTGTCCTCTTGCGGGATTCCTTGTGTCGTTCCTCCAATTTAGTGCCAGTAATAAAACTGTTATTTGGATCGAAGTTGCTGGGGGGCGCATTCACATATACGTGATGAAGGTACGCCACGTATAAAATACGCCCGGAGGTCTTAGCATCAGGCAGGTAGAAGCTGGCCTGGGTGTGGATCACATAATAGTAATACCAGACCCGAATGCCATCCAGGATGCTGCCATCAAAACCCAGGCAGGGACTGGGATTGTCCAAAAACAATTGACTATACCCGGATTTTCGAGAGTATCGGCTGGGTAAGTAAGGCTCTAAGAAAGCGATATTGCGGTTACGGTATACCAGATGTAAAGGGCGGATATTCTGCAACCAGCGAAACATCTTCTCAGGCAGGATCTGAGAAGCAACAGCGCTATCATCATACATGCGGCCCATTTCTTCGTCGGTAAAAGGCAGGACCGACACGAAAAAAAGAATATCTGTCCAGTCGTGCGAGTGCAGCTCGGCAGTCGGGTACAGTAGTGCAGGTCCAAGGCATGTCACGATACTGATAGATAAGGGGCCAGGCCGCATCAAAGAGGGGCGGTGCATCAGCAGCCATCCCATTAGATAATGGTAAGGCAGCTCAACTCGGTTGAAGGCCTTCGTAGTTTCATATGTAATGACTTTCGTCGTAAAAGTACGAAAACCGCGATGAATACTGCACACCATAGCCGGGAGTAGAGCCAGCCTGCCTCCGAAAACCAGTTTGACTGCAGGAAGGATCAGATTACGACTAATTCTCTCAATAGAACCGGAGCCCCCTGAAACCATACAGGTCCTCAGCCATATCATTAGGAACCTAACCAGGATAGCCTTACCGGACAAAGGTTGGGTATCATGATAGAAGTAACTGAAGGTGTCGTTCAAGCTCTCGAATCTATCACCTGCAGCTCTGGCCCGCTTGGTGTCTCGCACCTGAACATCCACCCCCTCCTGAGTCTGAGGGCTCCGAGGGGCAACCCGGCCTGAGGCTCCAAGGTTGAATAGGTAACTAATCCAAGCCTTGGTATGGGGAAGATGCCCTTCATAGCTTTCATGCTTTTTCTTGGACATCTGCTGACCGGTGCTATGATGACATAGCACTTCCCTGTATACAGCAAGGAACCGCCGCTCTAGTTCTTCAAATTCTTTATTTGTTGGGGTATACTCCTCGTAAAACTTGTCTCCCCAAGGCAACTTGGAAACATCGTGTATCTCGTGGAGAGCGAGCCCCATCTCCTCATTAGGAGTAAAGAAGGTCCCAATACGACGGTTATACATCTCAAGGAAGGCTATGAACAACTTCGGGTTCATAAATAAACCGTAGCAGGTGCCCCTAATAGCGTAGCAGAGATCGATCTGCTGCAGAGTGTCCTTATATTCCATCAGGATCCAGGTCATCAGGTTGACCCACGGAGGGGAACGATGCACCCAGTTCAGCAGCGACAACTTGCCTGCAGGGTATGACCCTTTACGAGCAAGCCGATTCAAGAAGGTATCAGCCTCTGAAAACCTGATATTGGGCTTCAGTTCATTGATAAAACTGCCAGGGGCCAGTCCAACAACGGAGTAGCTGATTGTCTCCTTGATCGCGACCACTGTCCGTGCATGTTTATTATAGCGGATATGGCCTACAAAAACTCCATATTGATTGAGTTATGGGACCCGATATTTTTCTCTCAATGGACACCATGTTGAAACCTAATAAAGGGAAGTGGCGTTCCATCAGGGGAATATGAATCGCTATCCCGTGGGAAAAGAAATCCCAGTTCTCGAATATTTCTATTATGCGTGGGTCCGAGATGGTCAAGGCATCCCCAAACAAAAACATAGACTTCAAATGAATGCCGTCCAGCATCCTAGAGTTCATCATGTCGAGTAAATAGAAATACGACTGGCTCCGGATCTCCTTCAACCTAGCTTCCGATTGATTTCTGGTAATTTGAGTCGACACATCTTCGACTATGTGGTCAAATCTGACACCTAGAGCAGCCTGACCATACCCTATCAAAACTTCCTCCGAAGGAGCCGCAGGCAAAGTCACTGCAAAGGTCAAAGAAAGAAGATAGTCAGAAGAAAACAAAAAAAATGGGTCCTTTTTCAACTATGCGGCCTAATTAGGCAGAGCCTATATGGCCTGGTTATGAAAAGAGCACATGCGGCTCAAACCAGGTGATGCATATACGGCATAATCAGGCAGAACATATGCGGCCTGGTTATAAAAAGAGCACATACGGCTCAAATCAGGTGATGCATATGCGGCCTAGTCAGGCAGAGCCTACGCGGCCTGGTTATGAAAAGAGCGCATGCGGCTCAAATCAGGGAATACATATACGGACTAGTCAAGCAGAGCCTATGCAGCACAGATATGGGGAGGGCACATGCGGCTCAGTCATATGACACCTATGCGGCTCAGTCTATGCGTTCCGTTCATACAGAGCATATGCGGCCTGGTGAGACAGAAAACACATGTCCCATGGAAGTTCGACTGCGCACAAAAGGCATTGAAGCCAAAGCACAGCGGTGATACGTGGTCAGACCTGCGCAAAAAGCATACGACATGGCCATTAGAGTTCAAATGTTCTTTCTTCCACCATCCTTACCCTTGATAGGAGTCTGTACGTCTGGATGAAAGGAGGATTAATTCGCAGTTCTAGATGAAGAGGCAGGCCCCTTCCCTTTGTCAGCAGCGCTTATGGATTTGGAAGCTTTGGGGGCCATGGCTAACTAGAGAAGACGAAAAAATAGGAAGCAGAAGAGAGGAAGATGAAAGAAAGCGAGAAAAGTTCTCTTACTGCTATACGGCCTACATTTATAGGCTAATCTAAAAGTGTAAACAGATAGACACCTCTTCGTTTATCGTGTACATTAAAGATAAAGATGACCCTCGGGATTCTATCCTTCATAACCATCATGTTGATCACGAAAAAGATAGCCCCAAATCTAAAAAAATCGGAGCTTTAAATGCAGTAGTGACAGCCTGGATAAAACTTTCCTACTGCTCGAAATCTTATGCGTATCTCCATGCTTCTTATTCAAAGTATTCCAAAATTTGCAATTTGAAAACTTTGAAGGGGTTCTTGTAGAAGCATGAAAATAATGACCGCATAGGCGTTATGCAGCCTAGTTGACCCGTGCCTCAAAAGGAAGGCCCCTATGATAACTCGGCAGCCTAGTTGACCCAGGCCGCAGAAGGAAGACCCCTATGACAACTCGGCAGCCAAGTTGATCCGGGCCGTAGAAGGAGGCCCCTATGATAACTCTGCGGCCATGTTAATCTACGTCGCAGAAGGAAGACTCCTGAGGCCACTATGTGGCCAAGTTAATCCAGGCCGCAGAAAGAAGGCTCATGAGACCACTATGTGGCCAAGTTAATCCAAGCCGCAGAAGGAAGGCTTCTGAGACCACTATGCGACCAAGTTGATTCAGGCCATAGAGGAAGATTTCTGTGACAATTATGCGACCAAGATGAGGCAGGGATGTCCTGCGGCCAAGGGCGATTGCGACCTATTTTCGAGCCGCATGAGCCTTATGAGGTTCAAAATTCTCCAAACTCCCTCAACAGATTAATTCTAACTTCATGGTAGGACACGTGGCGAATTGATAAAGTCTTGAACCACCCAGATATGTTGCAACAAAAATATCAACAGACACCCAGCTAGCAGTTAAAGACCGGATTTTGGTACACTGTTACAGCCACGTGGCTACTTGACCACCTATGCGGCCCAAAATATTCCTCATCCAGAAATATCTATAAATAGCAGGGTAGTACACCATGCAAGCGGACTGAAAAATTCAAGAGCATTTTCTCAAGAGCAAAGACTGCGTCCGATAGTCCAAGGAGTAAGGCAGAGTTTCTACACTTCTCCTGAACCTCCACCGTCACCCCCCAGAATCTAAACTAAACAATTGTACTTAGATTATTTTCTAGGATTTCTTTCTAGGCTCTCTTTTGTACTTGCGAGTTTGCAATCAAATTCAGTTCCTCTGTAGTTCTTGTTTTGATAATTAGTGGCAAAAACATACGTCTATTGTCCTTGACAAAATGCGATACAATAGACAAGTATGCCCTTATACTCCCTTATATATATATATATATATATATATATATATATATATATATATATATATATATATATATGTTGTTCTTACAAAATGTGATACAATAGACAAAAAAGAAGAACCCCTTCTTCACAACATACAAGGCTTGAGATTTCTATTATATCCCCATGATAAAGATCCTTTCTACGGTGAGAATTTCAGCCTCTGGATGGAGTCTCTCAAAGTCATCAGAAGTCCCCTCATATCCGTATACTATGGTGTAAGGGTGGTTTGGGTCCCGAACGTCGAAACAGTAAGTCATTCTTTCGAAATCCACCTCAGCGCTTCTTCTATATCACGGATGCTAGTGCGCTGGATCCCATAAAATACCTCATAAATGGGGATGTCGTACCACCCAGGTAGGTTCCACACTATCCTGATGAACCTCTAATATAGATATAGGGTGTAATCGCTACCATCCTATTCCAAGCTTGGAAGAAACAAATCTATACCTACAATCACGAGAACCTCCCCTTACATTAGAAACTCAAAATATAAATGATAAATGCTAACTTATACAAATAAACTCCAAAAGTTAAACCCAAAATTTCTTTTCTTCCCATTACGTGCATCCTTTCTTCAAACGTTAATACTGTCAAGTATCCTTATCCTAGGGTTCTTTCTTGAATTCCTAAGAATATAACTTAGGATATAAGCTTAACCTATATAGGTCTCTAAAGCCTGACCTGCATGGGCCACTACTAGAAGACGTGTCACATCCCGTTTCCAAATAACAGAATCCATGTGCATTGATACACTCCAGGCTACTCACGTACGCAACATTCTAATATTAAGATTACGATTGTCGCCGGTAAAAGTTAGGATAAAGTAAAAAATATATTACATTCTGAGTCTTGCATACATAACCTTCACATAATATTACATAACATGTCTGCAAGTTCCATCAAAACATTTAATTTACATACTTCAACAACAAAATGAAATTTGTTGACATCCCTACTAAGCTACCCGATGATCATTCATCTCCGTCTTCATCATACAGAGGCATTGTCTCTTATGGGTTCTCGTCTTCCCCTAGTGAACAAATACTAGGTCGTTTAGAACGACAAGCAAGTCCTCGGGTCAAAGATGATAATAAGTATGAAATATAATTCAAAAGAACTGAGTGAATAGCAGAAATGTGATTTAACTTATTTATGGATTTCTATGTAAGATATTTAGAAATAATATATACCCTAATTCAACAAGTTATCACACAAGACCTAACTACAATATAATCACAAATACACTATTCATCATGGTTATGCAATTTTAGAGAACACATATGGATCACGATCATTCTCTAATTTTTTGATAATAATCCCATTTACCCAGGACCAAGTGGTGTCTGGATTGGGTATGGTGCCTTAAATCCGACCCCCCCCCCACACCTTGTGGGAAACTTGTATGCATTAACGTTTTAAATTCCAATTTTATTCTTAGAATTTACTGGACTGTTCATTGTTGTTGAGCTAGGCCTCACCCCCGACATTGTAACGCCTTACAGATACGGGACTACTGATCGGCTTTTACTGAAGTTATTATATTGTACGAATTTTGATAGATCTGATCTAGTTGTTCTCTTCGACCCCATGATGCAACTACAAACACAGACAATAGTCTATTGACTCCTATATCTAGTATCATATTCCAACTCAATTACCATCTCGTATGTCAAGGACAACACGCCATACGGTAATTTCTTGTTGGCAGGAGATTATTCAACTTATTACCATCTCGTGCGTCAGAAACAAAACGCCATATGGTAATAATTGTTGGCAAGAGATTATCCAACTTATTACCATCTCGTGCGTCAGAAACAACACGCCATATGGTAATAATTGTTGGCTGGGAAGCTGGATATAAACTTAGATGATTCAATTAGGTTTTTCTAATCCTAGAATTCTCTAAATTTTGGCTAACTTCCAAAATTACTAAAAATTTCGGTAGAGTCTCCTTTGTATTTGTTGACCCAAAAATTTTATGATAAACAATAATATGGAAACAATAACCTCGGGTTCGCCGACCCCTTCGTTGGAGCAACTCTCAACATCGGAACCACGTAATATGAAATATTTCGGGTGCGTCGACCCCTTCGGTGGAGCAACTGTCAACACCGGTAACCACACAGTTTAATAAATAAGGAAAATATCTAAATAAGAAATTTTTTCTTCATACTTGAGCGTGCTAGCTTATTTTACTTATTTATTTGCAAAATATTCTTTGGTGCTACACAGTTCAAGCAAACACATAGCTATTGGCACAATTTTATTGAACAAGTTTCTAAGTACTACACATAGTGAATAGATTTCCAACAATTAAATTATAATATGCTCAATTTAACTTCTACTTGCTATATACCATATATTAACTTCTTGAAAGTGCAAAATAGAAAATTTAACTTGAAAATTTTAACAAGTGGGTTACCCTAATATTCCGGTACCTATAAGTACCTATTCTAATGGAATGTTCATAACAAAATAGGTCAATTAAGCATATTTTTAATTCTGGATAGAATTAAAATATTGTATTTAAATTGATAATTTATCAAGTTTACATATTTCAAAATTAAACTAGACAAGACCTAATATTTAGATATCATACTAAAAGTCCACAAAACCCCGGGTATGTAGATTTCAATTTATATATACATACATGTTGTATCCATAAATTGGGTCAATATACATATGTATATACATATTTCCATGGTATATATATATATATATATATATATATATATATATATATATATATATATATATATATATTATATATATATATAAAATATATTTTATATATATATATATAAAATATATTTATATATATATATATATATATATATATATATATATATATATATATATATATATATATATATATATATATATATATATATATATATATATATATATATATATATATATATATATATATATTCATGAGTTGTGTCCATGCATCTCCCTATATACATATATCATGTAAAACTAGTTATTCATGAAAGTAACTAAGCATATGCATTCATAAATATTATCCTTTTTCTTTATACTCTAACAACCATCAATCCATATATATGATATATAAACTAAAACGAAGTGTCCATTTTCGTGTGTCCATAAGTCTATTTCATAATCTTTATGCCCATATCAATATTATATTCTCATAAAGTTAGATTGATCATGAATTTCATAAATTTTCAAAAAATAAAACTATATGATATGGATTTATGATAAAGTAGGATGTAAAAATGAATTTTCTAAGAGAAGAAGAGGAGGACTTGCCTTGGCTTGAGAAACCTAGAATTTCTTTCCCAAATCCAAGTGGAACCTTGATTTTTTTTTCTATATTCTTCCCTTATTCTAGAATTTTAAAATTAGAAATTGACCTAGATTCTCCCTTTTTTATATACAAAGAAGAATTTGGGGAATGGGGAGGTAACATTACCTAGGGTTTTTGGGAGAGGTGAGGGAAGAGGAGAAGGAGGTGGTGTTGGCCAACGGTGGTGTGGTCAGCTGTGGCGGTCGGCGACGGCAGCAGCAGCAGCAGCAGCAGAGCAAGAAGAAGAGAAGAAGGATGAGAAGTGGATGGAGAAGAAAGAGGAGAATAGAGAAAGGGGGAGGAGATGTGGCATATAAGGGTTCATCTCCTTCATGCCAAAAGCCAAGTGGCAGTAACCCATACCGCCTATCCCCAATGTTGACACCTAGCCACATGATATGGTATGCCTATTATGCAAATGCAACACTTTGTGAAGGGATCCCTATTCAAAATTTGTGTAAAGGTATTTAGTAAAATCAATATTATTATTATCATTTTTTTAATATTATTATTAAGGAAGAAAAAAATAAGGCATAACAGAAGGTGAGAAAATACTTTATCCTAAACTTTATGGAAAAAAGTCACAAATATCTGAGTGCATCATGTCACGACCCGCACCTGCTTTTCGGGATGCGAGCACATGCGCAAGCCAGCTACGTATCAAGCGGACTCTAGCCCAACTCGAATACGTATAAGCTGGCTAGACTATGGTAATATGCCTAATCATGATAAGACAAAACTATATATCAATCCATAAGAAGAATATAAAACAAGAATGAACATTATGGTTCATGGTCTGTAGCCCACTAGCATATATATATATATATATATATATATATATATATATATATCTCCGATTAGACTCCAAAGAAATAGCATGAGTCTATAAAACTAGGCTCACAAGCAGAGTGAAAATAATGGATGTAAATATGTAATCACGAAAGATACTTGAATCTGAAGTAATCAACTACCATCATGATCAGCTAACTAACTTCGTGCAATCAACTACCTGAAAAGATCATCAGGTCCTCAGGGGACTAGCAAGATACATAAAACATGCATACTAATATGATAATAAATATATGTATGGAAGATAAGGACAGTGTCAGAAGAACTTCTAAGAAACGACATATCATATGGAAATGTAATACTAACTCCTATAGACTATAGTACAATGCAAGATACTTCCAATCTATAGTATATCTCAATTGTAGTATAATGTAAGATACTTCCAATCGAGAATAGTCAAGTAGCAAATCCTAGTACCACCTCATCCCCTATAAGAATATAAAGGTCATATAAAATCCTATAGACTGTAGTATAATGAAAGATACTCTCAATCTATAGAATATCACAAGTCAGGTCAGGCCATACTCAAGTCATGTCCAAGTCCATCCATCACGATCAGGTCAAGTCAATCAAGGAAACATGGGATAATTGGCAACTCTATCACAAGACACGATGAACACTAGGAAGACCAATAAACAATCAATAAAAACGACTAATATCCTAAACGTGCACGTAAATCTATAAAACAAGAAGACGGTAGATGATAACCTAAGTAGAATATGAGAAGCATGTGATAATATGAAATGATAACATGTAAATACTGTATAAGTTTGGCAAGGTATACTTGCCTGGTGGTAGTACGTAAAACCAACACTATCCAATCAATCGACGAGCCACAAAAGTTAAACTCTCACAACAGTCTCCGAAGGCTGAAACAAATATTACCAACATGTTCAAAATAGTCAAATTATCTAGGATAGCCTACACAGAAGTCCAATTCTGGACACAGGTCCAAACGATGTCCGCCGCTGGACCCGCTTTGTACCAAAAAGTGTGCCAGTATCTGCAATCTCTAAAGTCGTCAAACTATATGTCTACGGGTCTGGTTTGATGATACGAACCAACCATATGTCCAAAGTTGGATTCCGGTGGGCCGTGCACAAATTTGCCCTTTGGATCGGGTCGCGGGCCCGCCAAAATAGCGTTCCGATCAACCTTCTCAGGATCGGAGCAAACTTGGCATACAGGACTAGAAAAATGACATGGTCCTGTTGGCGTAAGTCTTTTCTCGAGATGACGAACGTGCACGAAGTAATTGGCTAATATACAAATAGGCCGATACGGGGTATCTCGACGGATATGTTTCGATTTCGTCGCACACACACAACGAAATCGAGTTTCGTCGAATCCCATATGTCGACAACATCCGTACGCATCTTTCGATGCTCACGGGTTGTGACTAATTCACCCGGTTTGTCGGGGCGGACTCCGTATCGATAAATTTCCTGAAAGTTTACTGTTTTTGAAAACGATTTTTCCTGATTTTTGAAAGCAGATAACTTAACATATGCTGAATAATATCATGATCCATAAAGTGGGTTTTACTCTCGTATATGTTATCTAAAAACCTATTCAATTAGATCTTAAATCGATCGATGGAATGGCAATGAATCACCTTCTAAAATAGGGGTGGGGAACTGTTTTCATGTTCTATTTTCGAACAGATTTTTTGCCAAATTTGATTCGATTTATCGGATAATCTAGGGCACTATAATTTAATCTATTTGAAAGGACTTAGTTTCGAATAGGTTGTGTCCATATCTGAAGAGACGAAACACAAAATGGTGAAGCGATGAGGGAGATATGTCGCGGGAAGGTAGTTTCCTCGCTGCAATCTACTGTTGCTGACTGTTGCAACGCTGCTGTCGTCTGCTGCTATTTCGCGTGGAGCGGCCGGCCGACGGTGGCTTGTGGCGGCCGCGCGCACGCGTTAGGGATGGTCAGGGTCACACAGGGACGGCGCTGGATTTTTGGAGTTTTAGATTAGGGTTTCCTTTCCTCCTTCCTTTCGATATATACATAGGCTCGGGTTTAAAGGGGGGTCGGGTATAGCTGGTTTGGCTTGGCTGGCTTTTGTTTTGTTTTCATTTCTCTTTTATTTATTCCATTTAGTCCATACATATATATATATATATATATATATATATATATATATATATATATATATATTTTATATATATATATATATATATATATATATATATATATATATATATATATATGCACACATGTGACCAAATACAAGAAAACATTCTAAAATTATAACATTGGTTATAACATATATTATTATTAATTCTAATAGTCTATTTATATGGATAAAATATATATACATATATACCCATCTTCATAAATATATATATATATATATATATATATATATATATATATATATAATATATATATATATATATATATATATATATATATATATATATATATATACACACACACATATATATATATACAGACACACACACACACACACACACACACACAGAAAAAAATTATATGTACAGCCCAAAACCCCATAAAATCCATGAAATTATTTAAGGAGAATAACTACCATATTTTCAAATAAAAAGTATTATTCTAAAACCAAGAACATATATAATATATATGTCCACCTTTTATAAATTTACCTACTAGGTTATCAAAATAAGATACCACTATAGTATATACAATACATGTCTACACGGCGTCTTGGAACGCACTACCTATCTACATGGGCTTGGACTTGGTTCGATTCAAGTTTGACTAGTTTAGCACAATCTGGTCTCTTAAAAGTTCAATGATCAAATTAATAATTAATTAATCGTCTATAGGATTAAGTTGCAATTTGGCCTGGTTTTCCTAGTTGGGACACACTTATGGCTCGGCCTTTCCTACCATAGCTAAAACACTAGTCAAAGCACACGACTACACTATCTGTACGAAAATTCATGGTCATTTTGTACTCCAAAATCTAACCATGACTAAAGCATTCTATCGTAATAACTATTTAATTAAATATTTATAAAATTCCAAAAATTTACCATTTAATCAAATAAATAATAATAAAAATATTTTCAAAAATTTTGGAAAGAGGGTTTACACACCAACTCCAGAAATTTTATACTTTAATTCACCCACTTGAACGATTTCTAACAATTTTTGATCTGGGCACAAACTTCACATTTCTCCAGTCCCTTACCCCCACATTTGGAGATAAAACCTAGACTTGACATTTTGTTTATTCTTTTAGAATAAACATATCCTAGTCTATTATGCCACTAGTCAAGAGAATAAGCAAAAATATAGAAATTTTATTTATACAATCATTTGGAGCTATAAGATGAAGTTTAAACATTCCTTCGGTATAAAATGAATTCTTAAAGTAAGATCCCTTCTATATATAACATCACCATCTGACCAGCACTGGTATCCATCCTCAAGGCTGTATTGCACAGAAGGCTTCCAGATATTAGGTTCTTTGTGATAGCATGAACACGCTTCACATTCTGTAATAAAATTGACTTCCCCAAAGTCAACTCCAGTACCTGTAAGACCCCTCCCAAAAAATTTAGTTTTATTCATAATTTAGTAATTTCTAATTTTGTAATTCATTTCAACAATCTATTTGAATTTTCATGACTACAGTTTAACTATTCATTTTTATTTATTTTAGGTAATATTAACTCTTGTTGAAATAATATTATTATTATTTAAAAAAAATTATTATTGATAAAATGTTTATATTTTTCTTTAATAAATAACAACAAGTCTACCACTTTATGTTCCTATTTAGCTAACCCCCAATCCCTTCTCCTTTCCATTTAGCTAACAACCAACCTCTTCTCATTCCTATATAGCTAACCCCTGACCCTTCCATTTCGTAACCATCGACCCTTCCATTCCGTAACTCCCAACTCAGCCTTTTCCATTTGTAACTTTCCTTCATTTCTCTATAAAAAGATAAATATTAAAACAAAAACTTAAGCATTACCATCTTCCTCCTTTGGAGCAACCCGCGTCGCACTCGACGACCCAACCTTATTTTCATATCCGCGTCTGCCCGTGAGCAACCTTCGAGGCTGACGCCAAGGGCTTCCTCCGAGTTTTTCTTTTGTAAGGTTTACTACCATTCTCTTAGATTATATAGAAAGAAATATAGTAGAACTATAGGATTTGTTAGAGATGAAGAAGAATAACTCACTATTCATGTGTATAGGGAGCTATATTGTGCATACAACGAAAAATACCACATGCATGTGGCTCCTGGCTTTCCTTTTTTATCTCTCTTAGATATTTTAGCATAATTGCAAAAACCCCTTCTTTCCACTCTCTGACCATAATTGTTTCTCTCTGTCACATGTTGGTTCAAGCAATCAGATTGTAAATTTGCATAAAAATCCTCTCCACAAACCAATAGTGCAATCAATCTAACTCATCTCCACCATCGTTTTATCTTACACAACATGTGAATAGGTAATTGATAGTTGGAAATGAGCCCTTCATTAATTAATTTTTCCAAATAAACCCCTCTCTTTTTCTATGTGTTTGCACAACACATATACACAAAAAAACACACAATTCACGTAAGTAATGCTTAAATGTGCACTGGATCCAACTAAAGTTGATGGCATAATTACGTATAGCCCCTTCCACTTTTAATTAAATTTCATAACTACATACTACCTTTAGTTCACATAAATCTTATTTACTCTATAGTTACTAGTACACAACCCACAAGTAATTAATTATCTATCTTTATAATAAATGTGTATATTATATTATATATATATATATATATATATATATATATATATATATATATATATATATATATATATAAAATATATATATATATACACACACACACACACACACACACACACACACACACACACACACACCCCCCTATGTAGCATTAATAATATTTTTTTATATATATAATAAATTTAATGAATTATATAGGCTAGTTGGACTTGGAGTTGGGACCAGATCCTCGACCTTAGTGTGGGAAGCATGTAAGTATACCTTGCCCACTTGTACAATATATCTTATATGCTTGTTCTCTACTTTTCTATTGTTCTTTTTCTCTTATTATATTCATGTTGCTTTACCCTGTTTCTAGTTTTACATGCTCGTACATGTTTTCTGTTATATTTCTTTACCAGTTATATTGGTCTTCGATTTCATCTGTGTCTCATGATAGAGATGCTTAGTCCTACGCCATTATTCCTTTGACTCGACTTGACGTTATATGACCTGACTTGAGTATGACTTGACTTGAGATATTCTATAGAATGGGAGCGCTTACCTTAGCTACAGTCTATAGGATCGACTTGACCCTTGTATTCCTCTAAGAGATTGATATTATGATTGGCTACGTTCTCGATTGAGAGTTGCTTGCCTTGGACTACAATTGAGACTATAGATTGGGAGTGTTTGCCTTGACTACAGTCTATAGGATTGACTTGTTAGCCACGTTTAGTTTGACATGCCACTGTCTTAGTTTCCTGGTGTCATAGTTAATTCTTTCATGACTATTTATTATTTTTCTTGCATATTTTATATTATTATATTTGGTATATTTTTATGTATCTTGCTAGTCCCCTAAGGACCTGGTGATCTCTCCAGGTTTAGACGATAAGGTTTACCCTGAGGTGTATGGTTCTGGAGCTGAGACTGGAGAATTACCTGTGCAGGAGGACGAGATAATTCTGGAGGACTTCTCTTGAGTCATGTCATTCTCTATTTAGACATTGCTACTTTTATTTCCTATTTAGTTCAGCAAACTTGTAGTTGGATATTATATCTACTTTCTTTGCTGTGGTGACAGATTGCTTTTCGTACATTTATTTTCTTTATTATTGGTCGACAGTTGACATTATCATTATTGTTGGACTTGCTTATTCTGTGTTTACTTTTCTGCATGATGAGATTAGTTCTGGACTGGTGGCCTATGTTGTTGTTATGAGTTTTCTATCATGATTTACAGCTTAAACATTTGCTAATGGGCTTGTTAGGTAGATTGGCCCATTGATGATATGTTGCTGGCACATAGTGCATTTATGGTCCTATATATTTTGGGATTGGGGCGTTACAGTACCACCGTCCTAATTCCTTTCACTTTGACTCGTGTCTTGTTCATCAAGGTTACCTTCTAAGAAGAAGGTTTATAAGTAAAAAAACAACTCCTTTATGGCACACATATGACATGAGGCGCTAGTGTCTACCACCAGTCAGTGTCAACAACAGATGAATTAACTTAAGGAATCATAGCAATGAGGTTAAGCTCACCTTCCTTGTGTTCCTTCTGCTTTGGCTTTGGTTTGGACCTGCAATCCTTCTTGAAGTGGCCTTTCTATTCGCAATTGAAGTAGAACTACGTCATCACTGTATATAGTCTTGAAGGAAGAAGACTTCACTTTTAGATTCTTGAAGTCATTCTCCTCCTTCTTCTAATAATCAAACTAGATAATGTTTTCCTTGGTAAGCTTCTAAGACAAAGAGTCTACCTTAATCTTGTTCTTGCATGCGGCCTTAAGGCGGATGAAGCGCATAATATCTTCAAGCTTCACTTTTGCCTTCTTGAAGTACATAGTGGTAGAGAACCGATCCCAATTGGTAATTTAGAGAAAAATAACTCTCATTATAAATTTGTCAAGTAGAGTCATAGCCTCTTCCTCTAGCTTCTTTTGTAGCTTGATGAGTTCCTTCACATGGGGCAACATTGTCATTTTGTCTTTAAATTCCATAGTAATGAATTTGTTGACCGGATACACCTTGAACATTTTCATCTTCCTTGTACTGCTTTTCAAGAAACTCCCAAATGTCTTTAGCTTTCTCCTTCTTGTTGAATCCTCCAAAGAATTAAGAATTAATAGCTTGCAAAGATTGTTATTTCTTTTTCACTACTGTAGGGTACTAATCACATTAGCGATAGCTTCCACGTTATCTGTCCCTAGGATCAAGTACTGGTTCACACAAAACGAAATTCATATTGACAAGTTGAAGAATCGGGCTAATCTTTATTTTTCCAGTTGTTCTACTGCTCTTTATCAAACTTTTAAAGCTTGTGAAAGCTAGTATAAAGAAGACTTGTGCGGGTGTCCATCTTGGATCTTGATGAGATTCTTACAAACTTTGAATGTCACATGAATCTCGCTTTAAGATTGTTGTAGATCTTTTGGAAGAAATTATTACAAGTTAATGAAGACTAAACTCTGAATGCAAGTCAAACTTGCTAGAAGAAATAGAAAGCGATCAAAATTGATATTAAAGTGTAGCAGGGTTGTTAGCTAGCAGAATGATCCACTTAAGAAGCTTGCAGTTGAAACTGCTTGAAAGTTATTTGAAAAGTTGATGAATATATAGTAGAGCTTTCGAAAGATGGAACAACTTGCTCGGATGGTCAGCACCACCATTGCTCAAAGTGAGATTCGACTTTCTTCATAAATCTGCTTCCATGAATCAACAAGTTCGGAAGAACATCTAGAACGCTCTTTGTTACCTTCCTTCATGGACTAGCACCGAAGTTCTACAAGACACTTGGACTAATGTTTAGTGTTGATGCAAAATCTTCTGCTTCTATAGATGAAAGTATCGTTTTCTCTCTTTTGACTTACTCAGTATTTTGTCTTATATTTTCCACAAAACACATAGGGTCCGCTTGGATTGAGGATTAACAGAGTTAAGTGATGGAAATTTAAGTGAGGGAGAAATAAAACCATGCTTGGTTTGAGGGTGGAGGTTTATGAGAGAGGGTTAAGTGAGGGTTTATTTCACCCTCTTTTGTCTATTTTTTAACCCCCCAAATCGGAGAGTTAACGAGGGGGATTGAGAAGTTTTGTTTAAAAAGTCATAAATATCCCTTATTTGTTCTATAAAATATCTCTTTTTTCCATTTTTTCTTGTTTTCAACATGTTGCTCCGTAACTTCCTAATTTGTAAAGATATTTTCACAAGTTATAACTAAAATTTCAATCAAATTTAATTTTATGACATATGTAATAAGGTTATTTTGGTAACTATCATACTTTTATTAATTATCTTCTCACTCAAAATCTCTAATCCAAACAAGAGTTATTAAACACCCTCATTTAACTCTCCCTCCAATCCAAACAAGATTCTATGTATTGACTCTACTCCCTCTTACTTAACTCCCTCTCATTTAACCCCACTTAACGCTACTTATTTTTCCCCCTCAATCCAAGCAGACCTATAGTGTTGAAGCAGTTACTTAAATAGAGAGTCATCTCTTGAAAGTGTTAATGTGGGAATTGTGGTGGACCTACTAGCTACGAGGAGCAAATTTGGAGTGGGAGAAAATTATAGAGAGAAGATTTGGTGGAAGAGAAGAAATTTTATAATAGCACTAAGCTTCTTAATTTTTGTTGTGTACAAAATGAGGGGAGAGCACCCCTTTTTATAGAGCACTTGGAAGAGTCTACACACTTATTAAATATAGTATGGAATCATTCTAAACTCTTTTACAATTAATACTAAGATATCTCTAGAACATAGATATTTTTCATCAGCATAGATATTTTTCATGAACTTTCTAGGTAAAGAAGTTCCTAGAACATTGACTAAACTCAAAACTAAAATGGGCCTAATGGACAAAGTCCAATGGTAGTGGATTGACAAAATTTGTCGGGCTTAAAATATTATCGCAAAATCAAGTTTATTTCCAACACTCCCCTTAAACTTGACTTTGTGATTCCAAGTGAACTTCTTGCCTTGAATAGTACTTCTTTCTCGATTTGCTTGGTGAAGATCTCGGTAGCTTACTTTTGCATTTTGATGCACTTCCTTTGCACTTGCTTTCTTATGGTGCACATCTTTGGGTGGATGAACTTGCTTTTCATCATAGTCGTTGCCTTTTGTAAGTAGTCTATGCTTGTACCTCTTGACTTCATCTTGAGCATTGTTCATTGGCCTGTAGATACTTTTTAATCCAATTTCATTTTGCCACTTTGAAAGTGTCTTTAGCTCCCAAGTGTCGTCCTTCATGATATTCTTGATTTCTTCATCCATGGCATCTCTCCATTTCTTGTTTTGTGTCGTTGCTTCGAAACCTATTGGTTCACAATCGGCAAAAAGGCAAAAAAGTGTTAGGTCATTTTGATTTTTATTTACCTCATATACTTCTTGTAGGCTCCTCATGTGTGGGACTCTTCTTCCTTCCGAGGATGATGGTGGAGAATCTTCTCGATATGGTATTGATGTCACGAGCGGAGTAACAGACTCTTGTACTTCTTCACGTGTTTTCACTTTATCTTCTTCTTCCATGAGAGAAATGGAGTCATAACTTGATTCTTGGACATCCGGTTGTGGCGAGCTTTCTTCATTGGACACAATGTCTCCACTAGTATGAATTTCTTGAATGATTTCTTCTTCACTCTTTTTTTCTTTCACCGGCGTTTCTAGATCATCTTCAAAAGTGATATAATTATCAAATAACTCATCAAGGTCCATAAAGATGTTTATGCTTCCACACATATGGTTATTTTTCTTCATGTGAAGATATCATGTGTTTATATCTTCTTCTTCTTCTTCTTCTTCTTCTTCTTCTTCTTCTTCTTTGTGTGCAAACACTAAAGTTGAGTTCTCTTGCATTTCTTCTTCAACATAGTGAGCTTTTCCTTCAACATTTTTAGTTGTGTTTCTACAATCCGATGCATAATGTCCAAGTTTATGACAATTATAGCATTCAACTTGAGATTTATCATACCTTTGGCTTGCATATTTTCTTGTGAAGCTTCCTCTTCCACGTCCTCTTGTGGGATAAGTTTTGCCTCTTTCTCCATTGATGAATGTCTTGTAATGAGTTCTTTCCTCTCTTCCATGACCACGACCTCGACCACGATCTCTTTGACTTCTTTGATTGGTGAAACTTTCTTCTTTCTCCTTGAAAGTGAGATTTACTTGAAAGACTTGCTCCAATGTCTCTTGCTTTTTCTTTTTCCTTTCTTCATAGGCTTGTAGTGAGCCCTTAAGTTGATCAATAGTCATGGTCAGCAAGTCTTTAGTTTCTTCAATAGCTACTACGATATGCTCAAATTGTGGAAGCAAAGAGCGGAGAATTTTCTCCATCACTCGAGTGTTGGTCATGCTTTCACCATTTTTTTTTCATTTGATTAACAATAGCTAAAACTCTAGCAAAGTAGTCCAGAATAGTTTCGGAATCTTTCATATGTAAAGCTTCAAATTCACCTCTTAAAGTTTGGAGGCGTACCTTCATCACTTTCTCCTCTCCTTTGCAAGAAATTTGAAGTTTCTCTCATGCTTCTTTGGAGGTTGTTGCACTTGAAATCAACTCGAATGCATCATCATTCACGGCTTGGTAGATGAGAAAGAGAGCTTTCTTGTCCCTCTTTCTTGAAGATTTCAACAACTCCTTTTGAGCTTGAGATAATGAAGCCTCATCTTGTGGCTCATTATAACTTTTTTTGACGACCTCCCATGCATCTTGTGCTCCTAGCAAAGCCTTCATCTTGATGCTCCAATTGGCATAGTTGCTCTTGTTGAGGACGGGAACTTGGAAGTGAGTCATCTCACTTACCATCTTCGACCTCGAACAGCCTCGCTCTGATACCACTTTGTTGGAATTGTGGTGGACCAACTAGCTACGAGGAGCAAATTTGGAGTGGGAGAAAATTATAGAGAAGATTTGGTGGAAGAGAAGAATGGAAGAGAAAAAATTTTATAATAGCACTAAGCTTTTTAATTTTTGTTGTGTACAAAATGAGGGGAGAGCAGCTCTTTTTATAGGGCCCTTAGAAGAGTCTACACACTTATTAAATATAGCATGTAATCATTCTATACTCTTTTACAATTAATACTAAGATATCTCTAGAACATATATATTTTTCATGAACATAGATATATTTTCATGAACTTTTTAGGTAAAGAAGTTCCTAGAACATTGACTAAACTCAAAACTAAAATGGGTCTAATGGACAAAGTCCAATGGTAGTGGATTGACAAAATTTGTTGGACTTAAAATATTATCGCAAAATCAAGTTTATTTTCAACAGTTAACCGTCCGTCCACGGAAGACGTGGGCAAAAGATTAGGAAGTAATTTCCTATTAAGTGGGACGGTTAAAGGAAATACATACACCAAGACCTCTGTGACTAAAAGATTGCGTCCGTCCGTGTTCCATTAACTTGAATTATGGAAAAGGACCCAAAAATGGAACGATATATCAAGCTATTTGCTCTGATCGGCATCTTGAATCTAGCAGCCGTTGTAATGTGTCCGTCACATTGTAAACTTCTTCTTCTTGAGCTTTCTGTTATCAGCAAGACATATGCTCTGAAATTTAAATTTAACCCCGTTTGGTTTACTGTAATGTAATCGTAATCACAATATAATCAAATAAAAAAAAATTAATTTTTTTCATTTAATTATATTACAATTACGATTACATTATAGTGTACCAAATAATGTGGCACAAGAATAGTTGAGATAGAAAGTTGTCTGAAGGGGGAGAGAGAGGCTCAACGAAACCATAAATACTGATGTGAAAGAGCCGGGAGGGGGAGATGAATTTCTAGTTGCTAATGTGAGAACACTACAACAAAAATGACTTTTTATGGGATCAAAATTAAGACGTGCACAAGAACGAACGTTATAAATAATAGTTAGAACACGTACGTCGTGAATAAGCATATATGTAACCAAAGGAAAATGTACAAAAGAAGATGATCCTTGATTTAAGCAAAGGGATCATGTAGTACTGAAGCAAAATGCAGCACTACTATGAAGAAGATCTTCACAAAAACCGAAAACCTGTTCATCAACAACACATTGGTATCATATATATAGTTCATCAGTTATTATGTACAAGAAGCACACACTTATCAGACATCATGATTCTAGCATATATATATATATATATATATATATATATATATATATATATATATATATATATATATACTTGTTAACTCCCAAAGAACATGATTATTGAACATAAATTACCAAGGACTCGCGTGATCTAAGTACAGAAAATCTAAACGATGATTGTCTGGTGGTCAGGATCGGTGACCCGGGTCTCGTGGAACTTGGCGATAAAGTCGGAGGCCTTCCGATCCACGTCAGGCTCCCCGACCCAGCGCCCCCGGTCCTCGTCGCTGGGCCAGATCCTCCCCATGCGCCTAGGCTCCCGCTCTGCGTCTTCGTCCTTGTAACGCGACTTCCCCGAAGAAAACATGCAGAAGGAAGAGTGGCTTCCACCCATCTCTCTCTCTCTCTTGATCAACTCTTGAACGGTTTTAAATAGGTTAGTATAGATACACTTGAAATTTATAGGGTTTAACTAGCGCACAAGAAAATGAAGATACTGATTATTTGGAAGGTAGAGATTTGGTGATTTGAAGTGTGCTAGCTGGACATCAGATACCATGTGGGGGAAGAACAGATTCAAAATGCCAAATGGCTTGCAGTCCAATGCTTTAGGACTTGACCCAGACAAGTCATTTTTCTCCTTTTTCCAAGGGACACTAGTCTTTAACAAGGGCAGGTTAGGGGGGGACATGAGGATGCTTTGAGACCAGCTTGAGTCCATCCATGGAGTGAGCCAGTTGAACCCATTTTCATTCAGTGGTCATCAGTAATTTAGGCTTTCCTCGCCTAGTGGGCTTCATTTCCTTTGCCCAATGCCTAAACTTGGATCAAGCCATAAACTCTCCCATCAAGAGCGGATCCAGAAACTACAGCAGGTGTGGGCTACCAAAAATTTAGATGGACTGAAAGTGGAATAATCTATATAAAAAATCAAAATAATAATTTATATGGAAGAAAAAAAGTTTTTCTTTTTTGGTAGGCTCCGGCACACCCCAAGGTAAGCTTGAATTCAACTCGATGACAGTTCGAGAAAAGGTCTTTTAATTGTCAAGGTTTGATTTTGTGATAAGCCAAACCTGAGGTGGTTTACAAACAAAACATATGGGGCTTTGAAAACTTCTCTTGATTAGCATGTCCTAGGTCTCAATCATCAGTCTCAGACGAAGGAAGCCCTCTACTTGGTATAAGCTGCAAAGTGAGGAGGCGCCCCCCAAGTGACCGAAGGGGGCCTATTTTAGGGTTCATTGGAAGAAATCATAAGGGGGCTTAGTCAAATTTGAATCTAGAACGACAGTGCGGAAGTGATTTCATAATCACAATCACGGTAATTTTAGACAAACCACAGTGATTTTATACTACGATAATGATTCAAAAAAATTGCGTCTACCTATGGTTCTAAAACTACCATTTTAGAGGAGGGCCATTTTTTTTCATTGTATATATTCAAAACAAATAAAAATTATATCAAATTAAAATACATAACTTAAAATTCTGGTGCATAATGCACAATTATTGATTCTATAAAGTAGTTAAAGTAGGTTTTTTTTCCTATGCTAAAAATTAAATTTTTTATCTAATATTAAATAGAAAATTAAAATGAAGTTATAAATCATGTTATCTGACAATGACATATCTTAATATTCATACTCTTTACTGGAAGCAATAAATTTAGATTGAAGCTAGAAATAATTGTTGTTGAAATTGACAGAAACACATACAAAGTCTTGAACAATCTTTGACCATGGATGTGGCTACAATTTTTGTACGGAAGTACTACAATCAGTTTTATCGCAGAAAGACGATCACTTAAAATTGTTGAAAGGGCAAAGCTCTCAAATTACAAAATAGTTGTTGTGGAAGCAAAGCTCTTGAAAACAAAAATTGTTGATGACATCTCCTTGACTTTGACAGAACATGTACTTGTAGCACTCGTTAGCTGCTGCTACTACTACTGTTGATCGAGGTTGTTGCACACTATATCCTCTAATTGCATACAATCTCTTATGTATTTTTAAGCATCGAGTACAAAACAAAGTGTTTATATAAGGGAGCCAACCCCTAGCAACCATAACTGTCCACTACACAACGTGGACGGGTTACTAGAAAATAACTCATTAAGTGGACGATTACAACAGTATAACTCCCGTTAAATAGGATAGTTACAAACATAACCACTCCATACCGGTAGTACAAAATAATAGAACCCGAGGAACTACAAAGTCGTTGAACGTGTGAAATTGCATATCATGATAAATCCCCTTGAGCTACGGAACGCATAAAGTGCTGGACCGCAGAACCACGAAGTGACGGAATGCTAAACACACAAAATAGTGAACGTTGAATCAAAGTCTCACTTTTGCGTCCTTCGTTCACACCCATTCATGAGTCCGAATCCGAGTCGTTAGGCTCCTTTTGAGCCTATCTCCAAGGAAAAATTTCCTAAAAAGTTGTGACAAAAAATAGTTATTTCTTATGGCATTTGAACATTAACCACTAGAACCCCTCCTCCCCCCACCACTACCATACCCATACCAACCGCCATGAGCTACCACACTTCATGTGTGAAAGTCAGTAAATAATGAGTCATGTATTAAAATACACACACTTGGGGTTTGCCAGATCATGTAAAAGTGGGATCGGGTCACTGGTGACCAATTTCAAATAAATCCTAACAATCTCCTACATATTTTAATATATGAGATGTGTGTTTTCAACAATGACTATACAAGATACATTAGAATTAGGGGTGCAACTCGGGCGGGCTAAACCCGAGCCCGATCGAGTAAATCCGTTAATAAGTTGGGTTAGGGTTGAAGATACTTGGGTTCGGGCTCGGGTTACATTTTTTGAACCCGATCAAAAATTGGGGTTGGGCTCGGGTTCATGTGTCGGGTAACGTGAAGAACCCGAAACCCGACTTACATGTACAATATATATATATATATATATATATATATATATATATATATATATATATATATATATATATATATATATATATATATATATATATATATATATAGTTTCATACTTCTTAAATAAAAAAGTTTAATTCCTAAATTTGTCCACCCAAACCCTTCAATTCCTTTATCTTAAATCTAAATCTTATTTCAGCATGTATTTTGTAATGATTAAGGCTTGATTACTATTTGATTCTGTGTTAGTTATTACTTTTGTTTTATATTATTTTAAATATTATATTAGAGCCCGATAAACTTGATGGACCATACCTAACCCGAGCCCAACCCGTTCCTCCGGGCTTGGTCTTGGGCTTTATATGTTGAACCCGAGGTCGGGTCGGACTTGGGCTCGGGCTAAGCTTATGATTCATCGGGTTGGGCTCGGGTTGACCTCAAGTCCGACCCAACCCGTCCGAGTTGCACCCCTAATTAGAATAGATTTCACTTACAACTTGAATCTTCATGTATGGGTCGAACAATAGTACAATACAAAAATGGACTAACCTTGAATTCAGTACTATATCTACAATTTTTTTCACTCACACAATTACATCAATTGTGCCTCTGGTCGCACATTGAAGATCATGTGCTGACTTAGTATATGTATCTTGGATGTCAATAAATTTACCCCCTCAAGAGACGACTTATATCTATGTTCATATACATAGGTAAGTTCTTTCCTCAGAGAGTTTAAAATCCAAGCATGAGAGCACATGCCTCCTTGTGGTGTTATGTCGTTGTGACATGACCCGAAGCCAAGGTCTCACTACCTCATGTGGTTTCACCCTATTATAGCATGAGGTGTTGAGGTCCCACCTCATATGGTGTTATGCAATTATTGCATGAGGGATTAAGCCTCTTGTAGTATTATGATACCTCTATCTACCTTTCAAGGACTAACCCATCATGCATTAGGATAGATGTCTCTACGGCTTGAATCTTCCCGTATGGGTTAAACAACAGCATGATACAAGAATAGACTAAGCCTTGAATTTTGCACCATAACTGTAATTCTTCCCACTCATACAAAGACATCAACTGTGCTTCTGGCTGCACATTAAAGGCATTGTGCCAGCCTGGTTTCGGTGTATGTATCTTGGATGTCTACAAGATTTTTCTCAAGAGAAGGCCTACATCTCTTATCCATACACTTTAGGTGAGTTATTTTAAAGAGTCTTTGGCATGAAGCATTTTGCTTCCTTGCGGTGCTACACCGCTATAACATGGCCCAAAGTCGATGCATTTTCTCATGTGGTGTCATACCATCTGTAGCATGAGGCCCAGCCTCTTTATAGTGCCAAACTATCCAGCATGAAACCTTTCACTTCCTTGCAGTATTACGCCGCCGTGACATAGCTTGCAAAGACGAGGCATTGCCTCATGTGGTGTCACCCACTGTAACATAAGGCCCAGCCTCTTTGTAGTGATGTCTACCACTCTTCATTGTACAGCATTAGGCCCTCTTGCATATGTGTGGTGCTACGCCACTGTGATTTTGCCTGAAGCCGAGGCTTTACCCTCACTAGGTACCTCATGTGGTATCATCCCACTGTAGCATGGAGTACGACGCTCCTTTGTAGTACTGTGCTACCCATGCTTCCTGTAAAATACGTACGACATCCAAGATATCCAAGAACTCATTAAGGCTTCCAAGCCATCCTCTCATAGGACTTTGTTCTTTGTAAAGAACAATCAGTAGACAACAGTGGTTCTGGGTTCATCTAAAATATCAAACTCTATTTTTGAGTATTGGTATTTTAGTCCCACATCGGATAGGAGAAGAGGTAAAGTCTCACTTCACTCTATAAATAGAGCCCCTTGGCCTCCTTTGAAAGATGCACCAAGAAGAGAGTTAAGGGAGTCCGTAAAATCCAGGAAGTCTGTTCAAGTCTCAATTATTGACTTACGAGCGTTCTAGAAGTTCTTCGTAAACTTGCTGGTTCCTAGAAGCAGATCGTGTTGGGGCAAATCTTGCTTTGAGCAACGGTGATCTTAATCACCCCAGCAAGAACCTTTTCTCTTCTTCTTTCTTCTTTTTTCTCCTTTATCTGAGTTGTAACTCGTCAGCAACTGCGATTGCAAGGAAGAACGTGAGATTTATTTTTTGAACTCAGTTTTGTCCGTTAGCAACTGCGATTGCGAGGAAGAACGTAAGATTTATTTTCTGATTATTGTTGCTTTTGTAATCAGATTTATATTATAGTGTTCATCTTGGATCTCGAAAATTACTAGAAGGTGAACGTTTGTTTGAACCTCTGATCTCGACATCGAGTCTACCATCTTTGATCAAGCCCTGGGACTAACAATCTCAAAATAAGATCCTTGTAGATGGAAAACTCTCGTGCTTCTCTCATCGATACCAGCTTTAACAAGTTGGAGAAATTTGACGAAAAATATTTCCAAATATGGAAGAGGAAGGTCACCCTTAATCTTCAACTCGTGGACGTAGACCATGTGTTGATTGAGGATGAACCGACGATTCCAGAAGGAGGAACTGCCGATGCTATTGCTGATGCACTCGTCAAGCAGAGCAAATGGAAGAGAGAAAACAGCATCTGTAAACTGCTGATTCTCAATTCTATGGAAGACTCTCTGGCAGAGTCATATTCCAAGAAGGTGAAGGCCAAAGAGATCTGGAATTCTTTGGGTAAGCTATATGAAGATGATGAGAACAGGTCCAAAATCTTCATCGTCGAAAAGTACCACAAGTGGCTCTTCGAAGACGAGATGGCGATGCTACCTCAAGTGAAGGAATTCCTGAAGTTGCGCCAGAAGTTAGATAACGAGAAGATGCCCCTCGTCGACAAGTTTGTCGTTGGAGGGATAGTCTCGAAACTTTCTGTTGGTTGGAGCAACTTCTATGCTAGAATGCATCGGAAGAAACTGGACATTAGCTTAGAAGATCTTCTACAAGAGATCCACGTTGAGGACGAAATGTGATCTCAACAGAAGATGGACTCTCTGTCCAACCAACTGGCTAAGGCCAACTTGGTACAGACAAGAGAGTTCAAGGGGAAGCAGGTGGCTTCTCATCACAAGAAGAATGACTCCACTAATCTGAAAGTGAAGGGTCCTTCGTTCAAGCAACAGAAGTTCAAGTCACATGTGACTTGCTTCAACTGTGGCAAGAAGGATCACTACAAGAGTGAATGCAAATCCAAGCCCAAACAAGCTGAGCAAGGTGAGCCTAGCAAGGTTTCCATGGTTTCTAATATTGTTGCTATGATTGCTCAGGTCACAGCTGTGGGAGTTGACTCTGACTGGTGGATAGACAATGGTGCGACCTGCCATGTCTGCTCTCATTACTAAAATCTGCTCAATTGGCGATATATATTTAACGACGTTCGATTAACGTCGCTAAATTGTGTACATTAGCGACGTTTTGTCTAAACGTCGCTAATAGTCGCTACTAGCGACGACCTAAGCGACGTAAGGACGACGTATATTAATCACATGATCTAGTCGTCGCGAAACGTCGCTCTGACGTTGCTAATAGCGATGGTAGCGATAGCGTCGCTAAATTCTAATTATATCCCCCCCCACCGATTCATTTTCTCCCATTTTACTCTCTCACTCTCTCTCCTCCCCCCCTCCGGCGCTCTCACTCTCTCCGGCGCTCTCACTCTCTCCGGCGATTCTCACTCTCTCCGGCGACTCTTCTCCCTCTCCGGTACATGACTCTCCCCCTCCCTCTCTCTCTCTCTCTCCGGATGTTTTGGTTATTGGTGGTTGGGGGGTGCGGGTGGCTCGGGGGGAGGTGCAGGGGGGGATGCGGGTGGTTGGAGGGTGAGTGGAGGGTGGCTGGGGGGGTGGGGCAGGGGGGACGAGGGCGGCTGGGGGAGGGGAGCTAGGGTTAGGGTTCATTCCTCCCATTTTACTCTCTCACTCTCTCTTCTTCCTCCCTCCGGCGCTCTTACTCTCTCCGACGCTCTCACTCTCTCCGGCGACTCTCACTCTCTCCGGCGACTCTCCTCCCTCTCCGGTACGTGGTACTCTTCCCCTCCCTCTCTCTCTCTCTCCGACTGTTTTGGTTGTTGGTGGTTGGGGGGGTGCGCGTGGCTCGGGGGGAGGGGCAGGGGGGATGCGGGTGGTTCGGAGGTGAGTGGGGGTGGCTGGGGGAGTGGGGCAGGGGGGACGAGGGCGGCTGGAGGAGGGGAGCTAGGGGTAGGGTTCGGGTTAGGGGTAGGTATGTGTGGGCGGCTGGGGGAGGGGAGCAGGGGGGTGGAGGCGGCTTGGGGAGGGGAGCAGGGGGGAGGGAAGGGTTAGGGTTCGGGTTAGGGGTGGTGTAGGGGGGGAGGCTTGGTCAGGGGCACCGATAGTGCCGAAAAATTTGATAATTTAGTAATAATTATTTGTTTTTCGATACCGAAAAATGTGATACTCCGATTCAAACGCACCGATAGTACCGATATTTGTAACAAGTAGTTTTGTTGGTTGGTTAATTGGTAACATGGTGATCGGGACATATTGTCCCTGCAGCCATTCGAATGGCGAGGCAGAAACTATGGTACGATATGGTGATCAGGACATAGTCCCTGCAGTCATTCGACTGGCGAGACAGAAACTATGTAGCCGTAGATAAAGTTGACTGTCCTCCGACCCCCATCCATCGGCAATGATGATATGACAACCTATCACTATATCTTATATAGTAGTAGATGATGTCTTAGTATTACATTATGTGAGTTCATCTTGATTCTATTACATTCTTCAGATACTAGATACGATAAGAACATATACTATACCATATGTACAGAACATAGATGATTCACACTAATGTATGCTAGAATGAATTTTGGGTTGTGTTCTGAGCCATTCGTTCTCACACTTGGAAAAAAATTGAATTTTTTGTACTTTATCTGCTTTCGAAAATGTACTCAAATTACATGATGGTTCCTTTAGTTAGCTTGCTTATGTTACAATTATATTATTTATGAATATCGATCTTACCAGATGGCACCCATGACTCGAGGAGCGGCACATCGTTTGAGGGAAACTGTGAATGCTGAGGTGGCTCCTCCTACTGTTAAGGAGGAAATGGCACCGATAGCTAGTGAGACCGGGAGTTCTATTCATCCAGCACCGGTAGCTAGTGAGATCGGAAGTTCTATTCATACAGCACTTGCAAGGGACTACATCTCTCATGCCGCCGTCGATCCCACTTATTCGAGGTGGTTGCGTGATCGCATCACTGAGCGTTTGCGTGAGCTGCGTGGTTCTCATTAGCTATTAGTACTTATTTGTATTGGACTATTTGTATTGAGTTGTTTTTGTAATAGACTATTTGTATTGGACTATATATATGAATTAGTACTGTGTCAATCTCTGGATTGTATTGGACTACGACATGGTGATCAGGACATAGTCCCTGCAGCCATTCGACTGGCGAGGCAAAAACTATGTAGCCGTAGATGAAGTTGACTGTCCTCCGAACCTCATCCTTCGACAATGATGATACGACAACCTATCACTATATCTTATATAGTAGTAGATGATATTTTAGTATTACATTATGTGAGTTCATCTTGATTCTGTTACATTCTTCAGATACTAGATACTAGATTCGATAAGAACATATACTACACCATATGTACAGAACATAGATGATTCACACTAATGTATGCTAGAATGAATTTTGGGTTGTGTTCTGAGCCATCCGTTCTCACACTTAAAACACATATGAATTAGTATTGTGTGTCAATCTTTGTTTTTGTATTTTCGGCGAACCCAGGGATTGGATTCTGTATTTTGTATTTTGACTTTGTACGTATTTGGGGATATTCAATTTTTTTGTTGAGGATACTGAGTTTGTACGTATTTGCGGATATTGGTTTAGTTTGTTGAGGATATTATATATTGACATTGTTCGTTGCGGATAGTATTTTTTCATTATATTTTTTGTATATTCTGGAATGTATTGTGCGTGCCGGTGTTGAGTGTTCCACCGAGGGGGTCGACGAACCCAGGGATTGGATTCTGTATTTTGTATTTTGTATTTTGTATTCTGTATTTTAGCTCCGGCTCCAGCTACATTTGCATTCTGGAACCTTTTTTTAATATTTTTTTAACTTAGCAACGTTAAAATTCGTCGCTAAATAGTAGCGGCGTTAATTAATGTCGCTAAAAGCATCGCTAAATGCTGACGTGGCAACACGTGGCACCATCAGCACGTCGTCGCCAAACGTCGCAATAGTGTCGCTAAACGACGACCACACGATAACGTCGCCTTTGACGTCGCTAATTAGCGTCAACGTTAAAACGTCGCACATAACGTCGCTAATTAGCGACGTTAATAAAGTCGCCAAATAACGTCGCCCTTGCGACGTTTTGCGATGTTTTCTCATTTAGCGACACGTTTTTTTCCGTCGTTCCCAAAACGTCGCCCTAAACGTCGCTAAATTAATTTAGCGACGTTTTCACCGAGGTTAGCGACGTTTCGAAACGTCGCTAATCTGACAAATTTTTGTAGTGTCTGGCAAGGAATGGTTCATCACATACCAGCCAACTTCTGAGAAAGTTATCATGGCGAACCAAGTCCGAGCTGAAGTTCTGGGGATCGAAACTGTGGAGCTGAAACTCACATCCGGGAACACTCTGACGCTTCAAGGTGTAAAGCACTTTCCGGTGATTACAAAGAACCTGATCTCTGGAAGCCTGCTTAGCAACGCAGACTTGAGGATGGACATCAATACTGGCCAGATGGTGGTGTCCAAGAAGGGAATATACTTCAGAAAAGCTTTTCAAACCGAAGGGATGTTCAAAATTCAGCTTGTAAACCAGTCAAATGTAATTAATGCAATCGCTCGTTCTGATTATTCTCTCGAGTTGTGGCATAATAGGCTAGGACATGTTCACTGTAAAAGAATTAACAAAATGTCCAGTCTAGGACTTATCTTCAAATGTGGGGGTAAGGTAGAGAAGTATGAAGTATGTGCTCAGACAAAGATCACAAGGAAACCCTTTCATCAGGTCAATCGAAGCACAGATCTTCTGGAGTTGGTGCACTCCGATATCTGTGACTTCAAACAATTCTCTACAAAAGCCGAGATGAAGTATTTCATAACCTTCATCGATGACTTCTCAAAGTACGCGTTTGTCTACTTGCTCAAGTCTAAAGACGAAGCGTTCGAAAAGTTCAAGGAGTTCAGGGCCGAGGCTGAATGACAAACTGGACAACAACTCAAGAGGCTAAGGAGTGATCGAGGCGGAGAGTATCGGTCTCATGAGTTCACATCGTTCTGCAAAGAACATGGAATCATAAACGAGACTACTGCTCCGTATTCTCCTCAATCTAACGGAGTAGCGGAGAGGAAGAACAGAACGTTGACAGAAATGATGAACTCAATGCTGCTAACTACGGGTCTTCCTAAATGCTACTGGGGAGAAGCTGCATTGACGGCCACTTCTTTTCTAAATAGAGTATCGTATGCAACTTCGGACGTAACTCCTCATGAACTCCGGTTCAAAGTCAGACCTAACTTGAATGTCATTCGAGTGTGGGGGTGTCTAGCTTATGTGAAGCTCCCAGATCTGAAGGTTCAGAAGCTGGGGACAAGGACTACGAAGACGATCTTCTTGGGGTATGCCGAGAAGAGTGATGCTCGGAGATTTCTTGATATTGAGTCAAATCATATTATCGAATCTCGTAATGCTGAATATTTTGAAGACAAATTTGCAAGGCACAAGAACATTATTCTTGCAGATATACCGGAGAACAATGAGGGTGCGCAAGAAATTAAAGTTTTCAATAAAGATGTAGTCCAAGAAGATGTTGTTGAAACAACGGTTGAACCAGAACTCGTTGAGCCATCGTCGAAGCGAGCGAGGAGGCCGAATAACTTCGGAGATGACTTCATTACCTATCATGTGGAAGCAGATTCGTTTACCTATGATGAGGTGATGAAGACCAGAGATGTTATTTTCTGGAATGAGGCGATAGATAATGAAATTGAATCAATCACCTCCAATAACACTTGGGTGTTGGTTGATCTACCTGAAGGAGCAAAACCTATCGGATGCAAGTGGATCTTCAAGAAGAAGAAGAAGATGAAAGCTGATGGAACCATTGACAAGTTCAAGGCCAGGCTAGTGGCAAAGGGGTTTTCTCAAAAGCAGGGGATCGACTACTTTGACACGTATGCTCCAGTAGCCCGGATGACCACCATCAGAATGTTGATTGCTCTCGCAGTGATACATAAGATAGTGATACATCAGATGGATGTAAAAACGGCATTCCTGAATGGCGAGCTGACCGAAGAGATCTACATACAACAGCCAGAAGGGTTTGTCGTCGAAGGTCTTGAAGACAAAGTCTACAAGTTGGTGAAATCTCTGTACGGTTTAAAGCAAGCTCCTAAAATGTTGCATAAGAAGTTTGATAAAGTCATAAGGTCAAATGGCTACAGGGTCAGTGAAACAGACAAGTGTGTCTATACGAAGTTTGCTGATGGAAGAGGAGTCATCGTTTGTCTATACGTGGATGATATGCTAATCCTAGGTACGAATATAAGCTGTGTCACGGAGACAAAGAAGTTCCTCTCGACAAAGTTAAGTATGAAGGACTTGGGGGATGCTGATGTATATCTTGGGACTCAAGATCATCCGGACAGACACTGGACTAGCTGTCACAGTCTCATTATGTTGAGAAGATGATCACTCGTTACGGGTATTAGGATCTTCCAGGGATCGATACGCCGTACAGGTGTGATCTGAAGCTGAAGCCTAATTCAGGGAAAAGCGTCAGGCAGCTTGAGTATGCAAGCGTAATCGGGAGTTTGATGTATGCTACTACTGCCACAAGGTCTGACATAGCTTTCGCCGTGGGAATGCTTAGTCGTTTCACGAGCAACCCAGGCATTGAGTACTGAAAAGCTGTGAAACGGGTTATGAGATATTTCAAGAAGACTCAGACATATGCAATGCACTACAGCAGAGATCCGCCGGTAGTGGAAGGCTTCAATGATGCCAGCTGGTGCTCAGAAGTGGAGAGCGAGAGGTCTACATGTGGATACATTTTCACAATGGGTGGATCTGCTATATCGCAGAAATCGAAGAAGCAGACTATGCTCTCGCGGTCATCCATGGAATCTGAGTTCTTTGTACTTGATACCACAGCGGAGGAAGCAGAATGGCTTCGAAAGCTCATGTATGATCTTCCAGTAGTTGGGGCACAAATACCGGAGATACCGATATACTGCGACAACCATGTGACTGCGGCGGTGGCATCAAATGACCTCTTCAACGGAAAGAAGAGGACTGTGCGGTTGAAGCACGGGGCAGTACACGATCTCATCAAGAGGGGTGTAATTACAGTTATTGATGTTCGGAGTCAGGAGAACCTGGCGGATCAGTTCACCAAGGGCCTCAAGCGCCAGCTGGTCGATGACACAGCTTATAAAATGGGCTTGAAGGCATTCTGATATTGTGTTATTACATTCCTACCATAAAGTTTTATGTTATTAGTTCAAAGAGAAATCTACTAGGCATCTAGCTTTTGGTTCAAGGGAGGACTATTAACCAGAAGAATATCAGGAACGGTGGGTACTTGTCCTCTGTGACATGGAGAGGTTACGTACCTACAACCACTGTTGTCTACTGTTGTTTTCTGCGGAAAACGGATCATGTAGAAAGGTTGGCCTAAATGCCTTAATGAGTTATCAGGTAGAGTGAATGCCTGGAAGTGCTTTACAGGAAGCACGGTAGCACAGCACTATAAGGAGTGTAACTCCATGCTATAGTAGGGTGACTCCACCATGAGGTTCCCGGTTAGAGGTAATATCTCGGCTTTGTGAGCCAAGTCACAGCGGAGTAGCACCGCAAATAGGCAGGTAGCCTAATGCTGTATAATAATCGTAATAAAGAGAGGTAGACAGCACTACAATGAGGATGATGACCTCATGTTACAGTGGCATGACACCACGAAGAGGTACTAGGTAGGGTAAAGCCTCGGCTTCGCGAACCATGCCATAGCGGCGTAACACTGCACGGAAGTGCAATGCTTCATGCTGGTGACCTCATGCTACAGTAGTATGACACTACGATGAGGTACCCTGGTGGGGTAAAGCCTCGGCTTTAAGCCATGTCATAGCGGCGTAGCACCGCAAAGAAGCGCAATGCTTCATGCCATGACTCTTTATAAAAAACTCACCTATAGTATATGGACAGGGATAACAGGCCGTCTCTTGAGGGTAAACTTGTAGACGTCCAAAAATTATACACTAAAACCAGGCTGGCATAAGACCTTTAATGTGTAGCCAGAAGCACAGTTGATGTCATTATGTGAGTAGGAAGAATTACAGTTATGGTGCAGAATTCAAGGCTTAGTCAATTCTTGTATCATGCTGTTATTTTACCTATGCGGGAAGATTCAAGTCGTAGCGACATCTCTCCTAATGCATGATGGACAGTTACTGTGGGGAACGCTCAACCCATATATTGAGATATGTGGGGAATTATTGGTGGGTTTACCTTTGGACTAGGAAAGATAGTCCAACATCGGCTACACCAAATGGTGAGTATCTCAATATAATGTATTGCTTGTGTTGAGGTGTGCACATATGGTGTGGTGGGGCACAAGTGTGTGTCATGTGGGAGTATTTTTCTAGAAGGAAAAAGGATTAATTCTAACAAAGATGTAAGTTGATTTTTGTTGTGCGGACTCGGACTCAGACACGGACTCCAGGATGTCTCGTGCATGCACGAGAGTGTTCGGGGGGTAGGCATGGACTGTCACACTTCTATGCTGATTGTGGGATGATCTAAAATATCAAACTCTATTTTTGAGTATTGGTATTTTAGTCCCATATCGGATAGGAGGAGAGGTGAAGTCTCACTCCACTCTATAAATAGAGCCCCTTGGCCTCCTTTGAAAGATGCACCAAGAAGAGAGTTAAGGGAGTCCGTAAATTCCAGGAAGTCCGTTCAAGTCTCAAATTTTGACTTACGAGTGTTCCAGAAGTTTTTCGTGAACTTGCTGGTTCCTGGAAGCAGATCGTGGTGGGACGAATCTTGCTTTGAGCAACGGTGATCTTAATCATCCCAGCAAGAACCTTTCCTCTTCTTTTTTCTTCTTTCTTCTCCTTCATCTGAGTTGTAACTCAGTTCTGTCCGTCAGCAACTGCAATTGCGACGAAGAACGTGAGATTTATTTTTTGAACTCGGTTCTGTCCGTCATCAACTAAGATTGCAAGGAAGAACGTGAGATTTATTTTCTAATTATTGTTGCTTTTGTAATCAGATTCATATTATAGTATTCCTCTTGGATCTCGAGAATTATCAAAAGGTGAACGTTTGTCTGAACCTCTGATCTCGACATCGAGTCTACCATCTTTGATCAATCCCCGGGACTAACATTTATCACACCTACCAGAGTACGACCATGGTAGGCATACCGGGTAGCGAGTCTGTAGGCAAAGATCCGTAGGACCTCCAACACTTCTTTTCTTTGTGACTCTCTAGATTGATCAGGGCAGCCCAACTCTGTGTTACCAATACATTGGAAAGAGGCACACATCGGTAGATCCATTCGAAGCTAATAGGTTGCTCGAACTTGCTACCATCCGGTAGTAGAACTGGAACAGCTGCAGGGAGATCCTTGCGAGCCTTCATGTCCACCAGAACTACTCACAAACGCAAGTCTCTTTCAGAGTGTGGTTGCAGTGTCCATCCTCAAAAGGAATGTCGACCACATTGGGCTAATTTACGAAGCGCCGGTTCATTCCATAGTTGTAGGAGCAACAGTGGAAACTCAACACAAATAGACGTCATTTCCAAGAGGTCTGGTTCTAGTGAGATCGGAGGCACACATTTCTTTATTATGAACAGTCTTCCATCAAATATCCATGGCCCTCCATGGATAATCGCCTCAAGCTCCGCCTCTACCAAAAATATGAACATACACAGTTACGATAATTACGATAAGGTATGAAGGTCTCTCACCGAGTACGTACATCACCAATGTTTTCTTCAACTCGGTTACAGAGATGGCTGTTGGTGCTTTCTTTACATGGAGAGAGCTTGCTCTCAACATGCCTTGTAAAAGTTTAGTCCCACATCGGAAATACACCATGAGTTATCTCAACATATATACTTGGTTGTGTTGTTGAGAGATGCACATGGGGTGGTGACCCTAAGAAGGGAACCATGTGGGTGATTTTACTAGGAGGTAAGAATAAGGCTCCAAGGATTAAGCATTAATGCTTTTGTCATTCTCTTGGATTAATCCATTTGGAGCTAAGCCCCAAAGGGGCTTAGCGACTCGGACTCGGACTCGGGCTCGGGCTCGGGCTCATAGGCTCATAAGGCGTAATGTGGCGTTTTGTTGGCGCACTTTGCACTTAGCACGTCAGCAGTCATGCGGCTCATATGCGGCCATGCGGTCTTATGCGGCATGCGGCTCATATGCGGCCACATGCGGCCTCATGCGGTCTCATGCGGCTCATGCGGTCCATGCGGCTCATGCGTGTCACGACCCGCACCCACTGTGAGGGCACGAGACGTAACAACGCCCAGCCTACGCCGCAGTGTCGGAGGTAGAACGCTGTCCTAAGTCATAACATCTAATAGTTAAAGGTAATAAACAGTTATACTCCCCGAATGGGGGTGACATAACAGAATATATCTCAATCACAACTAAGGTAGAACAAGATGAAGATAGAAAGATAAATATCCAGAATGAAAGCACAGTAATACGATCCAGAATTCTAAGTGTCTAAAATAAATACATATCCCAAATATCTCAGAATCTATATACAGTGATCCAGAAAAGTAAAGACATCCTAGTCTAAGGAGTGTCATCCACTGCTAGTAGGTCCATGTCACTAGTGATGTCTAATGCTGCACCAAGAGGGGTAGACACCAGAGCCTCATCATTCACTGTAAAATTTTCAACAGGTCCAGTTAGGACGGGAGCGAGTACAGTACATCTCAACAAAATCATAACAGGTTAGGAATATAAGCATGCTAGAGAGTAAGATACAGGATCTGAAGAAATAACATGATAAAAAGAGAGAGACTGTAAGTAAATAGCTACAATATATAGAGAACTAACAGTGCTAGTGATTCAGAGCACAAGATGGTTATGTAGACGACACGATGTTGTACACGAGTAATCTACAGAGGTTTGTACACGAGTAATCTACTGGATTGAATACATAACCACTTCTACTCACCCGCCCCAATCAATACACAAGGATCTAGCTAAGTTATGTTATTGTACACGAAGGTCATGTGAATACATGATTATACACGATTCACACGTTTCGTAAACGAATGTCATAAATACAAGGAGTACACGATGTTCACGATAAAGTACACGAACACGAATACCCGATGTATCTGCTAAGGGGGATAAGATCGCACAACCAGATCCATATAGTACTAATCCATGTTTCCAACGTGTCAGCATCATGTAAAGTAATCTAAAGCAGGAATATAATCCTAAACAAGATATGAAATGATCAGAGAATGTACTCGCCTGTAACCTGAGAATCTGGAGAATATATACTATCCGAGGAGTGGTGTCTGGCTCCTATTAGAACAGCACGAGTCATAAAAAGTCCAGAATGGTAATAAGATGCACTACAATGCATTCTACATGAATCTAGGTCAATCTAGACCAAAGTCAACTCTTGGTCAACTCTGGTCAACCCTAGAAGTCAAACTAGGTCAACCAAGTCAAACAAGTCTATACTAGTCTAACTAGTCTATTCTAGGTATAACAAGACTAAACAAGTCTAATCTAGACTCACTAGTCAAGCAGACACAACAATAGGCCATAGGCTATACCATGCCTATGAACCAAACCATAACACATAACACATGTCAATATATATATATATATATATATATATATATATATATATATATATATATATATATATATATATATATATATATATATATATATATATATATATATATATATAGTATAACACACATATTGATATATTATAATATAACATAGAAATACTCATTAGCATATAGGTTATCTATAATGTATCACCCATACATATATATCATATATATATAATAGCACACACTCATATATATAGTATACCTATATATATATATATATATATATATATATATATATATATATATATATATATATATATATATATATATATATATATATATATATATATACATATCAATACATATATATACATATGTATAGAGAGAGGGACTCATAATGTTCAAGTGTGTGACTTGAGAGTGTCACATGAATGTGTGATATGGTATGTGTGTGAGTCTTGAGGGTGTAGGGAAATCAGTGATTAGCAAACCTGTGTGTGTGTGTTATAAGGGTGGGTGAGTGATACACTTGTGTGTGTGTGTAACATGGAGTAGAGGAGTGAACTCAAGTGTGTGATATCTGAATATCTGAGAGTGAAGGAGGGGAAATCCTGAAATCAGGAACAGTGCATACACATATCAAATAGAAAACAGTGAAATAAAACAGTGGCAGTGGTGGGTGTGTGTGTATCATGTAGGAAACAGTGAGGTATTGTGTGTGTGCAGGAATAGGAATAGAACAGGGAAGAAATTCAGTTCAGGGTGTTTAGAGAATAAGTTCTCAGTTTTATAGGGGTTCAGTTTACAGTTAACCATTTCGAAATGGAAAGGGAAATCAACATCTCAGGTTATGAAAATATGGAAACAGGAAACACTTTATTCTAACTCACATACCATTCAACCTAAACCCAATCATTCAATCAGTGCTAATTATCAACATAAAACTGGAATAATCTCAGTTATAAGAATCAGAAAAACTCAGGTTGCAGGATTAACCCATGTTAGTTCAGCCTATCTCAGGAATTAAGGAAATCAGTGAACAATGTTTAAAGAAAACAGTGAATCATCTCAGGAAAATGGGAAGAACTGGAAAAACAGTAAAACAGTGGAATACAAAGGAAATCAATGATTCACATTATGTCATGCACAACCAGTTCATTTTAGTTTATTAGGGAGAAAACAAACTCAGGTTTTTAGGAATGAAACAGTGAAAAAGAAATGGAAATAAATTCCAGTTTTGACAGTTCAAAAGAATCAACATTGACAGTTAATCATGAGTTAAACATTCATTTATAACTCAGCTAGATTAAAGAGGGAAAAATAGGAAAAATCATTCAGGAAATAGGAATGAGAATCTCAGGTTTTGAATGGATTAACAGTGAATCACATTTCAGTTTACAGTGAACAAAATCTCAGTTTTCAGTCTATTTCAAATCCAACACATTACCAAAATCCCATTCTCAAGTCATCAAGCCAAATTCGAATGAAATACTGCATTCCTATGAATCAACAGACGTGGGTAACATTTAACAGTGGGAAATAATCAATAAATAGGAATTAATGTGTTTCGGAATCTGAAAATTCCAAGTATCAGTCACAGAAATTTCGAAATCCAATCCAATGTCTAAATTCTCATTTACAAACCAAAACCCAAATTCGAATGAAGCATTAAGCTAAAATATGAACAAACAATATGTGGGAACACATTTGACAGTGAAACATTACTAAAACTGGAATTTAAAAGTTAGGAAAATCTGGGAATCCCCAAGTATCAGACAGTATCAGTAATGTATATGAATTTAGCCCCATTTGATTTCAAATCCCATAACAAACTCTAAACTAACAAGTAATTTAATTCTAACATATGTCATACATGATATATAGGGTCTAATAAACAATTAACAACACAATTTAAACTATTTAAAACTAAAATTACACAGAGAACCAAACTCAGTTCTGTGCACGCACAATACACTTCCCATGCACTCGCGACTCCGTGTTCGACACGACACGAGGGGTCGTAAAACTTGATACACGTGGTGTCAGTGGTCGCCCCAAGGTCTGTGTCAAATATCATGTGTCAAAGTGGCGTGTACTGTGCGCAGGAAGCCCCGAGTAGCAGGGCATGCAACCTGCCCGCGTGCGCGCGTGTGCAACCGCGTGTCCGCGTGTCTGTGGGGACTCAATGCGACACCAAAACATGCTCAGTACACTAGAATCACATAAGCGAGATTAAAACCCTAATTCCTATTCAATCACATTCCAGAAAACTGATCAGGATGCCCTTTGGGACATTTCATCAAACATCCAATATCAAGGACTGATACGTGTCCGATACAGACACGTATCGGACACGAAACTTAGGGTTTGCTATACCTACAGCTAGGGTAGGTCTAGGGCATCATAGATATGCAATAAAACAGCAATTACATGGAAGGAATTAGAATATACCTATTGGTGTGCAAAGGCTCAAAAATCCCCAAATGAAGGTGGTTCCTCAAGCCACCAAACTCCTTCAAATTGATTCTTCCCTGAAATTACTCAATACCAACAGCAAGTAGACTAATTTTAGAACCTAATGCAATTGATTTGGGTGGAAAAGGAATTGAAATGGATTTTTTAGGATTTAATGAAGATGGAGACTCACCTCTTTCCAAACTAGCAAATAATTTCTAAAGGAGGCTAGCCCTAATTTCTAGGAGGGATTAAATAGAGTGGGAATGACCTATGGTGGCCGGCCATGGGCTGGAATGGGCTAGGGTTTGGGTTCCAATAGTGATCTATGGGCTTCCATGGGCCAAAATCACTAATCATGACTTGTGAAATCACAAGCCATTTCCTATTCCAATAAATTCCTAATTTTCCCAAAATAATTCTAATGGATTTGATGTCACTAACTTAGGTCAAGCTAGGGTTTCTTAACCTAACCAAATAGTCATGACTTAGGTTAGCCTCTAGGACAGTCTCCTAAGTCAACACCAGTCAAAGTCAAAACTAGCACCAAATCAATTATACTAAAAAATCACTAAAAATTCTAATAATTATAATTAATACTAACTATCACTAACCATGGTTAGCTAAGACTAGCTATGACTAATCTAGGTTAGGTCCAAACCAAGTTAGGCTAATCACAATACATGGCAATCAATTAAATAATATTAAAATCACACCATTCTTAATAACACATTAAATTCCAATAATATATATTAAATTCAAAATGACAAAAATACCCTCGAACTGGAAATGATAAATGAAACACCCTAATCACATGGCTAGGCTCTAGGTTAAGCTGTCTCTAGTGTTACACTATCAAAACACCAAAATTATAAGTCATGATTTAAAATAGTTTTAAAATGATTTAAAAATTACCAAAAATCATATCATTATTAAAAGATTAAAATTACAAAATTTCAAAATTACCCTCATTTGGAAAACTAGGTGTTACAATCCTACCCACCTTAGAAAAATTTCGTCCTCGAAATTAAGATGATCGTACTCCTTCTAGGTTAAACCCCCAGCAATCAAGGTCAAAAGAGAACTTATCTAAATCATGCAATTAGAAGGATAACATATAGGATTTTGGTAAGTGGTATCAGTCTGAGGTCTCATCTAGCCATTCTAGTCATATTAGATCAAGAGCAATCATAAGGTATCAAAACATACAACAATATGGTATGGTGCATCAATTTCAAAGACTGGCTAAGATATAGGTCAAGGACTCACCTCCAACTAGGTTTGGTGGCTGGAACTTCCTCCCGAAGGCGGAGTCTTGGCTGGGATAAGTGCAGCAGGACAGTCTCGCAGCCTGTGTGCAGCCGACCCACATAAAAGGCACACCCCTCTTCTCTTCCTACAGTAGTCCCATACATGTTCAGGCTTCTTACAGAAGGTGCAGGTAGGCACTCTCTCAGCTGGCCTCTGCTGAACAGGAGTCTGGACTGGGTAGGCTGGTCTAGGCTGATAGTCTGGGTGCTCACGGGGCTCTGGGTATACACTGCTCCTCGTCCTCTTAGAACTAGGCTCTCCCCCTGAATGTACCAAATCCTACAGCAGTTGGATCCCACGGCCCTGCTCCTTCAGGATCTCAGCCTGAACTCTCTGTGTCTCCAACACATCCCGGAGAAGTCTGGATATCTGAGCTTCGTCAGAAAACAAACATGCCGAGGGTATGGTATGGGGTACCACTCCTGGAGGCAGAGGAGGAGACGGGGAAGGACTCTTGGTCTCAGATGAGACTGCAGCTCTCTCCTGAATAACAGGTGGTGGAGAGAAACTCTCTGGTGAGGATGCTAACACCTCCTCGATGGCGGAAGGTGCCACTACCCTTGGGTCAGCCTGAGGGATCACTACCTCCTGAGCAACAGGAGGTGGAAGCACGCTCCTAGTCATATCCGGAGCTGCAGCGGCTCTCAGACGACGGGCTCGGGTCATGGGTGCCATACTGGAAAGGATAAAAAAATAATCATCAAGGCTGTAAGGCAGTCTACCATCCCATAAGAAAACTGGTAATTATCAAAATAAAATAAGATAACTACTAATCATCTATAAAGGGGTACTATTTAAGAAAAAAAAACCAAAAGTTTGAGGAATGAAAGTCAATAGTATTGAATCCAATCACAATATAATATATATAGAAAGAGAGAGTGTTAGAGAAGGAAAATCTAACATTATGTAAATGTTATGTGGTTTGTGTGTGAAATATACATGAAAGTGTATAGGAGGATTTGGGTCTCAACTATAGCTATCAAGTTACACTATTCATGGCATATTGGTTAAACAGTCTACACGGCACAAGCTATTTACTCATAACATGCATGGCTAACCCTATATATATGTGTATCTATATAGCTATATGAACATAACATAGAGATGAAGGGTTAGGTTTACATGGCAGTTGTGAACATTAGTGTAGAGTGTCAAGTGTATATGGGTTAAAACTTGAATAAAGGGTTCGATCTTTCAGTTTAGCTCAACATTACATATTAGATCTGAAATTGAACTACACATTTGAAAGCAATGTAAAAAAATGTTAACATGTATTCAGTTTTCAAGATTTGGAGAAATTCGAACATCAAAACCAACTCAATGTTCACCACAACCACAACCTAACATGTAAGAGTATGAAACCTAACATTATATACCTACACACAACAATGTATACAGCTCAAAACATTACAATTTAAAACTGCAAAATTGAACTAAACACTTAGAATCCAGGGTTAAAGGTTAATATGCACACAGTCTCAGATTTGACAAGTCAACACAAAACTCAACCAATTTCTTTAAAACTTGATACTCTGTACATAACATATATGTGCAGTAATGTAAACAACTAATAACATAAAATTTATATTTAATTTACGAATTTAATCTGGAAAACAGAGAACTAGTCACTGGTACTGTACTATATTAGAATTATTGGGATTTTGAGAAATTAACATCAAACATATTAATATGCATTCAGATAGGTTGGTAATCAAGTGTAGCATGCATACGTGTTAGACAAGTATCGGTGTCCACTATATATATATATATATATATATATATATATACATATATTAAGGTAATACAAGAAATAATGGCAAGAAAAAAATAATGATAAAATCTGTTCTGCTTGTCTGTTTAAAAGAAGGAACCATTTTGAAACCAGAGCTATAATATCAAATCCAAGTTAAGGTCTAGCAAAATCATCGATTCATTGTATTAGAAAAAAATTTAGCAAGAAATTACACTAGATTTATAATAACAGCTAAGCTACCCTACTCATACTCCTACTCCTAAGCTATTTGATGATGGAATACAATTTATAACAACAGAATGGTACGATAGAGATGATATATTTAAAAACCTTCTCAAGATACAATCTGATAATCATATGCGTCTGTCCAAAATCATGTTACTCAGAGTCCTCGCCATGCCAGTAAGCAAGGCTGCGATAAACGATAGATTCCATAACTGGGGTATGCACCTCTACAATCATGTCGTCTGGAAATCTCACTATGCCGACTAGTATAGCTGCAAAAAATTCTAAATCTCATAATCAAGATACGTACATCCGAAGTCAGGTCCCTATGTTTCCGCCACGCCAGCTAATATGGCTGCGATAAACTACAGGTTCCATAATCAAGTAGACGTTTTACCATCCCTGTATTTCCGTCAACATATGTTATCAGAAAATATCGTAACTCAAGCCATAAAATTCATTTCGATAGGAAAATCAAAATCAACAACGATCCAACAAGAATCAAATTCAATAATCAAGGAGTGAGAGCAACAAACAAGGAAAATGATTTCAAATTGAAGTTTAAATAAGATTCTCAAGGGTCGTTCCAGGAATCTCTCAAGGAGTCCTAACTGTGATTGAGTACCTTCCAAAAAATATATCCTAATCCTACTGCAGGCTGTAGTGATACTCTGGTTCGAATACCACTACATAAACTCAACCTGCATGGGCCACCACTAAAAACTTGTCACGGCCCGTACCCATTGTGAGGGCACGAGACGTAACAACGCCCAGCCTACGTCGCAGTATCGGCGGAAGAACGATGTCCTAAGTCACAACATCTAACAGTTAAAGGTAATAAACAGTTATACTCCCCGAATGGGGGTGACATAACAGAATATATCTCAATCACAACTAAGGTAGAACAAGATGAAGATAGATAGATAAATATCCAGAATGAAAGCACAGTAATACGATCCAGAATTCTAAGTGTCTAAAATAAATACATATCCCAAATATCTCAGAATCTATATACAGTGATCCAGAAAAGTAAAGACATCCTAGTCTAAGGAGTGTCATCCACTGCTAGTAGGTCCATGTCACTAGTGATGTCTAATGCTGCACCAAGAGGGATAGACACCAGAGCCTCATCATTCACTGTAAAATTTTCAACAGGTCCAGTCAGGACGGGAGCGAGTACAGTCATCTCAACAAAATCATAACAAGTTAGGAATATAAGCATGCTAGAGAGTAAGATACAGGATCTGAAGAAATAACATGATAAAAAGAGAGAGACTGTAAGTAAATAGCTACAATATATAGAGAACTAACAGTGCTAGTGATTCAGAGCACAAGATGGTTATGTAGACGGCACGATGTTGTACACGAGTAATCTACAGAAGTTTGTACACGAGTAATCTACTGGATTGAATACATAACCACTTCTACTCCCCCGCCCCAATCAATACACAAGGATCTAGCTAAGTTATGTTATTGTACACGAAGGTCATGTGAATACATGATTATACACGATTCATACGTTTCGTACACGAATGTCATAAATACAAGGAGTACACGATGTTCACGATAAAGTACACGAACACAAATACCTGATGTATCCGCTAAGGGGGATAACATCGCACAACCAGATCCATATAGTACTAATCCGTGTTTCCAACATGTCAGCATCATGTAAAGTAATCTAAAGCAGGAATATAATCATAAACAAGATATGAAATGATCAGAGAATGTACTCGCCTGTAACCTGAGAATCTGGAGAATATATACTGTCCGAGGAGTGGTGTCTGGCTCCTATTAGAACAGCACGAGTCACAACAAGTCCAGAATGGAAATAAGATGCACTACAATGCATTCTACATGAATCTAGGTCAATCTAGACCAAAGTTAACTCTTGGTCAACTCTGGTCAACCCTAGAAGTCAAACTAGGTCAACCAAGTCAAACAAGTCTATATTAGTCTAACTAGTCTATTCTAGGTATAACAAGACTAAACAAGTCTAATCTAGACTCACTAGCCAAGCAGACACAACCATAGGCCATAGGCTATACCATGCCTATGAACCAAACCATAACACATAACACATGTCAATATATATATATATATATATATATATATATATCTAGTATAACACACATATTGATATATTATAATATAACATAGAAATACTCATTAGCATATAGGTTATCTATAATGTATCACCCATACATATATATCATATATATATAATAGCACACACTCATATATATAGGATACCTATATATATATACATCTCAATACATATATATACATATGTATAGAGAGAGGGACTCATAATGTTCAAGTGTGTGACTTGAGAGTGTCACATGAATGTGTGATATGGTATGTGTGTGAGTCTTGAGGGTGTAGGGAAATCAGTGATTAGCAAACCTGTGTGTGTGTGTGTGTTATAAGGGTGGGTGAGTGATACACTTGTGTGTGTGTGTGTAACATGGAGTAGAGGAGTGAACTCAAGTGTGTGATATCTGAGAGTGAAGGAGGGGAAATCCTGAAATCAGGAACAGTGCATACACATATCAAATAGGAAACAGTGAAATAAAACAGTGGCAGTGGTGGGTGTGTGTGTATCATGTAGGAAACAGTGAGGTATTGTGTGTGTGCAGGAATAGGAATAGAACAGGGAAGGAATTCAGTTCAGGGTGTTTAGAGAATAAGTTCTCAGTTTTATAGGGGTTCAGTTTACAGTTAACCATTTCGAAATGGAAAGGGAAATCAACATCTCAGGTTATGAAAATCTGGAAACAGGAAACACTTTATTCTAACTCACAAACCATTCAACCTAAACCCAATCATTCAATCAGTGCTAATTATCAACATAAAACTGGAATAATCTCAGTTATAAGAATCAGAAAAACTCAGGTTGAAGGATTAACCCATTTCAGTTCAGCCTATCTCAGGAATTGAGGAAATCAGTGAACAATGTTTAAAGAAAACAGTGAATCATCTCAGGAAAATGGGAAGAACTGAAAAAACAATAAAACAGTGGAATGCAAAGGAAATCAATGATTCACATTATCTCATGCATAACCAGTTCATTTCAGTTTATTAGGGAGAAAACCAACTCAGGTTTTTAGGAATGAAACAGTGAAAAAGAAATGGAAATAAATTCCAATTTTGACAGTTCAAAAGAATCAACATTGACAGTTAATCATGAGTTAAACATTCATTTATAACTCAGCTAGATTAAAGAGGGAAAAATAGGAAAAATCATTCAGGAAATAGGAATGAGAATCTCAGGTTTTGAATGGATTAACAGTGAATCACATTTCAATTTACAGTGAACAAAATCTCAGTTTTCAGTCTATTTCAAATCCAACACATTACCAAAATCCCATTCTCAAGTCATCAAGCCAAATTCGAATGAAATACTACATTCCTGTGAATCAACAGACATGTGGGTAACATTTAACAGTAGGAAATAATCAATAAACAGGAATTAATGTGTTTAGGAATCTGAAAATTCCAAGTATCAGTCACAGAAATTTCGAAATCCAATCCAATGTCTAAATTCTCATTTACAAACCAAAACCCAAATTCGAATGAAGCATTAAGCTAAAATATGAACAAACAATATGTGGGAACACATTTGACAGTGAAACATTACTAAAACTGGAATTTAAAAGTTAGGAAAATCTGGGAATCCCCAAGTATCAGACAGTATCAGTAATGTATATGAATTTAGCCCCATTTGATTTCAAATCCCATAACAAACTCTAAACTAACAAGTAATTTAATTCTAACATATGTCATACATGATATATAGGGTCTAATGAACAATTAACAACACAATTTAAACTATTTAAAACTGAAATTACACAGAGAACCAAACTCAGTTCTGTGCACGCACAGTGCACTTCCCATGCACTCGCGACTCCGTGTCCGACACGACACGAGGGGTCGTGAAACTTGACACACGTGGTGTCATTGGTCGCCCCAAGGTCTATGTCAAATATCATGTGTCGAAGTGGCATGTACTGTGCGCAGGAAGCCCCGAGTAGCAGGGCATGCAACCTGACCGCGCGCGCGCGTGTGCAACCGCGTGTCCGCGTGTCTGTGGGGACTCAACGCGACACCAAAACATGCTCAGTACACTAGAATCACATAAGCGAGATTAAAACCCTAATTCCTATTCAATCACATTCCAGAAAACTGATCGGAATGCCCTTTAGGGCATTTCATCAAACACCCAATATCAAGGACTGATACGTGTCCGATACAGACACGTATCGAACACGAAACTTTGGGTTTGCTATACCTACAGCTAGGGTAGGTCTAGGGCATCCTAGATATGCAATAAAACAACAATTACATGGAAGGAATTAGAATATACCTATTGGTGTGCAAAGGCTCAAAAATCTCCAAATGAAGGTGGTTCCTAAAGCCACCAAACTCCTTCAAATTGATTCTTCCCTGAAAATACTCAATACCAACAGCAAGTAGACTAATTTTAGAACCTAATGCAATTGATTTGGGTGGAAAAGGAATTGAAATGGATTTTCTAGGATTTAATGAAGATGGAGACTCACCTCTTTCCAAACTAGCAAATAATTTCTAAAGGAGGCTAGCCCTAATTTTTAGGAGTGTCACGCCCCAGAACCAGAATACTGGAGAGCGGGGGAATGACTCAGCCAGCTACGTATTACGGGTAGATGAATACCGTATAATACGATCAATGCTGTCTAAAAGACGAGGGGGTACATACTACATGAAAGTCTCACTATGGTCATTTCACATCTATTGTCTCAATCATTCAAATAAGAAACAGAAATAGAGAACATGTAAGATAAAGCAGTAAGGCGTCCCAAACGCTCAGTCAAAATGTTCTTAATATCTGGCTTTACAAAACATAGCCAGATGATATAGCAAAGTGTACACAATTGTTATCAGCTGCAGTCTGACTTAATTACAATTATGCAAAAGTAAGTACAAGACAATCCGACTAACATGTCGGTGCCAAACGGCAAGGTATTAAGTAAATAACAAAACGAGCGGGGAAGTAAGGAACCCACTCGAGTCCTCCTGCGATCATCCCTCTAGTATTGACCATCTTGGAGGTGGAAGTAAGCTGAGTCCTCGGGGACCGGCTCTAAATCTGGCCATGTAAAACCAGAGAGGTTAGACCTCCAATAGCAAGTACCACAAGGAAGCACGATATGAGGAATTAAAACCAGTAATAAGAGAATATGATAAGTAGATCTCTGCTTGCCACTGGGATTCACATAACATCACGACACTTCGAACCAACCTCCCAACCAAACAAGGACAGTAGTTGGCCCGTCATGTCCTGACATTCTGATCATCTCAGTTAGGTAACAGAGTAGGTACAGCACACAAACAAATCAATTTAAACGGCCATGCAACTACTACGGCTTGCTAATGTGCGTTCCAAGTTATCCTGGAATTATGCAATAAAGGATTCCTCAGCTCTTACTATGTGCAAGCAAGGCTAGTTTACCCAGTCAATCAATTGCGCCAATCATGAATTAGACGAGTCCCAGCGGGACGTCCGTCATCAATATACAATATACAATAGATAATATAACCAGATACTGCTCCCTGCCCGTGTGGCAGATTTGCAGTATCTGTGGAGACCAACCGGCCTGTCGGGCACTACTAGTCCCAAGAGGGCTGCCATGTAAGAACTCGGGAATCCATTCTCTCCATGCAATCATCATTTTATTTAACTTAATAGTCTCTACGTTGAGTGAAATCCCATGCCGTGGATCATGGTCATTAAGAATGAGTACTTCCGTACAAGTACGATATGCCCAACTCTACAACGATACCCGTACGGTTAGGTTGTAGGTCTTACATAGCGTAATGCAACAATCAAAACTAACCACGGAATAATCATGCCTTGACCATAAAGTACACATGCTGTTTTTTATAAGAAAATAAATAACTAAATAATTAAATAAATAATTTGAAGCCTGCATGTGCCTGTACGCCAATATTCGGAATCGGCTAATCGAGTACAATAGTTCATTACATGAACGTGTCTCATTCATTCAATTCAATAAGACGACTAGCCAGTCTCTTAGTTCCAATCAGAAACGCATGATCAATTATTAGTCAAGTAACAGTCGGGGTCAATTTATGACAAGGCATAAAAGTCAAATTAGTATTAAGCATGGTCGAGTCCATAACTAGTATAAAATAGTTGGTAACATGTTCTTGAAGCCAAAAAAAAGATCAACAAATTTTATGTTGGGAGTTGAAAGAAATTCTAGCCACCATTCAGTCAAAATAGGACATATACAGTCAGAAACAACCAAAATATGCATATGCGTCCTGTTCTGCGACATGATATGCGCCTACTGCGACATGCGTCTCATACGGCTCAACTGCGACATGATATGCGCCTATCGCGACATGCGCCTCATGTGGCTCAACTGCGACATGATATGCGCCTACCGCGACATGCGCCTCATGTGGCTCAACTGCGACATGATATGCGCCTACCGCGATATGCGCCTCATGTGGCTCAACTGCGACATGATATGCGCCTACCGCGACATGCGCCTCATGCAACATGCGCCTACTGCGACATGCGCCTTCTGTAACATGCTGTGTGCCTTCCGCGACATACGCCTCATTGCAACATGCGCCTACTGCGACATGCGCCTTCTGCGACATGCTGTGTGCCTTCTGCGACATGCGCCTCATTGCAACATGTGCCTACTGCGACATGCGCCTTCTGCGACATGCTGTGCGTGCTGCAGATGAATATAGGAACGAACCAAAATACTTTTTGTCATAACTTCCACAAAATAAATCGAAATCTAACTTTTCAAAAGCCAAACTTTAGTAGAATTAAATTCTCTACAACATGAAACCACTTAATTTTGAAAACAACAATGTTTGATAGATCAAAACCCTAAATTTCATATGTAAACCAAAACTATGAAAACCAAAACTTAAAACTTAGATCTATACCCAACCATCCATGGAAAACAAAAACTTCAAGACCTAAACTTGTAGAGGAAGAGAAGATGAATAACATAAACTAAAAATAATTAGGGATGCATGAAATCCCTTATGGTGTGCAAGATGTACTTGCCTCTCCAAATGGGTTAGGGTTTGGTGGAGGAGTAAATGTGAATGAATGAAGAGAGAGAGTGGAAGAAGAACTTTTATATCAAGGTCAAGTGGATCTCCACCATTCATTCTCTTCACCAAATCCAAGCCATCCATTCCTTTCCATGTTGAACCAAACCGAACCAAGTTGGTTTCCCATGAACCGAAATGAACAAAGAGCCAAGAAAAAGCAAAAATAAAATACAGAAAAAATTAATAAGCGCGAAATTGAAGAATTTAAATACAGAATAAATGCATGATAAATGTTAAATAAATACGTTCAAGAAGTACACGTATAAAATACTTATTCTGGGAACGGGGAGTGACATCTCTACCCTCCTTAGAATAATTCCATCCTCGAAATTTCAGATCCAAGCAGGACAGAAATGTCAGAGCTAGACTAATCTAAGCACAAGTAATTTGAGTAAGTGGCTATTTTACAATGTTAAATTGCAAGTAATATATCCATGTTTAACAATCTACGACATCAAGCAATTTTACTCATGAGGTGGCAAGCATGAGGAGTTAAAACAATCAAGGTATATAGAGAGAGATATACCTTGTGAGTCAAACAGGTGCGGATACCGTGATCGGATATCATCCTCACGTTCCCACGTTGACTCTCCTAATGAGTGATGACCCCAAGCAACCCGGACAAGGCTAATTGTTCGGTTCTTGAGTATCTTCTCTCTTCGGTCCAAAATGGACACAGGTTGTTCCTCGTAAGACAGGTTGGTACCAACAACCAGCTCAGAATGGTCAAGGACATAGCTTGGGTCCGATACATACCTTCGCAACTGAGATACATGAAATACGTCATGCACCTCTCATAACGAAGGTGGAAGGGATAAACGATAAGCAACATCGCCTATCCTATCAAGAATAACAAAGGGTCCTACGTATCGCGGACTCAACTTCCCGCGAACGCCAAATCTAATGACCCCACGGGTAGGTGAGATCCGCAAGAACACGTGGTCCCCAATAGAAAATTCTAGCGGCCTACGATGCTGGTCCGCCCAATGACGATGTCGATCCTGCGCAACTCGAAGTCGCTCTCTAATTCCTTTAATCACTTCCACTGTCTGAACAATCATCTCCGGGTCTAACATCTTTCTCTCCCCAATATCGTCCCACGCTAGTGGCGACCTACACTTTTTACCATATAGTGCTTCAAATGGCGCCATCTGGATACTGGCTTGGTAACTGTTATTGTATGAGAATTCTACTAAGTGTAGGTGGCTCTCCCAAGATCCTTCAAAATCTAGGGTGCAAGCTCGCAACATGTCTTCTAGGGTCTGAATTGTTCTTTCTGATTGCCCGTCCGTCTGTGGATGATAAGCCGTGCTAAATCTTAACTTGGTGCCCAGACTATGATGTAAGCTCTTCCAAAAATGCGATTTGAAACGAGTATCTCTATCTGACATAATACTGACAGGGACTCCATGCTGCCTGACTATCTGTTGCATATACAATTCTGCCAACTTTTCCGTAGATTGACCTACTCTAAAAGGAAGAAAATGTGCCACCTTCGTAAGCCGATCTACGATTACCCAAATAGCATCTTTACCACTTGGTGATCTCGGTAAACCGGTCACAAAGTCCATTGTGATGTGTTCCCACTTCCATTCTGGGATAGGAAGTGATTGCAATAATCCAGCTGGCCTCTGCTGTTCTGCCTTCACTTACTGACATACCAAGCAACGGGAAACAAATCTAGCTATCTCCCTCTTCATCCCGTTCCACCAGAAGTGCTGCTTGATATCTTGGTACATCTTGGTCCCTCCAGGGTGTATGGAATACTGAGAACTGTGAGCTTCTGTCATAACCTCCTGTCTGATATCTCCACTAGGCACACATAGACGTGACCCAAACCTAAGTGTACCATCTTCATGAATTCCCATCTCCTTTCTGAGTCCTGACTCACATTCTGTTCTAAGCTTCTGAATCCTTGGGTCCTGCGCCTGAGCTGCCTTGATCCTGTCTACCAAGTCGGATTGAACTTGTAAACTTGTTAGAACTCCTATATCACTAGGAAGTATAACTTCGATGCCCATCTCCTGAAGGTCTTCTAAGATGTGCTTCTGCGTTGTCAACATAAATGTGCTGCCTCTCCTGCTAAGAGCGTCTGCTACCACATTAGCCTTGCCTGGATGATACTGAAGCTCCACGTCATAATCCTTGATCAGCTCTAACCATCTCCTCTGCCTCATGTTCAGATCCTTCTGAGTAAAGATGTACTTCAGACTTTTATGATCTGTGTACACGTCTACTCGATCACCATATAAGTAATGCCTCCATAGCTTCAAAGCAAATACTACTGCTGCCAACTCCAAGTCATGAGTTGGGTAATTCTTTTCGTGGTCCCGAAGCTGCCAAGATGCATATGCTATCACCTTTCCGTGCTGCATGAGGACACATCCAAGTCCTTTACCTGACGCATCACAATAAACGGTAAAACCTCCGGGTCCAACTGGCAATGTAAGAACAGGCGCTGATATCAACTTCTGCTTCAAATTCTCAAATGATGCCTGGCATTCTGCCGACCAGACGAATGGTACATCTTTCCGTGTCAAGCGGGTCATAGGTGCTGAAAGCCTTGCAAAGTCTGATACGAACCTTCTGTAATATTCTGCCAATCCCAAGAAACTCCACACATCAGCTACGGTCTTGGGTACTGGCCAACTCTCTACTGCTTCTACCTTCTTGGGATCCACTGCTACTCCAGCTCCTGATATGATATGACCCAAAAATGAAATATGATCCGACCAAAACTCACACTTGCTGAGCTTGGCGTACAACTGGTTCTCTCTCAGAACCTGTAACACTTTCCTGAGGTGGTCTTCATGCTCCTCTTTACTGGCAGAATATACGAGAATGTCGTCAAGAAATACAACGACAAACTGATCTAAGTATGGCATAAAGATGCGGTTCATCAAATCCATAAATATTGCTGGAGCATTGGTCAAACCAAACGGCATTACTAAGAATTTATAATGCCCATACTTCGACCTGAATGCTGTCTTGGGAATGTCCTCCTTCCGAACCCTCACTTGATGATACCCTGAACGAAGATCTATCTTGGAGAAAACTCTAGCTTTGCTCAACTGATCAAACAAGTCGTCGATCCTGGATAGTGGATACTTGTTCTTTACTGTCGCCGCGTTAAGCTTCCTGTAATCAATGCACAATCTGGATGACCCATCCTTCTTTTCCACAAGTACCACTGGTGCTGCCTACGGTGACACGCTAGCTTGGATGAACTTCTCCTCCTTCAATTCCTCTATGTGCTGATATACCTTGGCCTGCTCTGAATCCGCCATTCTGTAAACTCGATCTGATATCGGTTTAGTTCCAGGTGCCAATTCTATACTGAATTCAATATCTCTAACCGGTGGTAGACCTGGAAGTTCTTCAGGAAATACGTCTAGAAACTCTTCAACTACCTTCGGGACTTGAACTTCTTCCATTGCCGTTATTACTCCCTGCTCTTGTTGAGTTGCCTCTGATCTGACTAAGGTGAATCTCTTTATGCCTGGAATATCAAAATATACACTCCCTCTACGACAATCTATCGTCGCATGACTGTCTTTCAGCCAGTCCATGCCTAAGATAACGTCGAAATTTCCAACAGGAAATTCTATCAACCGGGCGGGTAAGGAATGCCCACAAACTACAACGCTACACGCTAGAATAACTCTACTAACTCCTACGAGCCCATTGCCAGTGAGTATATTCAACCTCCCTGGCAATGCCTCGAACTCCATTCCTAGCTGTGTCGCAAATTGTGCAGATATAAATGAGTGTGATGCTCCTGAATCAAACAATGCTACTGCGGGATGTGAGGCGACGAGAATGTTACCTGCCACAACATCTCCCGATGCTAATGCCTCCTCCAAGGACAGAGTGAATGCCTGCCCTCGACCTCCTTGTTGGTTCCCATGTTACGGCCTAGCCTGGTACTGCTGCTGGCCCCTGCCTTGATGATGTTGGGGTGGTCTATGCTGGTGTTGCTGCATCGACGGTCCCTGCTGACGAAACATCTGAGCCTGTGGCATTAACGGACGCTGGGCCAATGGTCTCACTGCCACTGTGGGTCCTCGATACTGTCCTGCCCCTGGTACTGGCAGAGCAGGAAACTGCTGCACTGGTCCTCCTGACCTCGAATTTATGGGACATGTGGTAACCCAATGATCTGGATTTCCACATATCAAACACAGCCCATTCAATGTCCGACACACATCTCTAGTGTGCCCCATCTTTCCACAATAAGTGCAGCCCGCTGGGGGTTGCTGATTCTTCTTCTGTTGCTGCTGCTGCCTGGGTGGTGGTGCTGGCCCTCGCATTGCCACATCGTGAATGCGAATGCCAAGGGATGGTGCTGTCGTTCGGGGCGCTGCTCCCCCTCCTCCTTCAATCTGACTGTGGGATCTCTTCTGACCTCCAGTCCTCGCCGTGATCCTCTGAATGGTGATCTCGTGCCTTCGGGTTGCCGTTAATACTTCATCAAAAGTTTGGTAATTGTGCCCCTCTATCAACTGCAAGAGTTCAAGATGAAACCCTTGCTGAAACCTCATCGCCCTCTGGCTCTCTGTTGCTACCATCTCTGGGGCAAACCTGCTCAATCTGCAGAACTCCGCTGCATAAGCATCTACTGTCTTGCCGGCCTGCTTGAGGTTGATAAACTTCTGTTGTAGCTCAAACTGCGCCACAACTCCATAGTACTTCGTCTTGAACCTTGTTGTAAAATCGTCCCAAGCAACAGGACGTCTGATGCCCACTTCCTCTGATTCCCACCAATCACGTGCGAGATCCTGAAGTAACAACTTCACATGATCCACACGTTCTTCTGCCGGCACCTTAGCTGCTGTCAGAATAGCCTCCATATCCTTAAGCCATGCATCTGCTGAGATGGCATCCTCCGTGCCCTCAAAATGGCGAGGGTTGAACTTGCAAAACCTGGCTGATGCTCCTGAATCTGGCCTCGCTCCTCTTTCCAATGTCGTCTGCAACCCTTGGTTGAGTAGTACGTTCTGCTCCTGCAACTGAGCGTGCATGCGCTGCTGGGCTAACATCTGGTGTTGCTGAGTAGCCATCATTCCTCTCATTATCTCTAGAAGAGCCGGTGTGTCCATTTCTGCAGGGGTAGGTGGAACTGTTGGTGGTGGTGGAACATCCGGATACTGCGATCCAGCTGCTGCTTCCACTATTACTTCTTCTTGGATAGTCTCTTGAATTAGTACCGGCCCTTGTTGCTGACCAACATGGTCAGGTTGTCCGTGTTGCTCTTGTTGTTGTTGTCCAGTCCTGGCAGATGTGGACGAGGTGCCCCTAAGAAAAGGGACAAGAGAACAATCAAACGACCGGACAGGAAAGATCAATGAAGTCAAGGGATACTGGAATGTCAAGCTGGAGTCGAGAGTAATGAATCATGAGATCAAGGGGGAACATGTGTGATTGAGACATCCTATAAATTAAAACACCCCACAAGTCTAAAATCAGACCTGCATGGGCCACCACTAAAACCTTGTCACGCCCCAGAACCAGAATACTGGAGAGCGGAGGAATGACTCAGCCAGCTACGTATTACGGGTAGATGAATACCGTATAATACGATCAATGCTGTCTAAAAGACGAGGGGGTGCATACTACATGAAAGTCTCACTATGGTCATTTCATATCTATTGTCTCAATCATTCAAATAAGAAACAGAAATAGAGAACATGTAAGATAAAGCAGTAAGGCATCCCAAACGCTCAGTCAAAATGTTCTTGATATCTGGCTTTACAAAACATAGCCAGATGATGTAGCAAAGTGTACACAATTGTTATCAGCTACAGTCTGACTTAATTACAATTATGCAAAAGTAAGTACAAGATAATCCGACTAACATGTCGGTGCCAAACGGCAAGGTATTAAGTAAATAACAAAACGAGCGGGGAAGTAAGGAACCCACTCGAGTCCTCCTACGATCATCCCTCTAGTATTGACCATCTTGGAGGTGGAAGTAAGCTGAGTCCTCGGGGACCGGCTCTAAATCTGGCCATATAAAACCAGAGAGGTTAGACCTCCAATAGCAAGTACCATAAGGAAGCACGATATGAGAAATTAAAACCAGTAATAAGAGAATATGATAAGTAGATCTCTGCTTGCCACTGGGATTCACATAACATCACGACACTTCGAACCAACCTCCCAACCAAACAAGGACAGAAGTTGGTCTGTCATGTCCTGACATTCTGATCATCTCAGTTAGGTAACATAGTAGGTACAGCACACAAACAAATTAATTTAAACGGCCATACAACTACTACGGCTTGCTACTGTACGTTCCAAGTTATCCTGGAATTATGCAATAAAGGATTCCTCAGCTCTTACTATGTGCAAGCAAGGCTAGTTTACCCAGTCAATCAATTGCGCCAATCATGAATTAGACGAATCCCAGCGGGACGCCCGTCATCAATATACAATATACAATAGATAATATAACCAGATACTGCTCCCTGCCCGTGTGGCAGATTTGCAGTATCTGTGGGGACCAACCGGCCTGTCGGGCACTACTAGTCCCAAGAGGGCTGCCATGTAAGAACTCGGGAATCTATTCTCTCCATGCAATCATCATTTTATTTAACTTAATAGTCTCTACGTTGAGTGAAATCCCACGTCGTGGATCATGGTCATTCAGAATGAGTACTTCCGTACAAGTACGATATGCCCAACTCTACAACAATACCCGTGCGGTTAGGTTGTAGGTCTTACATAGCGTAATGCAACAATCAAAACTAACCACGGAATAATCATGCCTTGACCATAAAGTACACATGCTATTTTTTATAAGAAAATAAATAACTAAATAATTAAATAAATAATTTGAAGCCTGCATGTGCCTGTACGCCAATATTCGGGATCGGCTAATCGAGTACAATAGTTCATTACATGAACGTGTCTCATTCATTCAATTCAATAAGACGACTAGCCAGTCTCTTAGTTCCAATCAGGAACGCATGATCAATTATTAGTCAAGTAACAGTCGGGGTCAATTTATGACAAGACATAAAAGTCAAATTAGTATTAAGCATGGTCGAGTCCATAACTAGTATAAAATAGTTGGTAACATGTTCTTGAAGCCAAGGAAAAGATCAACAAATTTCATGTTGGGAGTTGAAAGAAATTCTAGCCACCATTCAGTCAAAATAGGACATATACAGTCAGAAACAACCAAAATATGCATATGCATCCTGTTCTGCGACATGATATGCGCCTACTGCGACATGTGTCTCATGCGGCTCAACTGCGACATGATATACGCCTATCGCGACATGCGCCTCATGTGGCTCAACTGCGACATGATATGCGCCTACCGCGACATGCGCCTCATGTGGCTCAACTGCGACATGATATGCGCCTACCGCGACATGTGCCTCATGTGGCTCAACTGCGACATGATATGCGCCTACCGCGATATGCGCCTCATGTGGCTCAACTGCGACATGATATGCGCCTACCGCGACATGCGCCTCATGCAACATGCGCCTACTGCGACATGCGTCTTCTGCGACATGCTGTGTGCCTTCCGCGACATGCGCCTCATTACAACATGCGCCTACTGCGACATGCGCCTTCTGCGACATGTTGTGTGTCTTTCGCGACATGCGCCTCATTGCAACATGCGCCTACTGCGACATGCACCTTCTGCGACATGCTGTGCGTGCTGCAGATGAATATAGGAACGAACCAAAACACTTTTTGCCATAACTTCCACAAAATAAATCGAAATCTAACTTTTCAAAAGCCAAACTTTAGTAGAATTAAATTCTCTACAACATGGAACCACTTAATTTCAAAAACAATAATGTTTGATAGATCAAAACCCTAAATTTCATATGTAAACCAAAACTATGAAAACCAAAACTTAAAACTTAGATCTACACCCAACCATCCATGGAAAACAAAAACTTCAAGACCTAAACTTGTAGAGGAAGAGAAGATGAATAACATAAACTAAAAATAATTGGGGATGCATGAAATCTCTCATGGTGTGCAAGATGTACTTGCCTCTCCAAATGGGTTAGGGTTTGGTGGAGGAGTAAATGTGAATGAATGAAGAGAGAGAGTGGAAGAAGAACTTTTATATCAAGGTCAAGTGGATCTCCACCATTCATTCTCTCCACCAAATCCAAGCCATCCATTCATTTCCATGTTGAACCAAACCGAACCAAGTGAAAACACAAGTGTAGGCAACTCTAGAGGGGGGTGAATAGAGTTTGTGTCAATAATCACCAAATAAAAAATTAACTCTATATCACCTCCATAAAACAACTATCAAGATAGTAAATAAATCAGAGAGAAATGCGAAAGTAAATAAAGATCAGAAGAGCATACGTAAACACAACAGTTTTAACCTGGTTTCCCTCGTGGAAGACTAGTCCAGGCCTGAGAACTCTAGCTCAGGATTCAAATCCACTATTTGTGAAATAGTAGTTTACAACCCGTGTCTTTTCTTCAGAAGAGCACGTCAACTTCTTACAGAGGATCGCAGTGGCGATTTGCTTGGAATTTTCCAAGCGACTTGGAATTGTCCAAGTGACTTTTCTTTTCAACTCTTGCACAAAAACTTCTAGCTGAATCGCACTTGAGTACCTTGGGGCTTAGAAAGTTTTGTGGCTAGTAGATTGGAAGAGTAAGGCTCTTGACTATATAGGCTATGTAAAAGAAGAAGAATAGAAGAGTGGATGGTTTCAAATAAGAGAAACCAAGACCTATTTATAGGGTTCAGGACAAGCAGAATTCGGCCAGAATTCGGTATGGATAATTCAAATTTTTGGCCGTTGGACAGCTGGTAGCAAGCAGGCCCTAAAAATCAGGGTACTGGAAATCAGGGGACAGAGTTCGGCCCGAACTCTGTGTGGAGGCAGAGTTCGGCCCGAACTCTGTCTCCAGAAGACAGAATTGGTCCATTGGGCTTTTGGGCTTTGTGGAGCTTGGGCTTGGTTCAGGAATTGGTCTGTTTGTATGGTAGAGCTTGGAGAGATATGTCTAGGGGTTGAGATGACTCAGTGCGACTCAACGTACACATTCTCCTAGACTCAATAAATTGAAGATTACAGACTTGGAACAAGTAGGAAAACCAAGAGCCCTTTTATGATGCCTTTCTTCTGATATTTGAGCAGCCCTGAAGACATCTTTTTCCCTGACAGCAATCGTCCAAAGATAAACAAATCTGGAAATCTGAATACCTTTCGGGGGCTTCGCCTCCGAACCCCCGACGGAGGGCGCTGCCCCCTCGACCCCTGTCCGCTGACCGGGCAGCGGAACCCCCGATGCGAGGCCCCGGATAGGTCGTTTGGCGGTTCGGAGAAATCCCTTTATATGACGCCGTCTTTGTTCCAACATTAATTCTTCATTGCCTATGTCCTGTTTGATCATGTTAGATCATGCTTACTGCATGTCTACAAATACATGTTAGGCCAGCAAAATATGTTGCAGTACGATACAAGCATAGCAATACAATATAGGACAATTAGGACATTGCTAAGTTTAAGTAACAACATGATAGCATGTTAGGCCAACAAAATATGTTGCAGTACGATACAAGCATAGCAGTATAATATAGAACAATTAGGACAATGCTAAGTTTAAGTAGCAACATGATAGTGAGTATATGAATATTAGTGACATCATTATGTTAAACTTAACTGATTAGCCATATTCAAAAACACAATGTAATCATTGGGCCAACACCAAGTTGGTTTCCCATGAACCGAAATGAACAAAGAGCCAAGAAAAAGCAAAAATAAAATACAGAAAAAATTAATAAGCGCGAGAATTTAAATACAGAATAAATGTATGATAAATGTTAAATAAATACGTTCAAGAAGTACACGTATAAAATACTTATTCTGGGAACGGGGAGTGACAAGGAGGGATTAAATAGAGTGGGAATGACCTATGGTGGCCGGCCATGGGCTGGAATGGGCAAGGGTTTGGGTTCCAATAGTGATCTATGGGCTTCCATATAATGTCTGTGGTTCGTATTACGTATTTCTGGAATACGTGTACGTATTTATTCTTGTATTGCATGATTTCTTTGCTTAATTTCCTCCCTGGGCTTGGTTTATTCTTGGTTTGGGTTGGCTTGGTTCGGTTTGGAATTACTCTTGGTTCATCATGAACTAAGGGGTGAACCCCCTACCTACCACCACCACTACCATTTATTAACCCTTCTCCTTTCTCTCTCTTTATTTATCATCTTTTCCACCATTACTTCCTTACCTACCAGAGAGAGGGAGAGAGAGGTCTAGGCAAGTACAACTTGCTTCATGGAGGAACTCTAATTTTATTGCTTCATTCTCTTCCTTACAGCATTTTAACTTACTTTAGAACTTGGCATTTTTACTTTCCATGGCTAGATTCTTCTAGATCTAAGTTTACTTTATTTTCGGATTTCTTGGGTTTTGATCTACTTAATCATGTTATTTCTAATTTTTGAGGGTTCTATGTTGTAGAGAATCTCGTTCTACCCCATTTTGACCTATGGAAGTTCGGATTTGGGCTCCGGATGATAGAGTTGTGCAGCTTGGAAGCCATGGCTTATGGTGTACTTCTTCTCGGAAATTTGGAGAAGAAGCATAGTCCCCAGCCGCATGGTGTACTTGACTGCATGAACATTCATGCGGCAAGTCAGTTCCAACCGCATACACTATTGCCTTGACTTGACCGTATGACAAGTTCATACGACAAGTATTCCCGGTCGCATGGGACCCAGTCAGTTCAGCCGCATAGGGCTGAGGACCTTATCCTGCCGTATCAGCTTATCTTGGCCGTATGAGTTGGACCCAGCCGCATGTGCACAGCCTTGATGAGCCACATGAACCAGACTCACTCGCTGGCCGCATGAGTCCTATATCCGCCAGCCGCATGAGATCCTGAACCTTATAAGCCGCATGAACTCCCACCCCCCCCCCCCCCGTCAGCCGCATAAGCAATCACCTTGACCCAGCCGCATGGGGCTCGACTTGGTTGAGCCGTATAGACTCATTTTTGCCGGCCGCAGGAGTACCCTTGCTCTCCTGTGAGCCGCATGTGTCTTGCCCTTCTCTTGGCCGCATGAGTTCGATTTATTCCAGCCGCATGAGAATCCCTCTCCTGCGAGCCGTATGGGTCCTTAGTTCCCCCGACCCACATGAATCTCTCCCCAGCCGCATGAACCCGACTCCTTCCCCAGCCGTATGAGATCCATCCTGGCCGCATGTGCCTTAGCCGCATGGCTCTTCTATAGCCCTGTATATTGATATTTTATTAGATATTTAACGTCCATTTTATATCCTTACGCCTTTTGTCCTGAACTTGAAAATCATGAATTCATTTGATATATTTGGAATTGATAATTGAGCATGACGTGATAGTGACCCGTAGTGGTACACTCCTAACATAATAACCTGACATGACCTGATAATGGCCCGTCGTGGCGCACTCCTGACTAGTACACTTGATATGATAAACCTGACATGATTATCTCGAATAGCTGTTGCGACGGCTACCTGACACGACATGACCTGTATAATGACCTGGACACCGTGGGCGATTGTACTTGTACAAATAAACCAGTCCTGTCTTGCATCATGTCTAGGACAGGGACTCCTGAGTACCACGGTCAGGAGTACCTACTAAAATGGACTAAGGCTAATAACTAGATTAATACATTAGTCATGACGAGATTTCCCAGCTACAGGCAATTCCGTTACCTGGGCACGCCTTGGGATCTGTAGCCTGCCATCGAGTAGGGCACATTTCCAGCACACTGTCATGTGTTGCACCCTTCAAGCTAGCTAAGGGTACATTCGTTTCCTGGACGATGTACCCACCTGAATTCAACTCTAAATCCTTCAACCCGGGTAACCTGGATGGTCTGCAGGGCTTGTGGCTGTGGAATAATCTCATTGCAACTTGCTAGTAACTAGGCCGGTGCTAACCCTAGTTAGTTAAAGTATCAAGCCGTAATTCTTGCTTGGCCGTGAAGTGATTGGATGGAGTCTAACCAGTCTAGTCTTGCCCTGATCCTGTTCCAGATTATTGAATGACCAGAATGCTTGTATTTATTTTACCGATAAATGGTGAGAATTCCAAGTTCTGTTCAGACGAAGGGTTACAACCCCGATCCTTATTTGATTTACGGGTTGTAACCTGGTTATCTGAATAGTTCCATGGTTATCTCGTCGTATATCATCCTGATGTATTTTCTTTATTTCCAATTCTTACTTTTATTTATATCTTGTGCTGATTGCTGGTTTTAGTTCCTAAGTGAAGCTTCCTTTGTGGCACTTGCTCTTTCTGGGGTCTGACCCAGCTGGTTTGTGTGGCCAGATTTTGGAGCAGCTCCGGAGGATCTACCGACCTTCCAGCCAGATGGTGGCCACTAGACGGAACCCTGGCAACGAGTGGGTTTATTTTTGATCTTCCACTTTATTGTAAAAATATTCTTTTGAGGCATTTAGCCGACGAGCACCTATTTAGCTCGATTGCACTTTACTTACTGTCTGCCTACGGGCTGTAACATGATTGACAGATCCTAGGATTGATCATGTATGACTAAACTCTTGCTAGTCCTGGTATTTTGTAATGACTAGCTTCATGATCAGCTGAATATGTAATGTTTGGGACACCTTACTATTGTATATTTAATGATCATACATCTTGTAACTCTTACTTACTTGCTTGTGATTGAGACAATAGGCTTGTTCATGACCTTAAGAGACTGCTGGCTTGTAGTTAAACCCTCATGTATCTAGACAGCCGTGACCGTATAGCGAGGTGGGTTGCACTTCAATATACGTAGCTGGCTATGTCTGCCCCCGCTCTCCAGTATTCTGGTTCTGAGGCGTGACATGGTTTAAGTGGTAGCCCATGCAGGTCTTGTAAATCAAGATATGTGAGGGTTTACCGAATAGATGTCTCAATCAGTATTCGTCCTTGATCTCTGCTCGTATCTTCTGAATCCCTGGATTCTTGTCCTGATCATATGCTTGTATCGTTGATCTGTCCTGGTCCTTCCTTATTGTTCCCTATGTCGTCTTCTTCAGCGGCATTATTCGTGGTCCTACCGACCAGCAAGGCGGAGCACCTCCCGCGGACCAGCAGCAACCTGGAGATCAAGTCCAGCATTCTGGAGTAGCCTCCAGAGTTGTGTCTAATGGCGGAGAGCCACCAGTCCAGCCAGTTCAACCTGTAGAACATGATGACGGCACTTTGATAGGACTCGTCAGGACCTTGATAGCTTCCCAAGATCGTCATGGAGATGCCTTGCACCAGGCAGTGGCGGATGCTCTGACCAGAGGAGGTCATCAGGGTAACAGCGCGGCCAATAGCTTCAAGCGCTTGAACTCTCCCTTCTTCGACGGTAGTGAAGATGCTATCGCAGCAGATGCATGGCTTTAGGACACAGAGGTGATTCTCGAAGCAGTCAGGACCCCATAGAATGAGAAGGTGGCCGTTGTGTGCCTGCAGTTGTTAGATCTTGCCTGCAGCTGGTGGGCAGCACAGGCCGTTGGATTAGCAGCACCCATTGCTTGGACAGTATTCAGAGAGAGATTCCAGACCAAGTATTTCGATGCCGTGGCTCGGTATGATCTGCAGACGAGGTTTACCAATCTGAAGCAAGGAGGCAGGACGGTCGACGGATATGCGGCCGAGTTTTCCAGACTCAGTCGGTTTGCTCCCACTTTGGTGGCAACCGAGTATGATAGAGCCCAGCGGTTCCAGCAGGGACTTCACCTGGAGATCTTGTTGGCAGTTGAGCAGTTTGAGCATCAGACTTTTGATGCAGTCTTGAGAGCAGCCCGGAGGCATGAGTATACCTACCAGAGGATTGTGGATAGGGCCGGAGGTCGGAAGAGATCTCACGGCCAGATGAATCAGTCATCAGCACCAGCCCGGCAGCCAGGGCTTTGACTATTGGAGCTCCGAGGCGAGCGGCCTCAGTAACGTCGGTTCAGCATTCCACTCCGACGCACCCTCATCAGCAGAAGCAGAAGCAATCTTTCGCAGTGGGTTGTTCTCATTGTGGGAAGCCAGGCCATGTAGGCAGAATATCGCAGGGCACAGGGATTGTGTCTGGCTTGTGGAGCACCAGACCATAGGGTTGGATCCTGCCCGAATAGGGGTAGTTCATCATCGTCCAACCTTTCTAGCTCTTCGGTGAGAGGACCAGCTCCGGTCCAGCAGCAGCAGTATTTATTGTCGAGGCCCTTGCCGCCTCAGACCCAAGTGTTCCAACAGCAGAACCCCCAGCAGTATGCATAAGTCCAAGCCCAGAGTCAAAGCAGGCAGCGAGGATTTCAGCAGAGGGGACCAGCACCCCGAGGGCACGGTCAGGCTATGGTGATGACCGTGGAGGAAGGATTGGCACCAGGAGAGGTAGTGGCAGGTACTATTCTCGTCAACTCCTTTCCAGCTTCAGCTTTATTTGATTCTGGTGCATCGCATTCATTTATGTCTGCACGATTCGCGACACGGGTAGGATTGGAGCTTGAGTCATTATCAGTAAGGCTTAATATACTTACTGGTAACGGACTTGGGAGTAGATAGAGTGTTTTCCTCGTGTCGGATCGTAGTTAGCGGTAGAGAATTCCCGCTAGATTGATAGAGTTCCCGATGGCCGATTATGATGTGGTCCTAGGGATGGATTGGTGAGGAACCAGTATGCTAGGATAGATTGCCACATTGGCAGGATTGTTTTTAGCATTCCAGGCGAGCCGGAGTTTTCTTTCTCCCGAGGCGAAGTTGAGTTATCTCCTCCGATATTGCGGATGGCAGTAGCAGCAGTTCAGTTGCCCAGGATAGTCGAGGAGTTTCCAGATATTTTTCCAAAAGAACTTCCAGGTATGCCTCCGGAGCGGGAGATCGAGTTCACCATAGACTTGATTTCCGGGACAGCCCCAGTGTCAGAGAGAGTCTACAGGATGGCACCGTCAGAGTTGGAGATATTGTACAAGATGATTGAAGAACTCAGAACCAAGGGATTTATTCGTGCTAGTGGATCGCCTTGGGGAGCCCCGATGCTTCTTGTGAAAAAGAAGGATGGTACGTCCAGGTTATGTGTCGTACCTTGAACTCAGTGACAATCAAGAACAGATACCCTCTTCCGAGGATAGATGACTTGTTTGATCAACTCAAGGGGGCATCATATTCTCGAAGATCGACTTGCGCTCAGGGTATCACCAGATCAGGGTCAGAGAGCAGGACATCCCGAAGACAACTTTTAGATCAAGATATGGGCATTGGGAGTTCCTTGTTATGCCCTTTGGAGCAACCAATACGCCGGCAGTATTCATGGACCTCATGAATCGTATCTTCATGCCTTACTTGGATCAGTTTGTGATCGTGTTTTGGATGACATCCTGGTCTACAGCAAAAGTGAGGCGGAGCATGAGCAGCATCTCCGTATAGTTCTTCAGATCCTCAAAGACTACCAGTTATATGCCAAGTTCAGTAAATACGAGTTCTGGCTCGATCGCATTTCGTACTTGGGTCATATCAACACTCGAGGAGGAGTAGAAGTGGATCCCCAGAAGATTGTGTCTATTGAGTCATGGCCAGTGCCCAGCACAGTTGCAGAGGTTCGTAGTTTTCTTGGATTGGCCGGCTACTACCGGCGGTTTGTTTCGGATTTTGCTCAAATTTCAGCACCATTGACGCAGTTGACCGCAAGGATGCGCAGTTTGCTTGGACAGCAGAGTGTCAGAGTTTTTTGACAGTTGAAGCGAGGCCTGATAACAGCTCCTATTCTCACGCTTCCAGATGGGACGGAGGATTCTCAGTGTACTGTGATGCTTCGGCAGAGGTCTAGGATGTGTTCTGATACAGCATGGGAAGGTAATAGCTTATACGTCATGGCAACTTTGTGATCATGAGAAGAATTACCCAACCCATGACTTGGAGTTGGCAGCGGTAGTGTTTGCACTTAAATTGTGGAGGCACTATTTGTACGGAGATAGGGTGGAATTTTCACCGACACAAGAGCCTGAAGTATGTTTTCACCCAGAAGGATCTTAACATGCGTCAGAGAAGGTGGCTGGAGCTTCTTGTGGATTATGATGTCAACTTGCAGTATCATCCGGGAAGGCCAACGTTGTAACAGATGCATTGAGCAGGAGAGCAGAGTTTATTTCCTAACAGCGCAACCAGAGCTGTTAGCAGATCTTCAGAAGATGGGTATAGAAATGTTCTCCCTTCCAGTATGGCATTGATGGCCAGTATGCAAGTTCAGTCCACTATAGTCGAGAGGATCCGGATGGCACAGTCGGCAGATTCCAAGCTTCAGCGACTCAGAGCAGAGTGTGATGCAGGACGAAGACCAGAGTTATACATTCATGAGGATGGTACACTTTGACATGGTAAGCGTCTTTGTGTACCCAGCGGAGATATCCGGCAGGAGATCATGTCAGAAGCACCAGTTTGCAGTATTCCATCCATCCCGGCAGTACGAAGATGTACCGTGATATTCGGCAACATTTTTGGTGGAATGGCATGAAGCGGGAGATAGCTCAGTTGTCTCTCGGTGTTTGGTTTGCCAACAAGTTAAAGCGAACATCAGAGACCGGCTGGACTTTTCAGCCCTTACCGATTCTAGAATGGAAGTGGGAGCATGTGACCATGGATTTTGTGACTGGACTACCTAGATCCCCAGCTGGTAGAGATGCTATCTGGGTTATAGTTGATCGGCTCACGAAGGTAGCTCACTTTCTCCCGTTCAGAGTTGGTCAGTCTACCGCTCAGTTAGCAGAGATGTACCTCAGGCAGATTGTCAGATTGTACGGTGTGCCAGTCAGTATCACCTCGGACTGAGATTCAAGATTTACGTCGCACTTTTGGCGTAGCCTGCAGGAGAGTTTGGGAACTTGTCTCCAGTTCAGTTCAGCATATCACCCGCAGACAGATGTCCAGTCGGAGCGCACGATCCAGACTCTTGAAGACATGTTGCGGTCTTGCACACTTGACTTCGGTGGTTCATGGGAAGATCACTTGCACCTGGTGGAATTCTCGTACAACAATAGTTTCCAGGCAAGTATCCAGATGGCACCGTTCGAGGCACTGTATGGTAGGAAGTGTAGATCCCCGCTAGCCTGGGATGATGTTAGAGAGAGATAGTTGCTCGGTCCAGAAATGATTGCCCAGACAGTTGAAGTGGTCAGGCGAGTCAGAGATCATCTTCGAGTTGCCCAAGATCGCCAGCACCATTGGGCCGATTCTCATCGGCGCCCTCTCGAGTTTTCGGTCGGCAATCATGTATTCCTGAGGATTTGCCTAACCGTGGCGTCATTCGTTTCGGCATACGGGACAAGCTTAGTCCTAGGTATATAGGACCGTTTGACATTTGGAGCGAGTAGGAGATGTATCCTATCGTCTCGCTCTTCCGTCGTCGCTAAGCGAGGTGCATGACGTATTCCATGTATCCCAATTACGACGTATATCCCGGACCCGAGCCACATCCTGATCATTCGGAATTGGTTGTTGGTACCAACCTTTCGTATGAGGAGAGGCCCGTGTCTATATTGGACCGGAGAGAGAGATCCTCAAGAACAAGACTATCAAGTTAGTCCGAGTTGCTTGGGGTCATCACTCTTTGGGGGAGTTAACGTGGGAGCGTGAGGATGATATCCGATCGCGATATCCGACTTGTTTGACTCGTGAGGTATAATGTCTTTCTTATGCCTCATGCCTTCGATTCCTTGCTTGAATGAGTGATTGTCTGCCTAGTTATAGCTTGCATGTGATTAATGTAGCTTGTCATTGCTCCTCTAGCCTCTTGATTAAATTCCGAGGACGGAATTCTTTTAAGGTGGGTAGAGTTGTAATGCCTGTGGTTCGTATTACGTATTTCTGGAATACGTGTACGTATTTATTCTTGTATTGCATGATTTCCTTGCTTAATTTCCTCCCTGGGCTTGGTTTATTCTTGGTTTGGGTTGGCTTGGTTCGGTTTGGGATTGCTCTTGGTTCATCATGAACCAAGGGGTGAACCCCCTACCTACCACCACCACTACCATTTATTAACCCTTCTCCTTTCTCTCTCTTCATTTATCATCTTCTCCACCATTACTTCCTTACCTACCAGAGAGAGGGAGAGAGAGGTCTAGGCAAGTGCAACTTGCTTCATGGAGAAACTCTAATTTTATTGCTTCATTCTCTTCCTTACAGTATTTTAACTTACTTTAGAACTTGGCATTTTC